>CM066255.1:9074166-9524896 GCA_033675135.1 Frankliniella intonsa | reverse complement strand
ACAAACAAGGTCCGGTATAGGACTCCTAGGACTTTGCTTTTGTGTTTTTTGGTCCCAGAAGAAGGTCCCCGTGTGAGTTTTGGTCGAAATCGGAGACAATTAGTTCTTCGACCGAAAATCGCAAAACACCAAGGCTATAGCCTTTTGCATTTTTAACGATTTTCGTGGCTTCGAAAATTAATAATTTCCGAAATGACGGGGGTTGTGCTGGGGGACTTTAACGTACCACTAGACCAACCCCCAAGGGTCAGATTCGTCCGAAAACCCGGTTTGGTTCTGCGAGGAAATGCACTTTACTGATAGCGGCGCAATGTGTTCGGGCGAAGGTGGCTAGGGCCCATTTAAACACTCAACGAAGTCCGGTATAGGACTCCTAGGACTTGCTTTTGTGTTTTTTTGGTCCCAGAAGAAGGTCCCCTGTGAGTTTAGCTTCGAAATTCGGAGACAATAGTTTGATGCTCCGAAAATCGCAAAACACGCCAAGGCTATAGCCTTTTGCATTTTTACGATTTTCATTGGCCGAAAATTACCATAATCTCCGAAATGACGGGGGGTTGATGCCGTTGGGGACTCCTAACGTACTCCCTAGAACCAACTCCCCTAAGGGTCAGTTCGTCCGAAAACCCGTTTTGTCTGCGAGGGAATGCAGTTTTCCTGATAGCGCGCGATGTGTTCGGGCGAGGCTGCTTAGGGGCCACTTTTATCACTCAAACAAGGTCCGGTATAGACTCCTAGGACTTGCTTTGTGTTTTTGGTCCCAGAAGAAGGTCCCTGTGAGTTTGGTCGGAAATCGGAGACGATTAGCGTTGACCGAAAATCGCAAATCGCCAAGGCTATAGCCTTTGCATTTTTACGATTTTCGGCCGGGAAAAATTAATAATCTCCGAAATGACGGGGGTTGTGCTGGGGCACTCTAACGTACCCCTAGACCAACCCCCCAAGGGTCAGTTCGTCCGAAAAACCCGGTTTGTCTGCGAGGAAATGCACTTTTCCTGATAGCGCGCAATGTGTTCAAGGAGGTAGGCTTAGGGGCCCATTTTAACACTAACGAAGTCCGGTATAGGACTCCTAGGACTTGCTTTTGTGTTTTTTGGTCCCAGAAGAAGGTCCCCTGGTGAGTTTAGTCGAAATCGGAGTACACCACTTTCGACTGAAAATCGCAAAACGCCAAGGCTATAGCCTTGCATTTTTACGATTTTCGGCTGAAAATTAATATTCTCCGGAAATGACGGGGGGTTGTGCTGGGGACTCTAACGTACCCCTAGACCAACCCCCCAAAGGTCAGTACGTCTGAAAACCCGGTTTGTCTGCGAGGAAATGCAGTTTTCCCTGATAGCGCGCAATGTGTTCGGGCGAGGTGGCTTAGGGCCCATTTTAACACTAACGAAGTCCGGCATAGGACTCCTAGGACTTGCTTTGTGATTTTTGGTCCCAGAAGAAGGTCCCTGTGAGTTTGGTCGAAATCGGAGACAATTGAGCGACTGAAAATCGCAAAACGCCGCAAGGCTATAGCCTTTGCATTTTTACGATTTTCGGCCGAAAATTAATATTCCCTCTCGAAATGACGGGGGTTGCGCTGGGGACTCAACGTACCCCTAGACCAATAACCCCCCAAGGGTCAGTTCGTGCGAAAACCCGGTTTGTCTGCGAGGAAATGCAGTTTTCCTGATAGCGCGCAATGTGTTCGGGCGAGGTGGCTTAGGGCCTATTTTTATCACTACAATCGAAGTTCGGGGTATAGGACTCCTAGGACTTGCTTTAGTGCTTTTTGGTCCCAGAAGAAGGTCCCTGTGAGTTTGGTCGAAATCGGAGACACCATTAGCGATGCCCGAAAATCAGTAAAACGCCAAGGCTATAGCCTTGGCATTATTACGATTTTCGGCCGAAAATTAAGAATCTCCGAAATGACGGGGGTTGTGCTGGGGACTCTAACGTACCCTAGACCAACCCCCAAGAATCAGTTCGTCCGAAAACCCGGTTTGTCTGCGAGGAAATGCAGTTTTCCTGATAGCGCGCAATGTGTTCGGGCGAGGTGGCTTAGGGGCCCATTTTAACACTAACGAAGTCCGGTATAGGATTCCTAGGACTTGCTTTGTGTTTTTGGTCCCAGAAGAAGGTCCCTGTGAGTTTGGTCGAAATCGGAGACACCATTATGCCGATCGAAAATCGTAAAAACGCCAAGGCTATAGCCTTGGTATTTTTACGATTTTCGGCCGGAAAATTAATATTCTCCGAAATGACGGTGGGGGTTGTGCTGGGGGACTCTAACGTACCCCTAGACCAACCCCCAAGGGTCAGTTCGTCCGAAACCCGGTTTGTCTGCGAAGAAATGCAGTTTTCCCTGATAGCGCGCAATGTGTTCGGGCGAGGTGGCTTAGGGGCCCATTTTAACACCAACGAAGTCCGGCATAGGACTCCTAGGACTTGCTTTGTGATTTTTGTCCCAGAAGAAGGTCCCTCAGTGAGTTTGGTCGAAATCGGAGACACTACCTTCGACCGAAAATCGTGAAACGCCAAGGCTATAGCCTTGGCATTTTTACGATTTTCGCCGAAAATTAATATTCTCCGAAATGACGGGGGTTGTGCTGGGGACTCTAACGTACCCTAGACCAACCTCCTCAAGGGTCAGTTCGTCCGGAAAACCCGGTTTGTCTGCGAGGAAATGCAGTTTTCCTGATAGCGCGCAATGTGTTCGGGCGAGGTGGCTTTAGGGCCCATTTTAAACACTAATGAAGTCTGGGTATAGAACTCTAGGACTTGCTTTGTGATTTTGGTCCCAGAAGAAGGTCCCCTGTGAGTTTGGTCGAAATCTGAGACATTGTTTTTCGACCGAAAATCGCAAAACGCCACGGCTATAGCCTTTGCATTTTTACGATTTTCGGCCGAAAATTAATATTCTCCGAAATGACGGGGTTGTGCTGGGGACTCTAACGTACCCTAGACCAACCCTCATACCGTCCGCCCGTCCGGAAAACCCGGTTTGTCTGCGAGGAAATGCAGCTTTCTTGCAGATAGCGCGCAATGTGTTCGGGCGAGGTGGCTTAGGGGCCTGTTTTATCACTAATGAAGTCCGGTATAGGACTCCTAGGACTTTGCTTTTGTGTTTTTTGGTCACAGAAGAAGGTCCCTGTGAGTTTGGTCGAAATCGGAGACACCAGTTTTCGACCGAAAATCGCAAAACGCCAAGGCTATAGCCTTTGCATTTTTACGATTTTCGGCCGAAAATTAATAATCTCCGAAATGACGGGGAAAGTTGTGCTGGGGACTCTAACGTTCCCCCTAGTGACCAACCCCTCAAGGGTCAGCGTCGTCCTGGAAAACCAGGAAATGCAGTTTTCCTCGTGGATAGCGCGCAATGTGTTCCCGCGAGGGGATTAGGGCCCATTTTAACACTAACGAAGTGGGGGTCCCAGGCTGCACTCTGTTTGCTCGTCCCTACATTACTTCTATTACTTCACTTCACTTGAGTGGTAAGCACTGTGACACCAACTCACTCTTTTTACTCGTTCTTTACCACCCACCTTCACCTTCTAGGTGGGTAGTAGAACGAGTATTGTTCTCTGTGTGCAGTGTAACACCTAAAACATGATTCCATTATCACCTTCAGAACACAGAATACCTACAGACATAAACACTTATACCATATGTGAGACTGGAAATGCTGGTGTTGCTACTAACCAGTTGATAGCTATGTTTTTGAGTTTAATAGTATTTTTTGAGAACTCTCTTAATGTAAATTTGGCTGATTTTTTTCATTCTAAGTCCCGCAGCACCACCACATTATATGGTGCATGCATGAAACGTACAGTAGCCAGGAAGTGAGTGAATTCTGAATACAGTTTTGCCATTTTTCAGAATAATAAATAAAAATGTTTTATCAATAGAACTCTTGGAGTTTCTAGCATTTTTCAGAGTTTAGTTAATACAACTAGAAACTTGGGGAAAATTCTAAGTCCCGCCTGCGCGTAAATGTATTGGTTGGTCGGTGACAATGGCCGGCTTGAGTCGTATAGTGCGTAACGGCCAGGGCGTTGAGCCCAACGCGGACGTCGGGCAGAGCTCAACATCGGCTGTAAAACACCAGTATACACAAATTATTTACCAGATGCTAGCAAGACCAGCATTTGTGCTTCAGTTTCAATTGGTTTAAAGTGTTTTGTCTATAGGTATTCTGGTGTTCTGTGATAAAGATGCAATCATTTTAAGCTGTTACACCTGCACATCTAAACTCTTGCTATTGGAAGAGTCGTAAAGAACGAGTGCCCATTTTACCACAAAAGTAATTTTGTGTTTTCTTCTCCCTTGTTTTGAAATTTCTATGTTGTAGGTGCCTACGACTACCTGGAAGGACAGGACCTGCTCCTCGAGCAACATGTTTGACAGCAAAGGAGAAGGGAAGAAGATTTAAAACAATAAATAACCTTACAACATTTCTATGTTTTATTTCACACGCATAATGTGAGAGGTTCTTCGATGAGGAGGCGGCTTGGTTAGGATTGGTGGATTTGATGAGGTACAAATTGAAACTGAGTTTATATTTTAAAGTGTTGAAATAATTTTTTTTAAACATACAATATTTTCTTCTGACCCAGGTTTTTCAAGCAGCGTTCTTGATCCCCTTGTGAAGCAGTGTATGGTTTCGCACATGATGTTTACTGCCGTCTGCCTTCCATGACTTAAATGTTAAGCGGCAAATCTCAAAGAAAAGAAAAGAATCATCTTGAAGAATATAAGTGAGTCAACAGACCTGACAAGAAGAAAACAAGTGTAAGTTTCATAAATATTATTTCTAATATTTGAAAGAAAATCCAAGTCATCATTCTCACCATGATGTTTCATCTTGATGCAGCTCCTCAAGACTTGATCCAACTCGGTAACAGGATGCACCACGTGGAGGCCAGAGCCGGGAAAAGGGCGGGCGCTTGTGGGCTCTGCGCTCGGCCGCTGCGCCCAACAGAGAACCCAACCCATGAAGCGCGCGCCCACAGAACGCCCAACCCACGGAAAGCCCACGCCACTCGATCATAACCCCATGAGCGCTGTGGGCCTTAAACCCACAAGTCTGTTCTGACTGCTACCCGCTGCCGGCTGCCGCCCGACTTGCGGCGTCTCCAGCGGCGCTGCCGTGCGCCGTGCCGTGTCTGCTCGCCCCATGGGTCTTTTTTGCGCGCGCTTGTGGGCTCTAGAACCCACAAGTGTGCGCTTCGGAGCTTCTGGCTGCCGCCTCGGCTTTCCGTTCGGAGAGCGCAGCGCTGCAGCAGCGTAGCACCACGCCAGGCCACTCCCTAGCAAAGGCCCACAAGCGCCCGCCCTTTTTTCCCGGCTCTGTGGTGGGAGGCCCCCTCCCCATCAGCTTGGAAGGAGAAGAGTTGTGGAACTAGGAGAGCCAACCCTGTGGATGAGAAAGTATCACAATAAAAATTCAGCGATAAAAAGTGCGCGTAAATTTTAGTATGTCCCCACCCGCAACTCCCTCACTGTCTCGGGATCCCCCCCGAGAATTAACAATAATATAGGAAATCCTCTGTGGGCACCAACCGCGCAAATAAGATAAGCGTCCGGGCCGAGTGCGCCACCTAGCGGACGACCCGGCCGAAAGAATATATACCTGTCTTATACTGGGCCTTCCTTCAGCGCCACAGAGATACTCCACCACTCCCGCGCACCGCTGACCACTGCCAAGCCTGCTCATGCTGCTCAACCACACTCAACGTCACGGCGATACTCCGTCAACCACGACATTCCTTTATCGGGAGGGCTTCATACGACAGATCACTGAACGGCCGGGACGAGCTCTGAAACGCAAACATGACAAATTTAGAAACGGTGCGCGGAATTAAACAAAGAACATTTCGTCATTTCGAGGAATATTAATTTTCGGCCAAAAATCGTAAAAATGCAAAGGCTATAGCCTTGGCGTTTTTGCGATTTTCGGTCGAGAAACAATTGTCTCCGATTTCGACCAAACTCACAGGGGACCTTCTTCTGGGACCAAAAATCACAAAGCAAGTCCTAGGAGTCCTATACCAGACTTCATTAGTGTTAAAATGGGCCCCTAAGCCACCTCGCCCGAACACATTGCGCGCTATCAGGAAAACTGCATTTCCTCGCAGACAAACCGGGTTTTCGGACAAACTAACTCTTGGGGGTTGGCCTAGGGGTACGTTAGAGTCCCCCAGCACAACCCCCCGTCATTTCGGAGATTATTAATTTTCGGCCGAAAATCGTAAAAATGCAAAGGCTATAGCCTTGGCGTTTTTGCGATTTTCGGTCGAAAAACAATTGTCTCCGATTTCGACCAAACTCAATAGGGACCTTCTTCTGGGACCAAAAACACAAAAGCAAGTCCTAGGAGTCCTATACCGGACTTCGTTAGTGATAAAATAGGCCCCCTAAGCCACCTCGCCCGAACACATTGGTGCGCTATCAGGAAAACTGCATTTCCTCGCAGACAAACCGGGTTTTCGGACGAACTGACCCCTGGGGGTTGGTCCAGGGTACGTTAGAGTCCCCAGCACAACCACTCCGTCATTTCGAGATTATTAATTTTCGGCCGAAAATCGTAAAATGCAAAGGCTATAGCCTTGGCGTTTTTGCGATTTTCGGTCGTAAAACAATTGTCTCCGATTTCGACCAAACTCACAGGGGACCTTCTTCTGGGACCAAAAACACAAAGCAAGTCCTAGGAGTCCTATACCGGACTTCGTTAGTAATAAAATAGGCCCCTAAGCCACCTCGCCCGAACACATTGCGCCCTATCAGGAAAACTGCATTTCCTCGCAGACAAAACAGGCTTTTCGGACGAACTGACCTCTTGGGGTTGGTCTAGGGGTACGTTAGAGTCCCCCAGCACAACTCCCCTGTCATTTTCGGAGATTATTAATTTCGGCCGAAAATCGTAAAATGGAAAGGCTATAGCCTTGGCGTTTTTGCGATTTTCCGTCGAAAATTAATTGTCTCCGATTTCGACCAAACTCACAGGGGACCTTCTTCTGGGACCAAAAAACACAAAGCAAGTCCTAGGAGTCCTATACCAGACTTCGTTAGTGTTAAAATGGGCCCCTAAGCCACCTCGCCAGAACACATTGCGCACTACCAGAAAAACTGCATTTCCTCGCAGACAAACCGGGTTTTCGGACGAACTGACCCTTGGGGGTTGGTCTAGGGGTACGTTAGAGTCCCCCAGCGCACCCCCCCGTCATTTCGGAGATTATTCATTTTCGGCCGAAAATCGTAAAAATGCCAAGGCTATAGCCTTGGCGTTTTTGCGATTTTCGGTCGAAAACAATTGTCTCCGATTTCGACCAAACTCACAGGGGACCTTCTTCTGGGACCAAAAACACAAAGCAAGTCCTAGGAGTCCTATACCGGACTTCGTTAGTGATAAAACAGCCCCTCAAGCCACCTCGCCCGAACACATTGCGCGCTATCAGGAAAACTGCATTTCTCGCAGACAAACTGGGTTTTCGGACGAACTGACCCTATAGGGTAGGTCTAGGGGTACGTTAGAGTCCCCAGCACAACCCCGTCATTTCGAGATTATTACTTTCGGCCGAAAATCGTAAAAATGCAAGGCTATAGCCTTGGCGTTTTTAAGCGATTTTCGGTCGAAAACAATTGTCTCCGATTTCGACCAAACTCACAGGTGTGTGGGACCTTCTTCGGGGACCAAAAAAACACAAAGCAAGTCCTAGGAGTCCTATACCGGACTTCGTTAGTGATAAAATAGGCCCTAAGCCACCTCGCCCGAACACATTGCGCGCTATCAGGAAAACTGCATTTCCTCGCAGACAAAACGGGTTTTCGGACGAACTGACCCATAAGGGTAGGTCTAGGGGTACGTTAGAGTCCCCCAGCACAACCCCCCGTCATTTCGGAGATTATTTTCGGCCGAAAATCGTTAAAATGCAAAGGCTATAGCCTTGGCGTTTTTGCGATTTTCGGTCGAAAAACAATTGTCTCCGATTTCGACCAAACTCACAGGGGACCTTCTTCTGGGACCAAAAAACACAAAGCAAGTCCTAGGCGTCCTATACCGGACTTCGTTAGTGATAAAAGAGGCCCCTAAGCCGGCTCGCCCGAACACATTGCGCGCTATCAGGAAAACTGCATTTCCTCGCAGACAAACCGGGTTTTCGGACGATCTGACCCTTGGGGGTTGGTCTAGGGGTACGTTAGAGTCCCCCAGCACAACCCCCCGTCATTTCGAGATTATAATTTTCGGCCGAAAATCGTAAAAATGCAAAGGCTATAGCCTTGGCGTTTTTGCGATTTTCGGTCGAAAAACAATTGTCTCCGATTTCGACCAAACTCACAGGGGACCTTCTTCTGGGACCAAAAAACACAAAGCAAGTCCTAGGAGTCCTATACCGGACTTCGTTAGTAATAAAATAGGCCCCTAAGCCACCTCGCCCGAACACATTGCGCGCTATCAGGAAAACTGCATTTCCTCGCAGACAAACCGGGTTTTCGGACGAACTGACCCTTGGGGGTTGGTCTAGGGGTATGTTAGAGTCCCCCAGCACAACCCCCCGTCATTTCGGAGATTATTAATTTTCGGCCGAAAATCGTAAAAATGCAAAGGCTATAGCCTTGGCGTTTTTGCGATTTTCGGTCGAAAAACAATTGTCTCCGATTTCGACCAAACTCACAGGGGACCTTCTTCTGGGACCAAAAAACACAAAGCAAGTCCTAGGAGTCCTATACCGGACTTCGTTAGTGATAAAATAGGCCCCTAAGCCACCTCGCCCGAACACATTGCGCGCTATCAGGAAAACTGCATTTCCTCGCAGACAAACCGGGTTTTCGGACGAACTGACCCATAAGGGTAGGTCTAGGGGTACGTTAGGAGTCCCCAGCACAACCCCCGTCATTTCGAGATTATTAATTTTCGGCCGAAAATCGTAAAAATGCAAAGGCTATAGCCTTGGCGTTTTTGCGATTTTCGGTCGTAAAACAAATGTCTCCGTTTTCGTCCAACCTCACAGGGGACCTTCTTCTGGGACCAAAAACACAAAGCAAGTCCTAGGAGTCCTATACCGGACTTCGTTAGTGATTAAATGGGCCCTAAGCCACCTCGCCCGAACACATTGCGCGCTATCAGGAAAACTGCATTTCCTCGCTGACAAACCGGGTTTTCGGAGAAACTGACCCTTGGGGTTGGTCTAGGGGGACGTTTGAGTCCCCCAGCACAACTCCCGTCATTTCGAAGATTATTAATTTTCGGCCGAAAATCGTAAAAATGCAAAGGCTATAGCCTTGGCGTTTTTGCGATTTTCGGGCGTAAAACAATTGTCTCCGATTTCGACCAAACTCACAGGAGACCTTCTTTTGGAACCAAAAAACACAAAGCAAGTCCTAGGAGTCCTATACCGGACTTCGTTAGTGTTAAAATGGGCCCCTAAGCCACCTCGCCCGAACACATTGCGCGCTATCAGGAAAACTGCATTTCCTCGCAGACAAACTGGGTTTTCGGACGAACTGACCCTTGGGGTTGGTCTAGGGGTACGTTAGAGTCCCCAGCACAACCCCCCGTCATTTCGGAGATTATTAATTTTCGGCCGAAAATCGTAAAATGCAAAGGCTTATAGCCTTGGCGTTTTTGCGATTTTCGGTCGAAAACAATTGTCTCCGATTTCTGACCAAACTCACAGGGGACCTTCTTCTGGGACCAAAAACACAAAGCAAGTCCTAGGAGTCCTATACCGGACTTCGTTTGTGATAAAATAGGCTAAGCCACCTCGCCCGAACACATTGCGCGCTATCAGGAAAACTGCATTTCCTCGCAGACAAACCGGGTTTTCGGACGAACTGACCTTTGCGGGTTGGTCTAGGGGTACGTTAGAGTCCCCCAGCACAACCCCCGTCATTTCGGAGATTATTAATTTTCGGCCGAAAATCGTAAAAATGCAAAGGCTATAGCCTTGGTGTTTTTGCGATTTTCAGTCGAAAAACAATTGTCTCCGATTTCGACCAAACTCACAGGGGACCTTCTCCTGGGACCAAAAAACACAAAGCAAATCCTAGGAGTCCTATACCGGACTTCGTTAGTAATAAAATAGGCCCCTAAGCCATCTCGCCCGAACACATTCCGCGCTATCAGGAAAATGCATTCCCTCGCAGACAAACCGGGTTTTTGGACGAACTGACCCTTGCGGGTTGGTCTAGGGGTACGTTAGAGTCCCCCAGCACAACCCCCGTCATTTCGGCGAATATTAATTTTCGGCCGAAAATCGTAAAAATGCAAAGGCTATAGCCTTGGTGTTTTTGCGATTTTCAGTCGAATAAACAATTGTCTCCGATTTCGACCAAACTCACAGGGGACCTTCTTCTGGGACCAAAAACCACAAAGCAAGTCCTAGGAGTCCTATACCGGACTTCGTTAGTGATAAAATAGGCCCCTAAGCCACCCCGCCCGAACACATTGCGCGCTATCAGGAAAACTGCATTTCCTCGCAGACAAACGGGGTTGTCGGACGAACTGACCCTTATGGTTGGTCTAGGGGTACGTTAGAGTCCCCCAGCACAACCCCCCGTCATTTCGGAGATTATTTATTTTCGGCCGAAAATCATAAAAATGCAAAGGCTATAGCCTTGGCGTTTTTGCGATTTTCGGGCGTAAAACAATTGTCTCCGATTTCGACCAAACTCACAGGGGACCTTCTTCTGGGACCAAAAAACACAAAGCAAGTCCTAGGAGTCCTATACCGGACTTCGTTAGTGATAAAATGGGCCCATAAGCCACCTCGCCCGAACACATTGCGCGCTATCAGGAAAACTGCATTTCTCGCAGACAAACCGGGTTTTCGGACGAACTGACCCTTAGGGGTTGGTCTAGGGGTACGTTAGAGTCCCCCAGCACAACCCCCCGTCATTTCGGAGATTATTAATTTTTGGCCGAAAGTCGTAAAAATGCAAAGGCTATAGCCTTGGCGTTTTTATGATTTTTGGCCGAAAAACAATTGTCTCCGATTTCGACCAAACTCACAGGAGACCTTCTTCTGGGACCAAAAAACACAAAGCAAGTCCTCGGAGTCCTATACCGGACTTCGCTAGTGATAAAATAGGGCCCTAAGCCAAATCGCCCTAACACATTGCGCGCTATCAGGAAAACTGCATTTCCTCGCAGACAAACCGGGTGTTCGGACGAACTGACCCTTGGGGTTGGTCTAGGGTACGTTAGAGTCCCCAGCACAACCCCTCCTCATTTCGGAGATTATTAATTTTCGGCCGAAAATCGTAAAAATGCAAAGGCTATAGCTCTTGGCGTTTTTGCGATTTTCGGTCGAAAACAATTGTCTCCGATTTCGACCAAACTCACAGGGGACCTTCTTCTGGGACCAAAAACACAAAGCAAGTCCTAGGAGTCCTATACCGGACTCTGCGTTAGCGGTGATAAATAGGCCCCTAAGCCACCTCGCCCGAACACATTGCGCGCTATCAGGAAAACTGCATTTCCTCGCAGACAAACCGGGTTTTCGGACGAACTGACCCTTGGGGGTTGGTCTAGGGGTACGTTAGAGTCCCCCAGCACAACCCCCCGTCATTTCGGAGATTATTAATTTTCGGCCGAAAATCGTAAAAATGCAAAGGCTATAGCCTTGGCGTTTTTGCGATTTTCGGTCGAAAAACAATTGTCTCCGATTTCGACCAAACTCACAGGGGACCTTCTTCTGGGACCAAAAAACACAAAGCAAGTCCTACGAGTCCTATACCGGACTTCGTTAGTGAGAAAATAGGCCCCTAAGGCACCTCGCACGCTGCATTTCTTTGCAGACAAACCGGGTTTTCGGACGAAGGGACCCTTGGGGGTTGGTCTAGGGGTACGTTAAAGTCCCCCAGCACAACCCCCGTCATTTCGGAGATTATTAATTTTCGGCCGAAAATCGTAAAAATGCAAAGGCTATAGCCTTGGCGTTTTTGCGATTTTCGGTCGAAAAACAATTGTCTCCGATTTCGACCAAACTCACAGGGGACCTTCTTCTGGGACCAAAAAACACAAAGCAAGTCCTAGGAGTCCTATACCGGACTTCGTTAGTGATAAAATAGGCCCCTAAGCCACCTCGCCCGAACACATTGCGCGCTATCAGGAAAACTGCATTTCCTCGCAGACAAACCGGGTTTTCGGACGAACTGACCCTTGGGGGTTGGTCTAGGGGTACGTTAGAGTCCCCCAGCACAACCCCCCGTCATTTCGGAGAATATTAATTTTCGGCCGAAAATCGTAAAAATGCAAAGGCTATAGCCTTGGCGTTTTTGCGATTTTCGGGCGTAAAACAATTGTCTCCGATTTCGACCAAACTCACAGGGGACCTTCTTCTGGGACCAAAAAACACAAAGCAAGTCCTAGGAGTCCTATACCGGACCACAAGCCACCTCGCCCGAACACATTGCGCTATCAGAAAACTGCATTTCCTCGCAGACAAACCGGGTTTTCGGACGAACTGACCCTTGGGGGTTGGTCTATGGGATACGTTAGAGTCCCCAGCACAACCCCCCGTCATTTCGGAGAATATTAATTTTCGGCCGAAAAATCGTAAAAATGCAAAGGCTATGGCGTTTTTGCGATTTTCGGTCGAAAACAATTGTCTCCGATTTCGACCAAACTCACAGGGACCTTCTTCTGGGACCAAAAACACAAAGCAAGTCCTAGGAGTCCTATACCGGACTTCGTTAGTGATAAAATAGGCCCCTAAGCCACCTCGCCCGAACACATTGCGCGCTATCAGGAAAACTGCATTTCCTCGCAGACAAACCGGGTTTTCGGACGAACTGACCCTTGGGGTTGGTCTAGGGTACGTTAGAGTCCCCAGCACAACCCCCGTCATTTCGGAGGTTATTAATTTTCGGCCGAAAATCGTAAAATGCAAAGGCTATAGCCTTGGCGTTTTTGCGATTTTCGGTCGAAGAACAATTGTCTCCGATTTCGACCAAACTCACAGGGGACCTTCTTCTGGGACCAAAAAACACAAAGCAAGTCCTAGGAGTCCTATACCGGACTTCGTTAGTGATAAAATAGGCCCCTAAGCCACCTCGCCCGAACACATTGCGCGCTATCAGGAAAAACTGCAT
Organism: Frankliniella intonsa; assembly: GCA_033675135.1. Lineage (NCBI taxonomy): Eukaryota > Metazoa > Arthropoda > Insecta > Thysanoptera > Thripidae > Frankliniella > Frankliniella intonsa. Next base: position 9,511,825 of record CM066255.1, on the reverse strand, counting down.
TTCCTCGCAGACAAACCGGGTTTTCGGACGAACTGACCCTTGCGGGTTGGTCTAGGGGTACGTTAGAGTCCCCTAGCACAAACCCCCGTCATTTCGGAGATTATTAATTATCGGCCGAAAATCGTAAAAATGCAAAGGCTATAGCCTTGGCGTTTTTGCGATTTGCGGTCGAAAAACAATTGTCTCTGATTTCGACCAAACTCACAGGGGACCTTCTTCTGGGACCAAAAAACACAAAGCAAGTCCTAGGAGTCCTATACCGGACTTCGTTAGAGATAAAATAGGCCCCTAAGCCACCTCGCCCGAACACATTGCGCGCTATCAGTAAAACTGCATTTCCTCGCAGACATAACGATTTTCAGACGAACTGACCCATAGGGGTTGGTCTAGGGGTACGTAAGAGACCCCCAGCACAACCCCCCGTCATTTCGGAGATTATTAATTTTCGGCCGCAAATCGTAAAAATGCAAAGGCTATAGCCTTGGCGTTTTTGCGATTTTCGGTCGAAAAACAATTGTCTCCGATTTCGACCAAACTCACAGGGGACCTTCTTCTGGGACCAAAAAACACAAAGCAAGTCCTAGGAGTCCTATACCGGACTTCGTTAGTAATAAAATATGCCCCTAAGCCACCTCGCCCGAACACATTGCGCGCTATCGAGGAAAACTGCATTTCCTCGCAGACAAACCGGGTTTTCGGACGAACTGACCCTTGGGGGTTGGTCTAGGGGTACGTTTGAGTCCCCCAGCACAACCCCCCGTCATTTCGGAGATTATTAATTTTCGGCCGAAAATCGTAAAAATGCAAAGGCTATAGCCTTGGCGTTTTTTGCGATTTTCGGGCGTAAAACAATTGTCTCCGATTTCGACCAAACTCACAGGGGACCTTCTTCTGGGACCAAAAAACACAAAGCAAGGCCTAGGAGTCCTATACCGGACTTCGTTAGTGATAAAATAGACCCTTAAGCCACCTCGCCCGAACACATTGCGCGCTACCAGGAAAACTGCATTTCCTCGCAGACAAACCGGGTTTTCGGACGAACTGACCCTTGGCGGTTGGTCTAGGGGTACGTTAGAGTCCCCCAGCACAACCCCCCGTCATTTCGGAGATTATTAATTTTCGGCCGAAAATCGTAAAAATGCAAAGGCTATAGCCTTGGCGTTTTTGCGATTTTCGGTCGAAAACAATTGTCTCCGATTTCGACCAAACTCACAGGGACCTTCTTCTGGGACCAAAAACACAAAGCAAGTCCTAGGAGTCCTATACCGGACTTCGTTAGTGATAAAATAGGCCCCTAAGCCACCTCGCCCGAACACATTGCGCGCTATCAGGAAAACTGCATTTCCTCGCAGACAAAACTGGGTTTTCGGACGAACTGACCCTTGGGGTTGGTCTAGGGTACGTTTGAGTCCCCCAGCACAACCCCCCGTCATTTCGGAGATTATTAATTTTCGGCCGAAAATCGTAAAAATGCAAAGGCTATAGCCTTGGCGTTTTTGCGATTTTCGACCGTAAAACAATTGTCTCCGATTTCGACCAAACTCACAGGGGACCTTCTTCTGGGACCAAAAAACACAAAGCAAGTCCTAGGAGTCCTATACCGGACTTCGTTAGTGAGAAAAAAAGCCCCTAAGCCACCACGCCCGAACACATTGCGCGCTATCAGGAAAACTGCATTTCCTCGCAGACAAACCGGGTTTTCGGACGAACTGACCCTTGGGGTTGGTCTAGGGTACGTTAGAGTCCCCAGCACAACCCCGTCATTTCGGAGAATATTAATGTTCGGCCGAAATTCGTAAAAATGCCAAGGCTATAGCCTTGGCGTTTTTGCGATTTTCGGTCGAAAAACAATTGTCTTCGATTTCGACCAAACTCACAGGGGACCTAGCTATGGCATTTCAATTTGAAATCAAAATCCATGCCATTAGCAAATTGACATCCAAGTTATCTTTTATCTTATAGGGGAACTAGCATTTAAACAAAATATATAATGAAGTTAAGTGAACTGAGAAATGCATACCAGGTGCTGTGGGGATCACAAGCAGCTCAAAAAATCCTAACCAAAAGGACCAGAAGATGTAGAAGGCTTGCAGTAGTTCCGTCACAGTAATCAGCATCCTGAAGAACAAACGAAGACAGCATGAAATCAGTGTGTGGAAGGTTTCAAAATAGGTAAGATAAGATAAGATGATACCAAATTAAAGTGTTACTCACCATTTACTACAGCATCATTGCAATCACAATCACAACATTGGAGTAGAGATCAGAAGAAACTTCATGGGTTTTTGGAAAGTAATGCAGCAAACTTTATAATGCTTGGACATCTACATAATTGGACGACTGAAGCAAAGGGTAACACCTGAAGAAAAAAAACAGTTATGATTAGCATGTCAAAGTAAAAGACAGATCAGGATGAAGTTGTCACAAAAGCCAAAGGCAAAGATACAGAAAAGTAAGTACACCACTCTTAATGAAAAAAAAAAGCAGTTTTTGTCCCAATTACAACTTTGCTCCAGTTACCAGAGGAACAGCAGCAAGCTTAGACATTTCACTCTTTGCTTAGGGAATAGCCAATTACAAACAAAGATGCCTCAAAATATTACTTTATGGTGGGTGCAAATCAAAATACTTGTCTTGTCTTGCTTCTCAAATTTATTTCCAAAATCAATGCGTAAGCTCTGAACATTGCTCACCTTCAAATCAACAGCATGATCACAGCAGACACTGCAAACATCCGACGGTCCGAGGAAATAAACACCCCCTTCGGGCCATTAGAAGAAGCATTTGGGTTTCCTGTTTGGATTCACACTGTAAAATCAAGAGCAACAAATATATAAAGTCATGTGTGAATGGAAGAAAACACAGTAGACTAATGAAATTATTTTACGCTTTCTACACTAATGTAAACTTACCAGAGAAGGCAGGGATTCATCGAGATTCATATCCTGGTGGAGGTGAGACACTAACTTGGGAGCTCGAGTAGCAAGTGGATTTTTCCCTCAAATACTCTTTCTGAAGAATCTGAAAGAGAAACAAAATAAAAGAAAAGTGAAAACTTTGCAGGTTCCGTAACCATATTCTTCTCTCACAGAAGTGCGCAAAAACTAGCAAGCAGGACAAAGTGGATCATAGAATCTTTACATCAAAAATTACGACACACGGTATTGAAAGATATTTTATACAAAGAAACCAAAAGAGAAAAGTAAATCAGGCTGCAAACATAAATTGTACACAACAAAGCAGCAAGCTGCATGGAAAAATTTCGTTTACATTGGAAGAGGTATATTTTAAATTAATTTTAATCATACAATATGCGTGCAATTCACGAAAATGTATTCGATAAAAGCTCGAAAAACCTTTTACTTAAAAGAGGGTTTCGCGATCAGGTTATGTCGCTTTGTTTTAGCTTTGCACTAGGCTACGCCACTGGTTGTCACCATCTACCGTTCTAAACAGATTATAAAATTTCGCTCATATCAATTCCGTTAAAGAATTACACACCCAAAACTGTCCAGTAGTTCTAAGATCTCAAGAAAATGAGGAACATCCAGGTAGGATCATCCTTTCACGCTGACAAAACAATACAAAGTTACAGACCAGCCTGACGTGTTTGGTTTGTCTCCTCGATCAGCCTCGATACACCCAGCAGAGGGCGCTCCTGTAGCGAGGATCGATCTTCGGGCTGGACAGCGGCGCGGCACGTTCAACCACCTTGCCTTTCCCTATACGCTCCCTGATCGTCGCCAGCCACCCAGGCGAGTAAAGTTAAGCCAGCGTAAGCGCTCACGTGAAAGTGAACTGACCCTTGCGGGTTGGTCTAGGGGTACGATAGAGTCCCCCTCCACAACCCCCGTCATTTCGGAGCATATTAATTTTCGGCCGAAAATCGTAAAAATGCAAAGGCTATAGCCTTGGCGTTTTTGCGATTTTCGGTCGAAAATAAATTGTCTCCGATTTCGACCAAACTCACAGGTTACCTCCTTCTGGGACCTAAAAACACATAGCAAGCCCTAGGAGTCCTATACCAGACTTCGTTAGAGAGAAAATAGGCCCCTAAGCCACCTCGCCCGAACACATTGCGCGCTATTAGGAATACTGCATTCCCTCGCAGACAAACCGGGATTTCGGGCGAACTGACTCTTGGAGGTTGGTCTAGGGGTACGTTAGAGTCCCCCTCCACAACCCCCGTCATTTTGGAGAGAAAAAAAATTCGACCCAAAATCATAAAAATGCAAAGGCTATAGCCTTGGCGTTTTTGCGATTTTCGGTCGAAAATAAATTGTCTCGGATTTCGACCAAACTCACAGGTTACCTCCTTCTGGGACCTAAAAACACATAGCAAGTCCAAGGAGTCCTATACCGGACTTCGTTTGTGATAAAATAGGCCCCTAAGCCACCTCGCCCGAACACATTGCGCGCTATCAGGAAAACTGCATTTCCTCGCAGACAAACCGGGTTTTCGGACGAACTGACCCTTGCGGGTTGGTCTAGGGGTACGTTAGAGTCCCCCAGCACAACCCCCGTCATTTCGGAGATTATTAATTTTCGGCCGAAAATCGTAAAAATGCAAAGGCTATAGCCTTGGCGTTTTTGCGATTTTCAGTCGAAAACAATTGTCTCCGATTTCGACCAAACTCACAGGGGACCTTCTTCTGGGACCAAAAACACAAAGCAAGTCCTAGGAGTCCTATACCGGACTTCGTTAGTGATAAAATAGGCCCTAAGCCACCTCGCCCGAACACATTGCGCGCTATCAGGAAAACTGCATTTCCTCGCAGACAAACCGGGTTTTCGGACGAACTGACCCTTGGGGTTGGTCTAGGGTACGTTAGAGTCCCCAGCACAACCCCCGTCATTTCGGAGAATATTAATTTTCGGCCGAAAATCGTAAAAATGCAAAGGCTATAGCCTTGGCGTTTTTGCGATTTTCGGTCGAAAAACAATTGTCTCCGATTTCGACCAAACTCACAGGGGACCTTCTTCTGGGACAAAGCAAGTCCTAGGAGTCCTATACCGGACTTCGTTAGTGATAAAATAGGCCCCTAAGCCACCTCGCCCGAACACATTGCGCGCTATCAGGAAAACTGCATGTCCTCTCAAACAAACCGGCTTTTCGGACGAACTGACCCTTGGGGGTTGGTCTAGGGGGATACGTTAGAGTCCCCAGCACAACCCCCGTCATTTCGGAGAATATTCATTTTCGGCCCAAAATCGTTAAAATGCAAAGGCTATAGCCTTTGCGTTTTGGCGATTTTCGGTCCGAAAACAATTGTCTCCGATTTCGACCAAACTCACAGGGGACCTCCTTCTGGGACCAAAAAACTTAAAAAAAGGTCCTAGGAGTCCTATATCGGACATCGTTAGTGACAAAATAGGCCCCTAAGCCACCTCGCCCGAACACATTGCGCGCTATCAGGAAAACTGCATTTCCTCGCAGACAAACCGGGTTTTCGGACGAACTGACCCTAGGGGTTGGTCTAGGGGTACGTGAGAGTCCCCAGCACAACCTCCCGTCATTTCGGAGATTATTAATTTTCGGCCGAAAATCGTAAAAATGCAAAGGCTATAGCCTTGGCGTTTTGCGATTTTCGGTCGAAAAGCAATTGTCTCCGATTTCGACCAAACTCACAGGGACCTTCTTCTGGGACCAAAAACACACAGCAAGTCCTAGGAGTCCTATACCGGACTTCGTTAGTGAGAAAATAGGCCCCTAAGCCACCTCGCCCGAACACATTGCGCGCTATCAGGAATACTGCATTTCCTCGCAGACAAACCGGGTTTTCGGACGAACTGACCATTGGCGGTTGGTCTAGGGATACGTTAGAGTCCCGCTTCACAACCCACGTCATTTCGGAGAATATTAATTTTCGGCCGAAAATCGTAAAAATGCAAAGGCTATAGCCTTGGCGTTTTTGCGATTTTCGGTCGTAAAACAATTGTCTCCGATTTCGACCAAACTCACAGGGGACCTTCTTCTGGGACCAAAAAACACAAAGCAAGTCCTAGGAGTCCTATACCGGACTTCGTTAGTGATAAAATAGGCCCCTAAGCCACCTCGCCCGAACACATTGCGCGCTATCAGGAAAACTGCATTTCCTCGCAGACAAACCGGGTTTTCGGACGAACTGACCCTTGGGGGTTGGTCTAGGGGTACGTTAGAGTCCCCCAGCACAACCCCCCGTCATTTCGGAGATTATTAATTTTCGGCCGAAAATCGTAAAAATGCAAAGGCTATAGCCTTGGCGTTTTTGCGATTTTCGGTCGAAAAACAATTGTCTCCGATTTCGACCAAACTCACAGGGGACCTTCTTCTGGGACCAAAAAACACAAAGCAAGTCCTAGGAGTCCTATACCGGACTTCGTTAGTGAAAAAATAGGCCCCTAAGCCACCTCGCCCGAACACAATGCGCGCTATCAGGAAGACTGGATTTCCTCGCATACAAAACGGGTTTTCGGACAAACTGACCCTTGCGGGTTGGTCTAGGGGTACGTTAGAGTCCCCTAGCACAACCCCCGTCATTTCGGAGAATATTAATTTTCGGCCGAAAATCGTAAAAATGCAAAGGCTAGAACCTTGGCGTTTTGCGATTTTCGGTCGAAAAACAATTGTCTCCGATTTCGACCAAACTCACAGGGGACCTTCTTCTGGGACCAAAAAACACAAAGCAAGTCCTAGGAGTCCTATACCGGACTTCGTTAGTGATAAAATAGGCCCCTAAGCCACCTCGCCCGAACACATTGCGCGCTATCAGGAAAACTGCATTTCCTCGCAGACAAACCGGGTTTTCGGACGAACTGACCCATAGGGGTTGGTCTAGGGGTACGTTAGAGTCCCCCAGCACAACCCCCGTCATTTCGGAGATTATTCATTTTCGGCCGAAAATCGTAAAAATGCAAAGGCTATAGCCTTGGCGTTTTTGCGATTTTCGGGCGTAAAACAATTGTCTCCGATTTCGACCAAACTCACAGGGGACCTTCTTCTGGGACCAAAAAACACAAAGCAAGTCCTAGGAGTCCTATACCGGACTTCGTTAGTGAGAAAATAGGCCCCTAAGCCACCTCGCCCGAACACATTGCGCGCTATCAGGAAAACTGCATTTCCTCGCAGACAAACCGGGTTTTCGGACGAACTGACCCTTGGGGGTTGGTCTAGGGGTACGTTTGAGTCCCCCAGCCCAACCCCCGTCATTTCGGAGAATATTAATTTTCAGCCGAAAATCGTAAAAATGCAAAGGCTATAGCCTTGGCGTTTTTGCGATTTTCTGTCGAAGAACAATTGTCTCTGATTTCGACCAAACTCACAGGGAACCTTCTTCTGGGACCAAAAAACACAAAGCAAGTCCTAGGAGTCCTATACCGGACTTCGTTAGTGATAAAATAGGCCCCTAAGCCACCTCGCCAAAACACATTGCGCGCTATCAGGAAAACTGCATTTCCTCGCAGACAAAACGGGTTTTCGGACGATCTGACCCTTGGGGGGTGGTCTAGGGGTACGGTAGAGTCCCCAGCACAACCCCCCGTCATTTCGGAGATTATTAATTTTCGGCCGAAAATCGTAAAAATGCAAAGGCTATAGCCTTGGCGTTTTTGCGATTTTCGGGCGGAAAACAATTGTCTCCGATTTCGACCAAACTCACAGGGGACCATCTTCTGGGACCAAAAAAACACAGAGCAAGTCCTAGGAGTCCTATACCGGACTTCGTTAGTGTTAAAATGGCCCCTAAGCCACCTCGCCCGAACACATTGCGCGCTATCAGGAAAACTGCATTTCCTCGCAGACAAACCGGGTTTTCGGACGAACTGACCCTTGGGGGTTGGTCTAGGGGTACGTTAGAGTCCCCCAGCACAACCCCCCGTCATTTCGGAGATTATTAATTTTCGGCCGAAAATCGTAAAAATGCAAAGGCTATAGCCTTGGCGTTTTTGCGATTTTCGGGCGGAAAACAATTGTCTCCGATTTCGACCAAACTCACAGGGGACCTTCTTCTGGGACCAAAAAACACAAAGCAAGTCCTAGGAGTCCTATACCGGACTTCGTTAGTGTTAAAATGGGCCCCTAAGCCACCTCGCCCGAACACATTGCGCGCTATCAGGAAAACTGCATTTCCTCGCAGACAAACCGGGTTTTCGGACGAACTGACCCTTGGGGGTTGGTCTAGGGGTACGTTAGAGTCCCCCAGCACAACCCCCGTCATTTCGGAGAATATTAATTTTCGGCCGAAAATCGTAAAAATGCAAAGGCTATAGCCTTGGCGTTTTTGCGATTTTCGGTCGAAAAACAATTGTCTTCGATTTCGACCAAACTCACAGGGGACCTTGCTATGGCATTTCAATTTGAAATCAAAATCCATGCCATTAGCAAATTGACATCCAAGTTAACTTTTATCTTATAGGGGAACTAGCATTTAAACAAAATATATAATGAAGTTAAGTGAACTGAGAAATGCATACCAGGTGCTGTGGGGATCACAAGCAGCTCAAAAAATCCTAACCAAAAGGACCGGAAGATCTAGAAGGCTTGCAGTAGTTCCGTCACAGTAATCAGCATCCTGAAGAACAAACGAAGACAGCATGAAATCAGTGTGTGGAAGGTTTCAAAATAGGTAAGATAAGATAAGATGATCCCAAATTAAAGTGTTACTCACCATTTACTACAGCATCATTGCAATCACAATCACAACATTGGAGTAGAGATCAGAAGAAACTTCATGGGTTTTTGGAAAGTAATGCAACAAACTTTATAATGCTTGGACATCTACATAATTGGACGACTGAAGCAAAGGGTAACACCTGAAGAAAAACAACAGTTATGATTAGCATGACAAAGTCAAAGACAGATCAGGATGAAGTTGTCAGAAAAGCCAAAGGCAAAAGTACAGAAAAATAAAATGCACCACTCTTAATGAAAAAAAAAAAGCAGTTATTGTCCCAATTACAACTTTGCTCCAGTTACCAGAGGAACAGCAGCAAGCTTAGACATTTCACTCTTTGCTAAGGGAATAGCCAATTACAAACAAAGATGCCTCAAAATATTACTTTATGGTGGGTGCAAATCAAAATACTTGTCTTGTCTTGCTTCTCAAATTTATTTCCAAAATCAATGCGTAAGCTCTGAACATTGCTCACCTTCAAATCAACAGCATGATCACAGCAGACACTGCAAACATCCGACGGTCCGAGGAGATAAACACCCCACTTCGCCATTGAAGAAGCATTTGGGTTTCCCGTTTGGATTCACACTGTAAAATCAAGAGCAACAAATATATAAAGACATGTGTGAATGGAAGAAAACACAGTAGACTAATGAAATTATTTTACGCTATCTACACTAATGTAAACTTACCAGAGAAGGTAGGGATTCATCGAGATTCATATCCTGGTGGAGGTGAGACACTAACTTGGGAGCTCGAGTAGCAAGTGGATTTTCCCTCAAATACTCTTTCTGAAGAATCTGAAAGAGAAACAAAATAAAAGAAAAGTGAAAACTTTGCAGGTTCCGTAACCATATTCTTCTCTCACAGAAGTGCGCAAAAAAACTAGCAAGCAGGACAAAGTGGATCATAGAATCTTTACATCAAAAATTACGACACACGGTATTGAAAGATATTTTATACAAAGAAACCAAAAGAGAAAAAGTAAATCAGGCTGCAAACATAAATTGTACACAACAAAGCAGCAAGCTGCATGGAAAAATTTCGTTTACATTGGAAGAGGTATATTTTAAATTAATTTTAATCATACAATATGCGTGCAATTCACGGAAATGTATTCGATAAAAGCTCGAAAAACCTTTTACTTAAAAGAGGGTTTCGCGATCAGGTTATGTCGCTTTGTTTTAGCTTTGCACTAGGCTACGCCACTGTTTGTCACCATCTACCGTTCTAAACAGATTATAAAATTTCGCTCATATAAATTCCGTTACAGAATTACACACCCAAAACTGTCCAGTAGTTCTAAGATCTCAAGAAAATGAGGAACATACAGGTAGGATCATCCTTTCACGCTGACAAAACAATACAAAGTTACAGACCAGCCTGTTGTGTTTGGTTTGTCTCCTCGATCAGCCTCGATACACCCAGCAGAGGGCGCTCCTGTAGCGAGGATCGATCTTCGGGCTGGACAGCGGCGCGGCACGTTCAACCACCTTGCCTTTCCCTATAAGCTCCCTGATCGTCGCCAGCCACCCAGGCGAGTAAAGTTAAGCCAGCGTAAGCGCTCACGTGAAAGTGAACTGACCCTTGCGGGTTGGTCTAGGGGTACGATAGAGTCCCCCTCCACAACCCCCGTCATTTCGGAGCATATTAATTTTCGGCCGAAAATCGTAAAAATGCAAAGGCTATAGCCTTGGCGTTTTTGCGATTTTCGGTCGAAAATAAATTGTCTCGGATTTCGACCAAACTCACAGGTTACCTCCTTCTGGGACCAAAAAACACATAGCAAGTCCTAGGAGTCCTATACCAGACTTCGTTAGTGAGAAAATAGGCCCCTAAGCCACCTCGCCCGAACACATTGCGCGCTATTAGGAATACTGCATTCCCTCGCAGACAAACCGGGTTTTCGGACGAACTGACCCTTGGGGATTGGCCTAGGGGTACGTTAGAGTCCCCCTGTACAACCCCCGTCATTTTTGAGCGCAAAAAAATTCGACCCAAAATCATAAAAATGCAAAGGCTATAGCCTTTGCGTTTTCGGGATTTTCGGCCGAAAATAAATTGCCTCCGATTTCGACCAAACTCACAGGTTACCATTTTCTGGGACCAAAAAAACACAAATCAAGTCCTAGGAGTCCTATACCGGACTTCGTTAGCTAGAACATAGGCCCCTAAGCCACCTCGCCCGAACACATTGCGCGCTATTAGGAATACGGCATTCCCTCGCAGGCAAACCGGGTTTTCGGGCGAACTGACTCTTGGGGGTTGGTCTAGGGGTACGTTAGAGGCCCCCTGCACAACCCCCGTCATTTTGGAGCAAATTCGTTTGGGGCCGAAAATCGTTAAAAATGCAAAGGCTATAGCCTTTGCGTTTTTGGGATTTTCGGCCGAAAATAAATTGCCTCCGATTTCGACCAAACTCACAGGGGACACTCTTCTGGGACCAAAAAACACATAGCAAGTCCTAGGAGTCGTATACCGGACCTCGTTAGCTAGAACATAGGCCCCTAAACCGACCCGCCAGTACAAATTGCGCGGTATCAGGAATACTGCATTGCCTCGCAGACAAACCAGGTTTTCGGACAACTGACCCATGGGGGCTGGTCAAGGGGAACGTTGAAGTCCCCCTGCACAACCCCCGTCATTTTGGAGCAAATTCATTTGGGGCCGAAAATCGTTAAAAATGCAAAGGCTATAGCCTTGGCGTTTTGGAGATTTTCGGCCGAAAATAAATTGCCACCGATTTCGACCAAACTTACAGGGGACACTCTTCTGGGACTAATAACTACGTTGCAAGTCCAAGGAGCCCCGTACCGGACTTCGTTTGGGACAAAATCGCTTTGGTCAAAAAATCGTAAAAATTCAAAGGCAATAGCCTTTGCGTTTTTGGGATTTTCGGCCGAAAATAAATTGCCTCCGATTTCGACCAAACTCACAGGGGACATTCTTCTGGGACTAACAGACACGTTGCAAGTCCACGGAGCCCCGTACCAACCTGTCATTGTGGAGCAAATTCGTTTGGGGCCGAAAATCGTTAAAAATGCAAAGGCTATAGCCTTTGCGTTTTGGGGATTTTCGGCCGAAAATAAATTGCCTCCGATTTCGACACTCACAGGGAAAATAAATTGCCTACCAGACCTCGTTTGGGACAAAATCGCTGGACCAGGCTATAGCCTTTGCGTTTTTGGGATTTTCGGCCGAAAATAAATTGCCTCCGATTTCGACCAAACTCACAGGAGACGTTCTTCTGGGACTAATAGACACGTTGCAAGTCCAAGGAGCCCCGTACCAGACCTCGTTTGGGACAAAATCGCTTTTGCCAAAAAATCGTAAAAATGCAAAGGCTATAGCCTTTGCGTTTTTGGGATTTTCGGCCGAAAATAAATTGCCTCCGATTTCGACCAAACTCACAGGGGACACTCTTCTGGGACTAACAGACACGTTGCAAGTCCAAGGAGCCCCGTACCGGACCTCGTTTGGGACAAAATCGCTTTGGCCAAAAAATCGTAAAAATGCAAAGGCTATAGCCTTTGCGTTTTTGCGATTTTCGGGCGAAAAAAAATTGTCTCCGATTTCGACCAAACTCACAGGTTACCTTTTTCTGGGACCAAAAAACACATAGCAAGTCCTAGGAGTCCTATACCGGACTTCGTTAGCTAGAACATAGGCCCCTAAACCGACCCGCCAGCACAAATTGCGCGGTATCAGGAATACTGCATTGCCTCGCAGACAAACCGGGTTTTCGGACAAACTGACCCATGGGGGTTGGTCAAGGGGTACGTTAGAGTCCCCCTGCACAACCCCCGTCATTTTGGAGCAAATTCGTTTCTGGCCGAAAATCGTTAAAAATGCAAAGGCTATAGCCTTTGCGTTTTTGCGAATTTCGGTCGGAAAAAAATTGTCTCGGATTTCGACCAAACTCACAGGTTACCTCCTTCTGGGACCAAAAAACACATCGCAAGTCCTAGGAGTCCTATACCGGACTTCGTTAGTGAGAAAATAGGCCCCTAAGCCACCTCGCCCGAACACATTGCGCGCTATCAGGAATACTGCATTCCCTCGCAGACAAACCGGGTTTTTGGACGAACTGACCCTTGGGGATTGGTCTAGGGGTACGTTAGAGCCCCCCTGTACAACCCCCGTCATTTTTGAGAGACGTAAAAATTCGACCCAAAATCGTAAAAATGCAAAGGCTACAGCCTTTGCGTTTTTGCGATTTTCGGTCGAATAAAAATTGTCTCCGATTTCGACCAAACTCACAGATTGGCTACTTCTGTGACCAGAAAACCTATAGCGAGTCCTAGGAGTCCTATACCGGACTTCGTTCGTGAGAAAATAGGCCCCTAATCCACCTCGCCCGCTCACATTGCGCGCTATCAGGAATAATGCATTGCTTCGCAGACAAACCGGGTTTTCGGACGAACTTACCCTTGGGGGTTGGTGTAGGGGTACGTTAGAGTTCCCTTGCACAACCCCCGTTATTTTGGAGCAAATTCGTTTTCTCAAACTCAAATGGAAATTAGAAGACATGTTCAACAATTCAGGGCGAGCGTTGATGTGTTATTCGTGTTTTTTTGTTTTAGGGAATTAGAATAGAAATACGTTTTCTCGTCAAAAAAGTATACATGCATTACTCGAGGGACAAGGTCAATATTTAAACTTAGTTCTACGCCTGCAGCTGCGGCTGCGGCGGCTGCGGCGGCGGCTGCGGTGGCGGTTGCTGCACGCCCTGCCGGCTCATGGTGCTGAGGCGGCGGGAGGGCAGGAGGACGTTGACGAGGCCCCTGCGGGACAGCAGCGCGGCCGACAGCGGCGCCGTGATCACCACGGCCAGCAGCACGAACAGCATCACGTCGCGCGAGTGGCGCAGGATGTCGCCCGTGTCGCCGCGGTACCGCGCCTGGTCCAGGGCGAGCGGGCACAGCGCTGCCTGCGGGACGGACGGGACAGGACAACCGTGCTTGAGCAGCCACGAGTGGGACATTCACACACTTGGGTTTCCAGAGCAACGGGTCAGCGCAAGAGTCGAAATGATTCTCGTTAAAAGCGATAACGCGACCAGAGTGGAGTGGAGCGGAGTGGTCTCGAGGACATACCTGGACGCCCGCCTTGGGCACCCATGCCAGCGTCACGTACAGTCGCTCCTTGATGCTGAGGTCCCCGTATGCCGTCACCGCAATCGACACCACGATGCGAACCTGTAACACGGGAAGGGACGGCGCGCTAATCGGGCTAATCGGCCATCGCCAGGCCGCCTTATCACCAGGACCAGGTCTGCCGCTGCACACACTAAATTCTTATGGACATTTTTCATTCGTACATATGATTTTTTTTTCACATTCTCAGTTTAAGCATTTTATAATACGCATTTAAGAACAATTTGTTAATAATTATTCCTTATTATGAACAATTTTGTTCATACTTGCGTATTAAAAAATGCAGAAGCTGAGCATGTGCAAAAAAAAAAATCATAAGAATTCATAAGACTTAGGTGTGCAGAAATCTTTCATGTGGCCCAGAACGACAGGCTTGCCTACCTCCCAGGCGGCCCACTCCCCTTACCAGCCACACGATGAGCAAGACCCCGACGCTCCACAGGAGCTTCTCCATCGTGTAGCTTGTCTTGCTGAACTCCAGGTCGGCCCCCATCAGGCAGAACATGACGGGCTGCATGATCCTCCACATGACGTCGAAGACGGTGGCCACGGGGTTCTGAAAGAACATGAATAAATTCATAAGTACGAATAAAAAAAATGTTCATAAGAATTTAGTGTGCAGGGACCACACGGCGCGCCGCAACACAGCACCGCTGTGTGCGCGCGCTTGTGTGTGCGTATGGCCACAGTGTGGCCACGCCATGCACTCACCCCCCGGTAGTCGGGCCCCCAGCCCTGCGTCCTCCAGCCCCGGCTGGCCACGTAGGCCGCCACGATGCAGGCGGCCGGGCCGCCGCCGAAGAAGCCGATCTTGGCGAAGCCCAGCATGGCGAATAGGCCGACGGAGCCCATCATGAGCGAGCGGATCGTCATGACCTGCGGCTGAGAGAGAAGCGGCACCAGTCAGGGTCAGGTCAGGGCTACACCTCGCACACTAAATTCTTATGAACATTTTTTTTATTCGTACTTATTATTTTTTTATTGCACATGCTCCGCTTATGCATTTTATAATACGCATTTATGAACAAAGTTTTCATAATTATTCTTAATTGTGAACAATTTTGTTCATACTTGCGTATTAAAAAATGCATAAGCTGAGCATGTGCAAAAAAAAAATCATAAGTACGAATACAAATGTACGCAAGATTTTAGTGTGTTGAACTCGACATGACAATAATCGTCATGGCTTTGACGCTATGGCTGCGCTATGAGCTCACGTACGTCGAAGCGGTCCGGGACGTAGCGGATGAAGACGCCGCACACGATGCCCAGGAGCAGCCCGCACCCCACGCCCATGATGCGGTGCAGCAGCAAGTACGGCAGCGTGTCGCCTGGGGAGAGGAGAGGAGACGAACGGGAAATAGGCACCAACTTCAGTGAACTTCGCTGTACTTCGGTTACAAAAAATATCGTTAGTTTGAGAAAATTTTGGTAGATTCTAGTCGAACTTTCAAGAACTAAGGTAAGTCTAGGAACTTGGAGGAGAAATTTCGGGCAACAACAGCAACAAGTGGTATGAAGTGGTGGTGAGACGGGGCCGGCCGCCGGCCGGGTCGGGCACCACCACCACGGCGGCGATGTCATACAAAAGCTGCTCACCCGCGAACGAGAAGATGATGGCCATGACGATGCCGAAGGCCACGATGACGATCATGTCGTTGAGGCAGGTGACGGCCACGAGCACCGCCTGCACGCTGCGGCCCGCGCCCATCATGGAGAAGCAGGGCATGAGGATGGAGGGGCAGGCGGCGGCCAGGATGATGCCCGACAGCAGGGCGAACTGCACGGGCATGTCGAGCACCCACACGGCCAGGGTGGCGGCGCAGGCGAACTCCACCAGGCCGGGGACGATGGCCAGCCCCACCATCATGGGCGAGGGCCGGCGCGCGCCGTCCGCGTCCAGGTGGAAGCCCGTGCGCAGCATGAGCGTGACCAGCGCCCACGACCTGCGGACCGCAGGGTGTGCTGAGCGCTTTTGCGATTTTTCGACCAAAAAAAAAAATTGTCGCCGATTTGGACCAAACTCCCAGGGTAGGGGGTAGGCGGGTAGGGTACCTGGCGATGTAGATGAGCGCCTCGTGGCGCGCGCTGAAGTAGTCGATGTAGCCGAGCTGGCGGACGCAAATGCCCACCAGCAGCATGCCCAGCAGCGGCGGCAGCGAGGTGGCCTTGTTCAGGAAGATGCCCACCAGCTGCGGCACAAAATTACCACGCGTCAACGGAGTGAAGCGGTCCGCGCCGCGCCGCGCCGCGTCCGCGCGCCTGCCGTCGGGCGCCGCCGCGCCGGTCCGGCCTGGCCCGGGCCTCACCTGCGCTACCACGACGGCCGAGATGATTTGGAACCAGCCGTTGCCGCCGATGACGAGGACGGCGGTGCCGAGGAAGAGGATGCCGATCATGATCATGGCGAAGTAGCGCGCCAGCCAGGCCTTGGACGGACAGAGCGGGTGGGCGAGCACCCCGCGCAGCGACGAGCCGAGGCAGTGCATCCACTTCCTGCACACGATATGACATAAAATGGCGCTTTACTCGTACATAAAAGTTCGTTGGTGTTTCTTCGGACGAGTTTTGAGGAATGCGCTATCGACTGTCAGAGGCGCAGTGATGCCAGAAAAAGTAGGCTCTAGTAGACCAAACACAGTGGAGTAAAGCGGGCAGCATCTGCGCCAGCCTACTAGGCAACACCTTGACACAGGGACGTGCATGTTGCCTGGTAGGCAGGCGCAGATGCAGCCGGCTTTACCTTTACCCCACTGAGTTTGGGCGACTTAATGCCTACTTTTCTGGCAACACTGCAGAGGCGAGTGGCCACAGCCGTGCCCAGTGCCCACCCACCCGCACATGATGGTGAAGCAGCACTTGTCGCCGTGCTCGTCCTCCGGGAAGGAGGCCCCCGAGTCGGCCTGCTGGGCGCCGTTAAGGGCGCCGGGGTGCACGGAGCCGCGGCGGAGCTGGTGCTGCTTGGGGGCGTGCTTGTTGTGCGCCGGGGCCGAGAGTCCGCCGTTGGTGGCGACATAGTCGGCCACCCTGTCGGACGTCTTGTCGTAGCTCGGGGGCAGGACGGAGGCGGCCGTCTCGTCCTGCGGGGGCGGCGGCGGCGGCGGTGGCGGCTGCTCCATGGCGGCGGGGCCCGAAGCGCCCGAGGCGGTGTCTAGGGGTGGCGGCAGGATTCCTGTGAGCAAGAAACAGTAACAGTGAGTCAGAGAGAGAGAAAGAGAGAGAGCGAGAGAGAGAGAGGGAGGGGGAGGGAGGGAGGACGGGGGAGAGAGGGAGAGAGGGAAGGACAGAGAGAGAGACAGAGAGAGATGGGTGCATCGCAAGTGGCACAATCAGCCTAACAAGGAGCGCGTGATTTCCCCTGTATTATTCGGAGAGACCGCGCCGCGCCCGCGCCGGCCTCGTGAGCGGGAAGGGCCGGAGGAGGGGGGAAGGGGGCAGATGTTGTGGTCTGGAGCTGAGGCGTTAAACCGCGCGACCGAGAAGCCACCAGCGCGCGGCAAGCGCAACATACGAAGGAAACACGAATCAAAAATACAGTGATAAGGGCCCCGTCGTCGTCACCCGAGCAACATCATGAAGTAGGAGAACAGCAGCACTCACCGTTGTCATCAGCCTCGTACTTGATGACGAGGAAGCGCTTGACCGTGTAGGTGCTGGTCGGGCTGTCCGCGCGCGCCGCCGGCGTCTGAAACACTGAGGCGCGCGAGCGGGCGCGGGTTGGAGGGCGCGGGCGAACGGCCCCGCCGCGCCAGGACTTTACGGCGGGGGATTACTAAGCACCTCCTCCACACGCGCGTAAACTCTCGTTTCCATGCCTGTGTTCATATTCTACGACCCTCTTCTCTGTCAATATGTCTGTCGTCTGCTCATCATGTCTGCCCGTCCGTTTATCTGTCTGAAAGACCGGCCCATATTCGCAGTATCTATCTCTTTTCGAGGGCTATTCCCGCACAGTGCTGCACCGCGCCGCCCTGCCTGCCTGCACGGCGCGATAATCGGCGACCTATCTAAGCGGTTTGTAAACAGTGAGACCAGACCCGAGGGGCCTAGCCTGGCCCTGGCCGCGGGTCCCACCTGGGGCGGGCGTGGGACGGCGCGGGCGCGAGCGCGGCCGGCGCTGCTGGCGGCGGGCCCCGTGCCTGTCCCTATCGGGCGGACAGCAGCAGGCCGGCGGGGGCGGCGGGGGCTGCAGGTCCGCGGACAGCGGGCCGGGGCCGGCGGACAGCTGGCGCAGCTCGCGCTGGTGCTGCAGCAGCGCGGCGGGCTCCACGTGCAGTCCCAGCTGCAGGCGGTGCAGGCCGTGCTTGCGGACGCGCCTGCCCGCCAGGCCCGTGCCGCCGGGGCCCGCCGGGCCCGTCACGCCCGTCGCGCGGCCCACCGCGGGGCGCGGTGTCGCCGTCGGCGTCGTCGGCGTCGCCGTCACACCGGCCGTCATGGCTGCGGAGAGACACACAGGCGCGGGCACACTCACTCACACCACAGGGACTCACCTCACCTCGGCTCAGCTCGTCACAACGGGTACGCCCCCCACGCACAGGGCCGGGTAGGGGCCGGGGGCAGCCGGGGGGCGGGCGGCGCCGGGAGCGGCGGAGACGAAAGGCGTCGTGCGCCGGGCCGCGCCGGGTCGGGCCTGGCCGGGCCAGCTCGCCTCTTGACAACGCGATTCAGCCGCGTGACTGTAACTACTGCCCGGCCGGCCGGCAGCGTCTCGTCTCGTCTCGTGTCGTCCCGGCGGCCCCGACTCACTCTGCCGCGCGGCGAGGCGATGCACTTCACTTACCCAGTGGGGCGGGGCGGGGCGGGGCGGGGCGGCACTAGCCTGAGTGGTGCCGGGTCGGCACGGGCAGGGTGTCCTCCTCGCCTCGCGGCGCCGCGCTGCTGATTGGCCGGCTCGACCCAATCACTCTGCCTGCATCTTCAGATCCGGTCCGGTCGCCTCGCGCGGTCCCCAGCAGGAGGGTGATTCCGCACAGCGTGGTTCCGTCTCTCTGTCGTCCTTGTCGCACTCATGCGGTACGGCCATAAGGAGCAAGAGAGAGAGAGAGAGAGAGGACACTACTGAACGCTGCGGAATCACCCTGCTGTCTTCCCGCCGGGCTCGGGAGCGGGACGCTGCAGCGGCGGATAAAGGGTGTCACACAGGCGCTAATGGCTCCCGCGCGCGGACCTCGCGGCGCGACACTGTATGCGGTCCCACCCGGCCCGGCAGCCGCCCTTCACACCAATGTGTGCGGGAGTGCTGGTCGAATAACGATATCGTTCTAACACTGCAGCAGTGTCGCCAGAAAAAGTACGCGCAATAAGGCGCCCAAACACAGTAGAGTAAAGCGGGCTGAATCTGCTGCGCCTGCCTACTCGGCATCACCCTAGCACAGGTGGTAGGCAGCCACTGTGTTTGGGCGCCTTACTGGCTACTTTTCTGACAACACTGTACCGCAGATTTTTTTTTTTTTTTTTTTTTTTTTGCCTCGCCCGCTGTCTCCCTTGCGCTCTGGCCGCCTGCGAGGTAGGCAAATCTGCGCACGGCGCGCGTTGGCGCTCGGCGGGTGGCCTATCCCACGTAGCACAGGCGCCTCCCAGTCCCACGGCACCACGTCCACAGGGGACACGGACGCGTCGCGCGGTCCCCTCCCCAACCGCGTGCTGCCAGATAAGAAGGTTAAAAATACCGCGAATACACCTGTGTGAGGCAGACGGGTATCTCCGCCTGCCTACTTGGCAAAAGTCTCATGTGTGGAGAGTTCGCCTGGTACAGGCAGGCGGGCCGGGGGCCGGGCCGAGCCGCGTCGGGGTGCAGCGCCGCAATGCGCAAGTACAGCACACGATGGGATGGAAACTAGCATGACTTTATTGGCTCAGTGCGTGGGGTGGGGTGCTCGGGGTGAAAAGTAAAAGAGAGAGAGGTGTTGCTAGACCATCCACAGGGGCTGCACGAGGAGGAGCAGGACGGCGGCGGCGCAGAGGAGGCCGGCGGCTCCCGCCGGGAGTCGTGCCGCCACCAGCCCGGCCGCGCTCGGGGACGGGCTGGAGGACGCGGCCGGGGAGACCGTGGCGGTCGCGGGGTCCGCGGTGGACGCCGTGGGCGCGGTGGAGGGCGGGTCGGTGCTCGAGTTGGTGGTAGTGACGGTGGTCGGCGGGGAGGCCGTCGTAGTGCCGAGGGTCGTGACCGGGCAGGTGCCGAGCTCCGTCGGGGTCGACACGCCGCTGGCCGCCGGGCAGCTCTTCCCCTGCAGGCTGTACCAGCTCTCCTTGTCCACGCCGACGGTGCTCGTGACGAGCAGGGTGATGGCGTTGGGCGGCGCGCGGCCCAGCCCGACGACCCTCAAGTGGTCACTCTGGCACGTCAGCACGTAGGGCAGGGGGAGCTGCGAACACCGCGCCGTCAGTCCGCGCACACAGTCACACATTGCAAACCCTGGTTACCAATGGATGAGCCGAGGGGGTATTCAGTCTTAAAATCTGTGACCCGACCATTACGTCTATTACTCTGTAATACGCTCCGAAATTGTACAAATTTAACCAAAAACAGGCAAAAACAGCCCAAAACGACCCCAAAATGAGTATAAAATGGAGAATTTGGGGCTAATACGCTGCTAATACGCATACTATTACGCCTTCATTACAGGTTACGCGAGTTGTTCACACAAATCTACATTTTGGGGCGAAATATTCCCAGGGAGTAGTCGGGCACAGGGTAAAGGCGGATTCCGTGTTTTGCGCCTACCTGTAGTGTGGGGTCCGGCAGGGTGGCGCACAGTTTCTCGTCAGACTTGCTGTCACTGCCTCTGATCTTGCGCTTGCTCTTGCTGTCCGCGCACGGTGTGATTGTTACTTCCACCTGTCTCAGATCTCCGGTCTGCATCAACATGAGAAATACGATAAGTGAGCCTATACCCACAAGTGAGAAATAATTCATTTTGCACTAGGCGACCTTTTTTTTTATTTTAGAGGCAACAGCGGCGTGCGTGCGAAGTGGCGCACTGCAGTGCAGCCTGGTTCGCGGTACTTACAGGCTTAGTCTTGTCGCACGTCATATAGAACACATTGCACGTGTCGCCCAACTTCGGCGCTGCCTCGCCGGGCTGGAACATGGTCGCGGGAGCCTGCTTGTCGCACAGCGGCGCGTCCAGCTGTCAGCGACGATATGAGATTACTGTCTTTTACATGAAGCGGTTCACAGGTGGAGCAGTGCTGCCAGAAAAGATCGGCAAATATCGCCGAAGAACACCTGCGTGCAGTGAGCTACATCGACGCCTGCCTACTAGGCAGCCCCCCTGGACGCGTGCGCACATGTTGCCTAGTATAGGTAGGGGGAGATACGCACCCATTGGACACGGGTGTATTTCAGTGGTTTTTGCTTAACTTTCTGGCAAACACTGACAGTGAGGTGGGGCACGGGGACAGCAGGCTGATTCTCACTCACCCGAATCATCGCCAAGGTGCCGTCGGGGTTCGTGTCCTGGCAGCTGAGAGCGGCTTCCTTAGCACCGAGCACGGCCCTGCAACAACGATGTTGACGAAAAAAACGTTGGTCTGTTTTTGTCAGGTTAGCGACAGGTGAAGTCGACAATAATAGTAATTGCACAAACGATACCCATGACTGTCGCAGTGGGTAACGCGTCACTTACTTGACTTTGGAGACATCGGACTTGAGTTTCTCGGCACATTCATTGGTCGTGAGGACGTCCGTCGAGGAGACAAGAGCGCCGAAGCACGTAGCGTCTGAAGCGTCGCTCTGCTGAAAGGCCACCTGAAAGGAGGAGACACTCGTGTCAGGGCGCCGCCGCCAGCAAAGGTTTACAGTATGTAAGAGAAGGACGCTCACCAGGGGTACATTGGGTACTTCTCCGCGAAGTTTCGTCGGCTGAAAGCAAAATGCTAAACAACAAAAAAAAAAAAAAAATAAATAAAAAATAAAAAAAAAATAATAATAATCAAACATGGGGATCATGAAATAAAAATTTAGGCTAGTAAAAAAAAAAACAAATTCTAACCGGGAAACAGACCTTTGGGGCCGATGGCTGCGAGGGCGAGGGTGGCGACAACCGCGGGGCAGAGGCGCAGGGAGCGAGGCATGGCTGTGGAGGCGCAGGGCGCGGGGTCCGTCCCGGAGCTCTCCTGTTAGACTGGGCCGGGTCGGGGTGGGTAGGGGCAGCCAGGGCAGCGCAGGGGCAGCGCCAGCGCCAGCAGGAATACAGATGGCGAGGGTGGAGAGGGCTGGCCCGCCCCGCCCCGCTCCGATAGCTTGCTAAAAGATTACGGATTACTAAGTCCTATATCACCCTCGCGGTCTGGTCCGGTTCGAGTCGAGAGGGCCGGATGGTGTGCCCATGTGGGTGCCACGTGAGTGGGTGGGTGTAGGTGCACCCCCCTCTCCCCCACCCAGACAAGCATCTCCCCTAATCGGCGATTTTGCACCCAATCACCCCCCCCTTCCCCCCGCCCCCATGTACACCTCTGTTGCCGAGGCCTTTACCTGTCCATATGGCGTGCAAATAGCCATACCACAACACAAGTGTAGATCACCGCCATCGCCGCGCCCGTCTAGTGGCGTTGGGGAAGTTCCGAATGTAACTTCTGTGAAAAGAAAAATTCACAAATAATTTGGGGTATGGCCATCCAATAAGTACGTCCGGGTTTTCTGACCCTAAATCCCCCCCCCATTGGGCGCATGTTTGTGAAGGAAATCATAATACATTACCAGCGTGCCAAATCGTAGTCTCGGAGGTGAAATGCTATGGAGCAAGAATGATGGAGATGCTTTCTTCGACTCATACTCATTACCTCAGTGTTATGTCTGAATTTTATATATGATGAATATGTTTACACATTTATTGTGGTACCAAATTGATGTCTTTGGAAGGACAGAACAATCACATTTTCAGAAGTTAAATATCTGAATTATAGTACTGTATTCAAAACTTTGAAAGAGTTGTGAAAACAGCTGTACATCAATGCCTAAGCTTAGTTAAATGGGTTGAATGCTTCTTAAAAAATTGCAGAACTGAAAATAAAACAGCCTTTAATTCTACCTTCTCATATCTACAATGGACAAAACTTCCAAAGTAAGTCAGTCAATTTCACACAAATTTGTTACAAATCAAACCAAATACACGCCTACACTCACACAGATTATACACTAGATATAGATATACCAATATATATATATTTATATCAGATCACAGTACAGTGTTCTTCTCGGTAGGGACTTAACAGCAAGAGCAAGATCCTACAATTAATGTTGGACAGCTAAAATTTGTTGTTCTTGATCAGGCTAACACATAAGAATTACTGTTGGAGAGATAATAGATAATCTGCATTCATTTGTTATTATCAATGATGTAACACAATTTTGTAAAAACTGGATACAAAAGCATTTACTTTTAAACATAAGCACCTTTGGAAGAAAATAGTTGAAACTGGGTAGGCAGTGAGAACTGTCATTGTTCTACTTACTCATTTCATGGAGTGCTCTTCCCACCACAGGAGGATTAAGTCAGCACTGGGAGATACCTCTCCCACAATACATTATTCGATGAATTTTTGAATTCATTTCTTGTTTCTACTTCTGGTATTGTTGTTTGACAACAAGAAAATAAGCAATATCTTAATAAACTTATCTAATTCTCATAAATTACTCATATTAAAAAAGAAATAAAAGGCAGGAGTACAAATTTTACAACAATAAGTACTGTACTATTTTTAAGAAAGTTTTACAAGAAGACACCCTGATATTTGGGGATTTCTAATACCTTAGGCAACATATGGACTAAAACAAGTTTTCCTTTCATTTCCTAATTTACATTAATTAATTAATTAATTGAAAACCATAAATTAGCTGCACAATTTGAGGGAAATGAAAGAGAGAAAATAACCTTTTAATAGCAGTTTTTTCAAGTAGCCTTTCTTTGGAAAATACCAAATTTGTATTATTATTTTACTAATTTTCTTTGTTGGCTTTTATTCTATTTTATATAGAGTAATGCACATACCTGACTCCGACATGAAATGAAACTACTAAATCATTCTTTATGCTCCAGAAATATCTTTGCAGTAAGAATGTGTTATCAGCAAAAGGTAATATGGTGTAGGAGCAAAAGATACGAACAATTCTATGTGGGTAGTTGCAGAAAACAGCTAAGAGAACAGAATACTGAACATAAACGCATTTAGTTTTTAGCATTGTAATCTCCAATGCCCCACGACATGATCACATTCAGATTACCATAGATTAGAATATTCAAAGGACATATAAACCCATAACAGAGAACAGAGTTAGCTAAAATCTTGTCATTGCAATTGAAATGTGATGTTTAAGGGGGTATAGAAAAACCATGAAAGGGTAGCTCCCTGAAATTTATTACATCTTGGCACATAACTGACTCTAGGTACGAATACAAGAGTTGAAAGCTTTGTCATACCTCCAAGAAATCCTTAAGTAATGTTGTTCGTCTCTTCTCAGCTATATCCATCTGATTTTCAAGATCACCCCTATCTGTAGTTTCTGCTCGTTCTACTTTCCAAGATAAGTTTTCTATTTCAGCTTCCAGTTGAGCTTGTTGGTATTCAAACTAAAAAATAAATTTGGTGAGACAACGCAAATATTTTAATAATAGAATATCCCATACCAGAATGTAAGGCTTACCAGTTCCTTTCGTGAGCTTGGTTCCATGTAGTAAGCATAAGGATAAGTGTACTGTAAAGAATAACGACATTTTGCGAGGAGCATTGCAGCATCCAAAAGATATTGCCAATCAATCCATGTTCCCGATGCGTTCATTACTTTTTGGTTGATTCTTGTTTTAATAGTTAGAAGTGTTTGTTCTTCTAGCTTTAAGCTCTTTGAATGGTTTTCCCACTAAAACAAAACATAACAAGTGAAGTGAATAAAAAGCAAATACAGTAAAGATGGGAAAGCAATAAACTAAATAGTTGTTACAAAGGAAAAACATCGCTTACTCTTTCATAATAATGAAGGTACTTTTTAAGAGCTTCCCGAGCTTGGGCATGAACACTTTCATGAGCAATATTTGGATTTTCCTTATAGCGAGAACATTCATAATATTCTGAGCCATGGGCCTTCCAATCACCCAAACACATCCAGCAAAATTCATGTTTACAACTGTAGCACTGCATATGGTTGCAGCCACCATTCTTTTCAATACATATATGACAGCGAGGGCACTTAAAGCAGATAGAAAGTTAAGATAAGATAAAATAGATCCTCATGATTTAATAAAGGAGGTCAATCAGTGACTTACTGAGTGGTTTACTTACATCTTTGGTATGAGCACTGATGTAGTTGGCTGTTTCACTATCATCAGCACATTTGGTAAGCCATTTCTTAATAGTGGAGCAGTCTGTAGGTGCATGGTAATCCATCCCACACTTGAAACTACAAGGAAGGCAATGAAAGTTAGTTGGTTGGACAATGAGGAGAAAGAAGACTCAGACTTGATTTAGAATTACATACCAGAAAGATGTTTTACAATTTGTGCAAACGGATCGTTTTGCTCTTGGTTCCTTGGCGTGTATTACCACTTGACAGTTTGGACCAGGACAAAAACGTAACTGGGGGTGTGATTTGACATAGTCATGAAAAACAAACTGCTGGTACTTGTCCCTTAGAGTTGGTTTATTTAGTAGAGTTAAAACAAAATCTTCGGGAGCCAAAATATCACATTGCTGTGCCATACAACTCATTCCTATTAGTTTAAAATAGAAGGAAATAACACAACAAATGTTTGTTATTTTATAAAATAGAGAAAAGAAACACACCAATAAAGATATTAGTGCTGACTTACCAGTTGAGATTCCTTGAATTATCTGAACTTCAAAATGCATTGTCCAACAATCTTTGCAAAATTTATGACCACAAGCTAAACTACTAAAAATATCAACACTACAAAACATCACACAAACTGGACATAGCTTCTGATTTTCATCGTCTTCCAAGCTATCCTTCGACGAGAGGGAACTCTGTGAACTATGAGAACTGGAACCATCAGTCTTAGATGGTGGATGAGGTGGTTTAATACGAGACTGAACCAGTAACAGGGAAGCATCAGACCGGTACTTAGATATTAAATCCTGTACAGCCCAGCCATGAGTATGAAGCAAGACTTTTGCAAGTGATGGAGTTATCTAAAAAAAACAAACTCACCATTAGCAGCAAATAATAAATTTAAAAATTTAAAAATCAATAAAATTTTAATGCAAACTATACCTGTAAACTACTACTCAGTAGTTCCACATTTTCATTTAATAAACGTTCGACTTCCTCGACAGACAGACATTCAAAAATGAAGAACTCTGGATCAATCTTGCTGGGATCAATATGGTCAATGTCACAGTCATCTCCAGTATTATAATAATCCGCATAACAGCAATCATCATCAGAGTATTCCATGTCTGAATCACATTCTTCACTGGACATCTATTTCAAAAACAAAACAGACAGTAGAAGTGGTTGTTTTTTTGTTTGTTTTTCTGTTTTTTTAATGTTTCCCCCAAAAATATTTGTACTTTACAAGTCCGAAATAATTTTTTTTTATATCAATTTCAATAACATAAATTCATTTACAATGAGTCACCACATCTACAAAGATGTGATTCATTAATAAAATTTCAATAGAATGAAAGAAAAACAAAACAATGAAGTGGAAAAAACATCAGAGTGAGGCAGATGCATATCGGGCTTCAAGAAAGCTTTTTATGCAGTTCGGTATCATAAGAATTCATAGTAACGTAAATGTTGAGTATACAAAGAAGAAATAGTTGATTTCAGTTGAGACTTAAGAAACAGAAAAATAGACAGAGGACGAAACACTATAAAATTCATTGTGCAGTGTTGCAGGGCTGAAACACACCTTGGAAGCCTCGGAAAAGTTTTAAATAAATACGCAATCACAGAAGCTTCGTGGAAAATACAGAAATTTATCAAAAACACTCGTGACAAAGTGAGATAGTCAAATATTGTTGTACAATGACTGAATGGCAAACTCCTCCAGCGCCATATTGAATGAAACCAGGTAGCAAGTCAAAACAAAACAACTGAGAATCATGGAGTGAAAATAACCATTGCACTTGAAACTCTTAGGAAAGTTGGGTCTAAAACATTTGCTGTGAACAGTTTAAACCTTTAAATGATATTTTGAAAGAACAATTAAATTTTATTTCTTTTTCGAATATTGTCAAGAACACAAAACGCATCTACGAGCTACTATGATAATAAATCGACATTATACACACCGCACCTCCGTATTTCTTTTGTTTTTTGTTTTGTATATGTGAATCATCTTCTGCTTCTGCTAGAACGTAAACGCAAGTGAATTATCAACAATTTTATTATGATTACACTAAACGTTAGGCCACACCGATCTCTTTTACCTATCCACCTGTTCACTAGCAAATTTGCTTTTGAACTTAATCCCTCACCCAGAGCATAATTCTGGACAAAACGGTGGTGGTTGCCTTATCTTTCGGGATTTTTCATGTACTTTCATGGTGTCTACCTTTGTTCTAAGAGATTCAACTTTACATTAATTTCTCTTCGTCATCCTTTTCCTGTTGTAAATAAGGACGTTTATTTATCTTGCCTGTAGTCCCATCCACCAGATAGCCGGGTGGTTAAATGTCATAAAGACTTTGATAAAACTCCTACCTCTTACTTCAACAAGGTAAACTTCTTAATTCACTGTTGTTTAGTGTTTGTCTTTTTGTAATACTTCTGTGTAATGATTACTTACTTTTATTGTAGATGGCAGCAACTAGTGAACCTCATCTAATCAGTGCAGAAACCCGTACACAAGCATCACCTTATTTCATTGAATGGACTGTCCACAACTTTTTGTATCCCATTACCAACCCTGTAGATTCTCCAATTTTTAGTCTTGGTGATGGTGTTGACTGTAGGTTTCATTTGAAATTCCATGTCTTTAGTAATCAAGAAGTTGTTAGCACATCAGTTACTGTTCATTACCGATGTCCTGGAAAGGTAATGGCCAAGACTCTTCTTGTATTGTTTTGCTCAGTACATGTTTATCGTGTCTGCTTAAGCCGCCCTCATTTCCAGGTCTGCTACATTGATAGGAAGGGATTTCGTAACTCAGAACAGCAAGTCAAAGAAGATTGGTCTTCTCAACCACCTTTGAGGATGGAACATGGTGAAACAGTTCAATTTGGAACCAACTTGCACTTATCAGAAATATCTAGGAAAAAGGCTGAAAACATACCAGATAATTCATTAACATTTTTCTGCTATATAACTGTTGTTGAAGAAATGATAGCTGCTATTGACAAAAGTGTTCTCCTTCGCAATATGGCTACTGACTTTGAAAAAGAACTTTATAACAGCAAAACTAGTGATGTTACTTTAGAGGTAGGTATGAAGCAAAGAATACCACTAAGTCATTTTTGATTCATTATGAATTTTCACTCCCATTTTCTAGTTTTTGAAATCTGTTTTCAGGTGGAAGATGAAACAATACCAGCACACAAGGCTGTTTTGGCTGCCAGAAGTCCAGTCTTTGCAGCAATGTTTGACAGTGGCATGTCTGAGCAACTTAGTGGTCATGTTAAGATTTCTGATATTAAAAAGGAAGCTGTGAAAGAATTGCTTCGGTTTCTGTATTGTTGTAGAGTGGATCGTTTGCAGGATATGGCATATGATTTGCTACCAGCAGCTGACAAGTATTGCCTTTCTGATTTAAAAGATATGTGTGAAAGAACAATGGTGAATCAAATTAAAGTTGAAAATGTGTTTATGTATCTTGAACTGGCAAACAATCATCAATGTGATGAGCTACGCAAAGCTTCAATCCGTTATATAAAAGCTAATCCAAAGGAAGTAATGTCTTGTGGTGCAGATGTATTCAGGACACATGCCTATTTGCTAGCTGAAGTGTTTGAAGAGCTAGTTGGCGTTAGTAGCTAGACAATAAAATACATGTCAGCCTTGTTATACTTATATTTCTCTGAGAAAGCAAACTATCCTAATGTTATGTAAAGCCATGGGGTTCTATTGTCTGGCCTCATTGCCATTCTTGCCCCTACCTACTCAAGAAGTTAAATGTGGTACTTTTTCACCAGAGCTTTCTGATGTGTGTAGGTACAAGTCAGTATTTTTTAATCATTGAGGTGTGTGTGTCTAAGTCACTCAATCAGGCGTGAGAGGTCATGACTGGAAAAGCTGTTTCAACTTTTGTGTAAGGATAAGAATGTTGGCATATCCTCTGCATTAGTTAAGATAAAATAAGAACAACTAATTCAAATTTAAAATATTAATCATTAAAAAGAAAAATATTCTGTTTGAAGCACATGCAGTTTAAAGTGCAATCTTTTGGAACCAACGGTTCCTCTGTAAGGATATATGACCTGTTGTAGTATTACTGTCATTCAACCTATGGTAGGAGAGTCAATGCTGTGCTCCATTAATATGCCAAATTTTTTGATGTTGTGATGGTGTAAGGCTGTTTAGAGAAGGTAGGTCCCGACCAAGGATACAACAAACTACCAATTCTATAGGGCCCATTTTTTTTTGTTGTTATTTTTCTTTTCTAAAAACTTTAATGTAAGAAATTGTTTACAAATTTGGTTTTTCCTAATTGTTATTCAGTTTTTGTTAACACAAAAAGAAATACAGGTATGCCATAAATTAAATGAGAGTTATATATTTTAATTACATGTTATTTAAGTATATAAAGTTACCACTTCTAGAGCAATGTGAAACAAAAGTGTTTTGAATCGAAGACTCACTTAGACTCAAAAGTCAATAATGTTACAAAGATAAAAAATTAAATAAATATGCAAGTCTGCATTGTTGTGCTGCTTGAAACTGAACAAAACTCTTTTAACTTTACAGTAAAAGTACTTAGGTATGATAAGATAGTATATTACACAATCGGCACATAAAACACATAACTTGACAACTTTTTCCCTTCCCCTTAAAATTATAGGTATTTATCCTAAAATATTTTTATCAAGTAACAATACACACAACATTTTTATAGAAATAACAACCACAGTATAACAAGGAGGTGCAGTGCAATTGAGTATAAACTAATTGGTAATGGTGCTGGTTTGTGTGATTTTGGGGGATAAAAAATTAACATTAAAGTGTCAAAAGGGAAAAATCCAAAAAGAAAAATCAAAAAAGAAAAAAAAAATTAAAAACAATTAATATTCTAAGCCAGCATGTAGCACAAAGTAAATCACAGAACTGAACACAGAAAGTATAGAAATGTAAGACATAGCTTACATCTATTAAAGATCAAGGCTGACTTTTATTAACCAAAAGAGGAATAAGATTACCTGTCTATGATTGAAAAATATAATGTCATGCCATCTTCTGGCATCAGATTCACCTCAACACACGCTATGATGCACCACACTTTCTTGTACCACTGAGATTACCTTAAATTCTAAAAAGACTGAAGTTTTATCACAATTATAGACTAGATTAGACAAGAGAATGTAGCTACATTTTGGTATAGGGAAGATCTGGATAAAAACCAGACCTATCTCTAAAAAACTAACATTTTGGTTCTGTAATGACATTTTTTGTTTTAGAGATGAATGTATGATATTTGTAGTGCAAAGGAGACAATGATGGACACCAGGAAAGAGACAAGTTTATAACAATACTGTAGTGTGGCTAGAAATAACATTATTAGAGCCACCAAAAATTTTCACTGAGATAAAGTTCTTTCTTTCTAATTTCGGCATTTGATTGTTTCAGCCCCTAAAATCAGGCAATATATGCAGTATACCAATAGATGAAATCTGTCTGTCAACAATAAACTTTCAAATTTAACAATCAATAAACTATTTTTAAAAATAGAAACACAAATTCTCAGAACTTAGCTTCAAAGATAATTTTTTAACATTCTGTTTCACACATCTCACATGAAGTTTCACCTAAACTTTCTGATACATCTACAAAGTCGGGCACCTGGCAAGGATCCTGTGAGTTGACATACTGCTCAACTCTCTTCAGTTTTGTCTTTATTAGCTTTGGCTGGTATGTCTGATAAATCATCTCAGTGTGATCGTGCTGTTGAAAGTGTATGCTTCCAAGCGTGTGTGACCTTGCTCAGTCTGGCAGACGTCGGTAAGAGTCAGGTCGGCCTTGATGATTAGCACGGTCTGAAGCAGCATGGCCATGACGTATTCCTCCCCATAAGAATGGAATAGCGGCCGATAAGAGAAGGCCACCAGCTAAGTAAGGTCTGTACCATAGCCAAGAAACTGCAACAGCAGCTAAGCAACTTGTGCTGGACATAGTCATACTAATAGAACCAGATCCCCCTGCCAGCAAATCACGAGCAAGTGAATTACGTTGGACTGTAACATGTTAAACAAAAATCTCATTATTGTCCAGAAAATTCATTTAGATTTTTAAAGAATCAAATCCTTTTTATAATACTGCAAGAAAGATTATTACTCTAATTTATAAAAAAATATAACTCACCAAGTGCATTTAAAAGTCCATAGAGACAAGTACAACCAAGGAAACAGATAAACCAACCAGCTCCTCGCAGTGCCCATGTCAACCAACGGTTGTTAACATGCTCCAACCAAAATATTTCTTCTGCAGTTAAATGACCTTGACGAACAATGTTTATATCAACGCCTGGAGCCATTGGGTAAGCTCTGATCTCATTACCAACTTGCATTCCAACAACAGTTACCTAAAATTGATAGAAATGCATCATTTACAACTTTTCTAGAGGGCACTCCAACATGAGGTGCTGTCTTGAAAATATTATGAAAGAACCTGCATATTAAAAAGAATTTACAAAAATGTCTTACAGGGAAACCTGCATGTCCTGCATATGAAAATTGTATACGAATATCTCCTACTTCAGGCTCCCATACATCACGACAGTGGTAATATAGACCAGCATGCAGTTTTATGTCACGTTGCTCTGGCCTTTCATCACTAGTAATAGGAACAAAGTCATTGAACTTGGCTTTTAGTTCTGGACCGAGGTTGAAGCCACCTACTGTCACAACATCATTGACATATACAGTGCTCTTGAGTGGAAATTCCCTGAAATGTAGGAAGTAGTTATGAATTACCAAAAACCTATATTAGAGAAGCTATATCAGAATTGATTACAACTACTTTGAAAAAATGCAGGGGAAAAGGCCTTATATTTAAAAATATATATAGATATATTACATACAAGTTTAATAAAAAAATTAGATTTACAAATTTGAAGTAAATCACATTTTCATGAGCATACCTTGGATTTTGATGGTTCATTGGCCGAGCAAAATGAGAGCTATCTATTAGTTTATCTCTCCACTCAGTTGTGTAATAATAATTAATATCTGTGCGCATAGCATCACCCTCAGGTAAATCACTGTTAAAATGTAAAGTGAATAGCAGTTACCTAGTAAACTCAAAGAAAAAAGAAAGATAAAAAAAAACAAAAAACTTTTAAGTAAAAAGTTTGCCTTACACAAGCGATTCTTCCTCAACCCATTGAAACATCTGTACTCTGCGCTTAAGCTTCACTGCTTGAACTGCAACTCCATAATCCATTTCTGTCAGTGGTTCACCAACTGATAATTCGCCTACCAAATGAACTAAACGACCACTGTTTTCTGGAAAAGGTTGTGAATTTGGACTTAAAACTACAACTGAAGCTAAGGATGTATCAAGTGCCTTGCTAGTTGTAACTGCTCGTCCCTGGAATAAATTGAAGTGGTGAGGAGGTGAAGTCCTGAGTGCTTTTTATAATGAATCTGTCAGAAATGTAAAACAAAAAACAAACCTCATTCCATACTGTCAGATAAATTCCTCCAAAATACAACACCATCCCTATTGATGTCAGGAGCCATGTTTCACGAATCAGTTCCCTCAATGGTGTAGCATGAGGACGAGACCGAGTGTGAAGCTGGTTGTAGCTATGACTACGTCGAGACTGCATTTCCAATGATACGAATTTACACCATCACACCTGCAGAGGCACAAGACAAACTAAGTACTAGGGACGTACACAATCAACATAACCTGCAGACACACATACATAGGTTGCCAAATCTAGCAAATTTTCAAGTTGGCTACTGATACAATAGCAGAAATTTCGTAATTCGAAAGCAAACACATCTACTTTAATTGAAGTTTAAAGCCGTCCAACACGCAGAAAGTATGAATTTCTATATTTTAAACGATTCAGGTCAGACTACATTTTCATAAGGCAAAATCCTTCTGCTAGCTACGATGTGCACCAGTCCTACCACTACCACACGACTTGTCAGCACGCCACAGTGCTGCCAGCGGCGCCAAACTGGCGTCGTGTTCAAAATCCTACGGACGTCACACACACTTACGCTATCTACACTCCACACACTACCAATTTGTAAGCGGCTGTCGAAATGTCGCCGCAACCGTACCTGTACCTACACGTCCAGAGAACAGAGAAGCCTACCGACACAAAATGGGGTGAAATCTTCTCTACCGAATGGACCGAATGGTGTCGGAGCAAACTGAGGGGAGGGGAGGGGGAGGGGGCTAGAGCTGCACTGCAGTGACATCGGGGCGGGCGGGCGCGGATCTAGCCGCCTACCCTCCTTGAACCAGATCAGAGTCATGAGCGGGGCACTGTGTCTCTGGGGAGAAATCCATCGGCGTGAGGTACATTGCCGGGTGTTTCAGAGAAGACGCAGGTGCGCGCGGGTTTGCCTACCCAAGGGGCTATGGTGCTTTCCGGGAAGAGCGAGTAGGCGCAAACCCGCACGCACGTGCGTCTTCACTGAAATACCCGGTACATACCACGTCAAAAGTAACCTGGCCGTTTTCCTAAATTTTCTCACTGAAACAGACGCAATTTCGACGGAACGCCTTGGCGTCGATCCAACGTCAACCTATCGGTATTTCGAGAAAAGTAGACAAAACCCGCCCGACACGCAGTCGTGCTGAGCGGCCGGTATAAACGCCTGCCTACTCCCTCTACACAGCTATGAAGCTGTTGCCTAGTAGGCAGGCGTCGATACCGACCGCTCGCTCAACACGGCTGTGTTATTGGTCCTACTTTTCGCCTACTTTTCTGGCAACACCGCTATAACTATGCCCATTGAGGCCAGTCTCACCTCACCCGCACCAGCTCCACCCGCTCCTTACCATCAGCGGCTCGGTCCGGTCCGGTCCGGTCCCTCGCTGACGCTGACGCGGTGGCTCGCAGTCTCTCGTGTGTAGAAAGGCAGTCGTGGGCTTTGGCACCGCAGACTCCACGACTCAAATCGATCTGTGAATTCTTCCAGTGCCAAGACTCACAACTAAACCTTTGGAGAGCGGGCGCGGCTTGACGCTGTGCCCGTGCCGGGGCGGGGCGGGGCGGGCGCGGTGCAGGGCAGTGCAGGGCCCCGTGCTGGTGTGACCGCGACCAGACCAGGCCAGGCCAGTCAGGCACCCGTGGCGGTTGCCTGGCAGCGGCAGCAGCAGCTCCCTTTTCAGCCCGATTGTCGCCAAACCGCCCGCCGCAGGCCGCCGCCTTATTGTTCGGCCTCGGCCCCCTCCGCGACCCCCGGCGCCTTCTCGAAGGGCAAGAGCTGCACACCGGCGGCACCTGCGGCAACAAAACACACGGCCGGTGTAACGGCGAGCGTGGAGGCGGTGGGGTGAGGCGAGGGGTCCTTCACTCAAAAAAACTTAGTGTACACCCTTTTAAAAATCAGTGAAAATTCAGAAAAAGTTAAGGAAAAAATCTTGAAAGGAAAAAATCAGAAAACAAAAGGACAAGCATAAGGAAAACGAAAATCACGCAAAAGAAACAACAGAAAAACTAGTGTACGCTTGAATATTTTTTGGGGGGAAGGGAAGGGCCCCTCGGGTGGAGGCGTGCCCGGCCGGGCCGCCCGGGCCGCCCTGTTCGCCACGACCCCTGCGCATAGGCAGGCCCGCGAGGCACGCGCGCCCGGCGGGCCTGCCCACCCGGGGCTCGGCAGGCGTCTCGCAAGACAGTGCGCCTGCACCCGCACTCATTCTGAAGAAAAATCTCACGAACAATTTGTGTTCATAGTACGAGCGTCGCCTTTCAAATTATGAATCTTTTCTTCATATTACAAATAATTCTAGTGCTGTCACAATACAAACAAAATTTGTTCGTATTGTGAATATTTTTGTTCGTAATATGAAGGATCTCATTAGTATTTTGAACGGGCGGGGCGGGGCGCGGTGGGGCGCGGCGGGGCGGACGAGGCGTGCACGCGTTGGTCGGTTCGGGACAAACGAACGAGCAGCGGATGCCCGGTGGTTGCGATCCTATCGACGTCCGTCCGGCTGGGGCCGTGTGCCGTGTGCGCCACACAGACTGGACTGCTGCCCCGCCCCGCCCCACCCCACCCCACCCCGCCCCGCCCCGCCCCGCCCCGCCCCGCCCCGCCACACGCGGCCATGTGCCACCGGTACGGGACAGACACAGCGCATGGTTTTTGGCCACGTTAACGCCGGACGACCCCTTTCCGCCTCGCATACCAATACCCGCACGTGTGTTTTTTTTTGGCGTTTTTTCTCTTAAATTTTTATTTCAAAGACTCTTCTCACAAGTTCGCTACAGCTGCCGCACGAGGTGGCACGGAGTCATTCATTCGTTCTTTCGTCAATTCATTGATGAACACGCAGTGCCGTGCCGCGCCGCACCGAGAAAAGCGTGTGCGAATGATTCATCGAGTACTTGAGATTTTTTAAAGAACACCTGCATGCGCTTGTCACAATCGCAGTGCTCTCAAAACAAGGGCACATTTTCTCGAATAAGAGTGCTCATTATTCTTGAAAATCTCAAGTGCACGAAAAATCAAGTACTCGCTTCCCCGCCTGGCCTGGCCGGCCCCGCGAGTCGTTGAAGCACCGAGTTCGACGACTTTGGAAGCGGCGGGGCGGAACGGCAATCATGTTTCGCTCCCACCCGCGCTAGAGTGTGAGAGAGAGAGACAACAGCACGCAGCAGTACGGCCGTCCCGTCTCGAGTCCCCCCACGACAAAATGCTCCCACCTACAGAACTCGATAACAGTGTCGCTGAGATTTCGCACGCAGGTTCTTCTTTTCCTATATATAATTCAAACTGGAAATATCTCAGAAATATAATAATCAGACATTAGTCGCTTCATGTCATGGTAAAATTAAAACTGTGGGCCCCGTGATCATGACAGGTTCCTGGCTGCGATCGTGCCAGTGAGACACACATAGGGGCTGATAATAGCAGCAGGGGAGGAAAAGCGGGAGGGGGGTGATAGCGCAGCGCATTGCCTGGCGGCCAGACCCACTGACAACTCAGCACGCGGCTCGCAGCGCGCCTCAGCAGAGCTCAGCGCGGTTCAGCGCGGCTCAGCGCGGCTCAGCACCACTCAGCGGCGACAAATGATGAGTCGTCGTTCATGGCGAGATGCCGAAAAAGTTTGGTGAGCTCGTTTGTGAGTCGGATCTGTCGAGGCCGGGCCCGGGCTGCCCCCCCCGCCCGCCCAAACGCGCCGTCACGCGAGGAGAGAAGCTATCGCGTCAGATGGCGCCATCTATGCATTTGGTATCCTCACGCGAGTAAAACGGCGACAGAAAAAAAAGGGGGAAAAAACACAGCTAGACAGGGGCGATCAAAATGACGCCCAAGCCGCGTACGCGGTGTTACAGGAGCGAAACACCCCTCGGCATATGTTCAAGGGCCGCTTAGGACTGTACACTGTTGTACATTATGGGAGCACCTCTCGAAAACCTCGAAAGGAAGTTGTGTGCGAGGCGGGGGGAAGATACTGAACCTGTTTCAGGCCACGCGGTTCAGGACATAAAAGCGAACAATTTCCATATGTTTTACGTCAAGTATGGGCAACGCCGCCCAGGAGGTCGCTCTAGGCTCTAGGTTTTGTGGCTGCCACGCGCGGGCGGGCCTGGCGGGCCCCGGCAGGCTCCCCGCGGTCCCCGGTACTGGCGGAGGACGGGAGTGGAGGGAGGGGGGGGGGGGCGCCGTCAGTGTGGGAATCCTACCTACAAAGTCACACGGAGACCATAGGCTGGCCAGAGCGGAGAGACCGAGAAAGAGGGGTCATACGAAAATTGCGACAGAAAAATTACAGCGAGACAGAGCGAGCAGCCTGCTGTCCGTGTCCGTCGTGCTTGCACCGCTTGCACCGCTTGCACCGCTTGCACCGCTTGCACCGCTTGCAAGGCTTGCACCGCTTGCACCGCTTGCACACCACCCTCTTCCTCTTCTCCCTTGAAGGGATCTGGAGCCTGGAGCTCCCAGCCAGGCTCCGAACGAGTGCAGCAGCCCTTCCCTGTCACCAGATAAGGTAGGCAAAAATTTCCGCGAATACACCTGTGTGAAGCGGGGCGGTATCAACGCCTGCCTACTAGGCAAAGTAAACTCTCCTGTGGAGAGAGTTGGCCTGGTAGGCAGGCGTTGATACGGCCCGCTTCACTCAGGTGTATCGTGGGCAATTTTTGCCTACTTACTTATCGGGCAACACTGGGCCTGCCTACTAGGCAACCTCTCCACACATGAGACAGCCTATTTTCGCCTACTATATCTGGCAACACTTTCAACATAAACTGGTCGCGGGTCAAGCGCTGTCCACCTGCAGCAGGCAGACCAGTCCCTCGCTCCCTCCTGCTGGCTGGACGGCAGCCGCAGGGCCGCAGGGCCGCAGGGCCGCAGGCGCAGGGCCAGGCCCGCCAGGACAGGGGGCGCAGGGCAGGCGCACCGGCAGCATGGTGACCAACAGAGCGGAACAGCGCGGGGGGGGGGGGGGGCCTCGGCACGGCAGCGCGGGCGGCCGAGACCGGCGCGCCGGGAACTACACTCACAAAAAAATAACTAACCCTTCAAATATTGTTGTTCAGAAAAGTCCGTTGGTCAGGCCGCAAGAGCCAGAACACTCATTCGCCGACAAAAACCGTATCCCCCCCACCCCGGGAAAAAACCAGGGGGGAAAGGAGAAATTGGCCAGCGCGTTTACCTGTTTGTGCGTAAATGTGTACCGACAGGTGTCTCTATACGGCGTTGTGCACCTGGGAGATAATCGCTACACTGGAGGACGCACTCGCGCACACACACACAGATAGGTGCACACAGATACAGACACAGGCTGACACTCAGGCGGCACTGCAAATATTTCCTGAACCACGTTTTCCACCATGTTAGATGCACACAGTCGACAAACAACACTTTGCACCGCCGCGCACGTTACACGTTACAAATGTACAGCCGGTGGGTCTGCTGCTGCTGCCGCGCCGCGGCCCAGCTCCATCGCGGTGAGGTGAGGTGGGGTGAGGTGGGGTGAGGTGGGCCCCGCGTCGTGGCGGGGCGGGGCGGGGTGGGGCGGGGTGGGGCGGGGCGCTCAGAGTCTGGGCGCGCGGGAAAGTCACCGGAGCGAAACACGACTGCGCAGCCCCAGAAGGGGCGTGGCGTGGCGTGGCCCGGCGGCCGAACACAGCGGCAGGGCGGCGCAGGGCGGCGGCGACGACGCGACGTCCGCGCGGTGAGCGGGGCACTGCGGGGCGGGGCGGGGGAGGGCGGGGAGCCCCCGCTGACGAGTGTCGCTGCGCACAGATAAGGCTGGCACGGCGGGCAGGGCGGTAGGGGCAGGAGCAGGGGCACCCTCCCTACCCCCGGGCCCCTCCTGCTGCGACGTCCGCGACTCCCTTGGGCAGGTGCAGCAGCTGAGGTGAGGTGCCCGTCGTCCATAGGGACCGCCCCGGACCGGACCGGATGGTACCCGACGACACGGCGCGGCTCTCGGGATCGCCGGCGACGCGGCCGGCCCGGCCGGCCCGGCGGACTCGCGGGCTGAGTCACGGGCGTGGCGGGGCGTGGCGCGGAGGGGGGGGGGGGGCGGCTCGCGGTGGACGGAACAGGCGGGCGGGCGGGAGGGCGCGGGGCGGGGCGCGGGCGGGCCGTGTGGCGGGCGGGAGCGCGCTGGCTGGTGCCCGGCCCGGCGGTGCCGCCTGTGCGGCTGTGCGCGGCGCGGCGCGGCGCGGTCCGCCCCGGTGTGGCGTACAGAGCGGAGTGAGTGCCTGGCCCTGGCGGGAGGCCCGGTGCCCGCGGCCGCGCCCGCCCCGCCGCCTCCACCACCGCGCGCCATGTGCCTGCCCTGCCCGCCAGCCTGGGAGCGGCCGGGGCGGCGCGGGGCGGCGGGAGGGGAGGGTGCCGTCAGGGGTGGGGGTGCGCGCCCTCCCCCACGTGTGTGTGTGTTTGACGAAGGGAGGAACTACAACGGACACCAAGGCAACAGCGATACACACACACACAGGGGTCAGCCCCTGCCTGCCTGGCCCAGGCGCGTGCGTGCCGTCACCGTCGCCGTCCTGCCTGAGCGCAGCCCAGGGCCCAGGGTCGCCGCCGCCAGTAGGCCTGCCAGGCCAGGACCCGACCCGCTTTACCGTCGTTCCACAAAATTTTTAGTTTTACTGCCATCCCCGGCACGCTTTCATCTCGCCGACCCGGCCGCCCGGCACGACGCGCACGTCACGTGACACGTCAGAGAGCGGCGCAGGCCGGGCCGGGCGTGGAGGGAGGGCGTTATATCACTTGTCGCAAAGTCTCATTGCGCACCGCACCGAGTCTCGCCGCCCGCATGGCCCCAAAGTGCGCGCGCCGCGCCGCGGC
The DNA here is from genome assembly GCA_033675135.1 of Frankliniella intonsa. Taxonomy (NCBI): domain Eukaryota; kingdom Metazoa; phylum Arthropoda; class Insecta; order Thysanoptera; family Thripidae; genus Frankliniella; species Frankliniella intonsa. Next base: position 9,472,413 of record CM066255.1, on the reverse strand, counting down.
CGGGCCGGGCCAGGCGCGAGCCCCAAGGACTGTACTACAGTACTACTGTACTCGTGCGAGCTCTGCGGAGCCCAGGCCAGAGTACAAGTCGAGCCTCGAGCGGCTGGCCCGGCCCGGGAAGCAGGCAGTCCTCTCGCCGCCACACGTCACAGCTTGGCGCGAAACGAAAACACTCACACACGCACACGCGCGCGCACACACACGCACCGTACCTCAAGGAGGCCGCCGCGCCGCCACCTCGGCTATGACTGACTGACTGACTGTGTGTGTGTTACGCGCCGACAGCCACGCCACGGGTCACACAAAGACGCCCACGCGCGCGCGCTTGTACGCATCCCTGTTCAAACAGGAACAACAGCGACAATCGTCATGGTCCCCTGGTCGCTGACAGAAGGGACATCAGAAACGCTGCATACAACTTCAACAAGTGCAGGAGAGAAAATGCATACAGCCTACCAATATGAAACACTTCAGCTCAGGTCGGAATCCTCCCCTGCTCATCCCAGGCGCCTCGCCTCGCCGAAGTGAAGAGAAGTCCACACATATGACTCAATCTCGATTATCGATTACTGTGCAGCGCGGGGCGCGTGCGACGGGACAGGGCGGGGCGCGGCGGGGCGCGGCTGTCCCAGCCCTACGCCCTCGGGGCGGGGCGGGGCGGGGTGCTAGACCTCCCCTGTTTACATTAGGCGGCGCGCTAGGGCCTTGTCCAGAGGGGGGCCAACCTTAAGGGCACACCTCGTCAATGAGTGCGAGAGAGAGAGAAGAGAGCAGAGCATCGGGGTGCCAACTGCTGAGCGCTGAACGATCAGCGTCACGCAGTACGTAGGGTCCACCACACCAATCCACGCACTAGTTTCGTCTCTCCGTCCTTGTCGCACTGCCATAAGGAGCGAGAGAGAGGGCACTACAAAACGGTGTTCGGAATCACCCTGCAGAGTGCCGTGTCCGCATCACGTCAGGTGAGGTGTCCGCCCGGCCCGCCCGGTGCAGCCCAGCCCCGCCGCCGACGAGCAGCTGCCATGCCGCGCCGAGGCTCAGGCGGGCCGGGCCGGGCAGGCGTCGCGACGGGTTCCGGGGAGCGCGGGCGATTGACCGCCTGCTCCGCACTGTAAAAATTTTACGTCGTCACATTACGACAAAGTCAGTGCGAAATTTTACTTCTGACAGGTTCGCCACATGACAAAGGGTTCATCACAGTGGGACGAAAGATTCATGTCATGCGACGAGCGAGCTCTACAGCACTGAGGCCCCTCCTCTATGGACATGGCTCGGCAGGGGGAGGTTTGTCTCGTCGGCGTCGTGCTACAAACGACGCACGGCTGCGGCCCTCCCCGACACGCCGGCGCGGTACGGGACGGGGAGGGGAGGGGCCGCACCGGAGGGTGAATGTCACGGAAATGTCGCCTCGATATTAGAGCAGGGCTGGGCGCCGCGCCGCGCCGCCCTGAGCAGCCTCGTGGCATTTCACTTGAAACCCCCGCGGGGCGCAGGCGTAGGTCTCCCGCCGGATGGCGCGGCGCGGCGGGGCGGGGCGGCGACCACACGAGACGTCGTCCTCCGCATTCTTCTCCAGGACCCATCACCGCGCCGCGCCGCGCCGGGGCCACAGGCGCTGCAGGCGCGCTCAGCAGACCTGCCTGCGGGCGGGTGCACGGTAGGGGACGCGACGGGGACAGGGACACCTGCGCGAGGTATGGGTGCGGGCGAGGCGGGGTAAGGTGGGGTGGGGCAGGGCAAGGCGGGGCGGGGCAGCATGAACCTCGTGGAGCAGGGCACCAGGCGGGGCAGGTTACAGTATTGACACCCTTGCGACACGCACGGTGTTGGAATAGAGGAGTAGAGGAATAGTGGAATAGAAGAGTCTGTGACAGAGAGGGTCCCTACGCCCCGCGCGCTGGCGCTAGTGTAAGGGTCGCGCTTGTACTGAGCTGCCTTGTGACGAGCGGCAGCGGCATGGCCCTGCTGTCCTGCTAGGCCTCTCATCAGTCAGCCCTGCTACCTGAGCGCCCCCCCCCCCACCTAACTCCGGCTGCGCGCCACGGGGGCCACCTGCTGCCCGCAGTCGTCGCGCTGCTCCGCGCCGGCCCGGCCGGGTGTTGTCCGTTACGAATTTCTAGTCAGCCTTCCTCCCCTGTCGCCCCGCCCCGCCTCCACACACGAACTCTTCCGGTCGCCGCCGTTGCACCCCCTCCCCCTCTCCTCCCACTTCCACCTTCTGCTATCATCACCGCCTTGCGCCGCGCGGAGAGCAGCGGGCCGGGCAGCGCCCTCCTCCCCCACCGCAACACCTCCCGACCACACCACACTCCGCCGTGCCGTGGCTGCCGTGCCGGGCACAGCCGGGCCGCTGCTGGTAGCTCCCAGTAGCTGCGCCCCGCCCCGCCCCGCCCCGCCCCGCCGCACCCCGCTCGCGCCTGCTACGCCACTGCCGGGCAGTCCGCGGTGCCGCGTCAGGCATCTCCCCCCTCCCCCACCCCCCACACTCACACACAGGACATGAGCGCTTCCGTTAAAACTAACGACCGTTCCCGGAGCACGAACAACACTCGAGCTTCCGATGCTGTTCCATGAACATGAACATGAACACTGTGCACTTGCCCCGCTGCTCATGCTGCCGGCGGTCAGCGCGGAGCAGCTCGCGGCAGGATCCTCGGGCAGTGCTGCCATAAGAGTAGGCAATAGAGAGCACAAGCAGGCTGCATCTGCACCAGCATCGACCTGCCTACTAAGCAACATGCACGAACCTCTGTTACCTAGTGTTGCCTAGTAGGCAGATGCAGCTCGCTGCTTTACTCCACCGCGTGTTTGAGCGACTTTTTGCCTACTTTTCTGGCAGCACTGCCCGCGGGTGCCGTTGCCGTGCCGCGCGCCTCTGCACTTTGTAGAAAATTTTCCCGTAAACCTGCAGCACAGTGGACCGGACCTCTCCAATCTAGCCTTCCTTTAGAGCAAATTTGTCACTATTGGCGCAGAATCATCTGTTCTGAAAACTGACAAACTTCTCGCTTTTCACGCGTTGCGGCGCGCACACGCACACACAAACACACACACACAACTTGTCCGCCTGCTTGTGGCTCCCCCTGGTGTTGAGATCGTGATCGGATTGGTTTCCCGAGGCGATTACACCAGCTTTGGCCTTCCACCAAAGCGCGTGTGTGGTTTTAGCCGGCGCCAGCACCTACACTGCGGCCGGCAGCAGAGATAGGAGTGGTGTTGGATTTGAAATCACACCTCGAAACTTGGCAAAAGAAAACAAAATGGTAAAATTGCTCGATACATTTTAGAACGCCAGTCCACGTCACGCAACGCTCACAGCTATGGTGTTGTTGTGTACCACGCCAACATTGACAACGAGCTCTGAGCTCGTTTGTTCACACGGTCGCTTTTGTAATTACACGACGATGCAAAAAGACCTAGGCGCCTAGCAGGCGGCAGCCGGGAGCAGTTCTGTTTGCAGTGTACCCCGCCCGGTCAGGCCAGGCCAGGCGCGCCAGTGATGCTCGCTTGTTTTCTGACGCAAACCGCGGCTGCACGCGTTGCGGTGGGCGCGGAGGCGCGGAGAGCGAAGGCAGCATATCAATCTGACATGAAGAGAGACAGAGTGTGATGCCTTTACCACCTCACCCGCTACATACATTTTCAAATCTATATACAAAGCACAAAAGTCAGCCTTAAGTATGGAAATAAGTATATTTCAGATTAGCTTAGAAACGTCTATAGGCAGACACGTGTGCTAAAAGTACTCGTTAACGCAGAAAATTCTTTTACGCTTCTATAAAGTTTGCGGAATTTTGAAAATTAAAGCTCCTACCTGTAAAGGTACGATTTTTCTACTCCATTTTTCTTTGCCATTGCAATCATCTCAGGTGTACACAGGCATGCCTGCAGTAAGCCTTGACTTGTAGTCACTTATTTCGTGAGACGACTTGGTGCGTCAATTTGGTCCTTCCCCCGCCCCCGCCACTAACGCTACGTACCGGGTGTTTCAAAGCAGAGAACACGTAACGATATACAGGCTTGCCTACCCACTCCAGCTGTTAGGCGCCGTGCCCCCGTGGGTAGGCAGACCCGCAATACTGTTACGTGTTCTCTGAGACACCCGGTGAACAAAGTAAACGTTTCTGAACATAACGAAGGAATTACACACACGTGGCGGGAGGGACAAGTGTGTGAATGGAATGTTCGCTCGCCTGCAAGTGTGCGACATTCACACACTTGCAGGGCCAGAGGAGCGCGCGTTGCCCCTCTACACTGCTTTTCGCGCACTTCCTCCGCTCTAGCGCCTCGCTGCGCCGCACCGCGCCGAGCTGCTGCACTACTAATGAGATTTTAACGACGAGCGGAGCGGAAGTGCAGCGCGGGGCGGTGCGGGGCGGTGCGGGGCGGTGCGGGGCGGCGCGGGGTGCAATGGCAGCCCAGAGCCGCAATCAGTTTGTCGCCATTTTCGCGGCGGCGCGCCGGCCTGGTGTCCCCTGCCCTACACTCCGGGAGGTTTTAGTGGGAGCATGTCCCTCCGGGTCCCACTCCGTGTCCCTTCGGGCTGGGCCCCTCCGCCCTGACGCGCCATCGGATACACTTCTTTATTTCTTTCCTCCATCACACGCCGCACGGCTCCAGTAAGACTCCGTGGGAAACGAGCGTCCCTTTCCTTTCCCTCCCCGCGCTCCGCTCCGCTCGCGGACTTGTCGTTCCCGTAGTTCACTCCCCGACCCTCGCGACGTTTAGTAGTATTTAACGTGGAACTATGAACGGCGCGCACCACACGACATAGCACTGGAAAAACTAATGTGACGTGCGTCACACTTGCACGTGTATGACCCCTGGAGAGGTCGCATCATGTGGTGTGACCGACCGTAGTTTTGGTCACGTTTTTGCGATGTGATCTCCTATGTGTAATGAATGCCGTATACCCTTGGTGCTTGTGTCGCATCACGTGGTCGCATTTACGTGCTACGACCGAAATTGGTCACACCAATTGACGTGACGCACGTCACGTTTGACCAGCGGTAGCTCGCGCACTCGCTGTAGAATGTGCCTGTGCGCGCAAAAGGACACAGTGTACCTGCACTTAGCAGAAGCTTAAGCCCGTTAGGCGCCGTCAATGCAGCAGGCTGCAACTCCCACCCCTGCCCTCGTCTCATGCGGTCTGCCCTGCGCCGCCCTGCGCCCACTCCCGCCCGCACTCCTCTCATGCTCGCCTCGCCTCGCCCTTTCCCTCCGCCCGACCCGACATCCGCTCCGTAATTAAAACGCAACGCCTCTCGCCGACGTATTTGGACATGATGAAGCAGAGTCCGACAGAGGACTGACATGAGTCACTCCTCTCTCTCTCTCTCTCTCTCTCTCACCTCACAGTTGGACTTCAGACCTCACCTACGCCACTCCCCATACTCTATCCTCTCCTCTATTAATGATAATTGTTTGCACGCGATTGAGGGGGAGAGAGGGAAAGAGAGGGAGAGGGAGAGCGAGCGAGAGAGAGAGTGAGAGAGAGAGAGAGAGAGAGAGAGAGCGAGGGAGAGCGAGAGAGAGAGTGAGAGAGAGGGAGAGGGAGAGGGAGAGCGAGCGAGAGGGAGAGCGAGCGAGAGAGAGACGTCGAAACAGATCCGCATGACGCCACGCATCCCTCGCTAGATCACAGCTAGCTCGGCGTGCTGGGCGGGCATGGCGCGCGGGGCTGGCGCGCTGCCTCCTCAGTGGCCTGTGGCGCCGTAACTGTGTGAGGTCTGCGTGTATCCGCCAGGCAGCCTGCACGAGAGTATCAGTGTAGGTAGGCACAGCCCAGCACGCCTCCCCATGACCGTTGCGGTTTCGTTGGCCAGCGGGCACTACTGACTACATACTCACTCCAGCGAGTGTGTATGGTTGGCAGGGAGGTATGCGCGAGCATTAATCTCTCTCTCCCTCTCTCTCTCTTTCTCTCTCTCTCTCTCTTTACCTCTCTCACTCCCCCCCCCCCCCTCTATCTCTCTCCTTCTCATCCAATCGATACCAAAGACAGTGCATACACACGAGATGGAAACTAGTCTCCTCAATTGAAGCCCAATTTGTGTCCCAACTCTGGCCCGGCCCGCCTTGCGTATTGGTCAAATTACTTCCAGCATTCCTCCAGTCCTTTACTTTCCATGAATGAATGGGGAGGGGGGCGGAGGATGGTGAGGTGGGCCGCGCTGCGCTACCCATTCAAACAACGTAATGAAGGCCCCTCTCCCTCACGCACGCCACGCCAGGCCACGCCACGCCACGCCGGAGAGTACCTCAGTACCTCTGCACCGACAGCAACATCCGCTGCGGACCAGAGCGACACACCGCACAGCGCGGGGCGAGGCGAGGCGAGGCGAGGGGGTATTCACTTCAGTAATACCCTGTACACTACGGCCTGTAATACTTTTGTAATACCAGGGAATGTCCGGAATACCCTGTAATACCCTGTAACACGGTGTAACACAGTGGAGTAAAACGGGCCGCATCGCGGCGCCTGCCTACTAGGCAGCAACTCAGCACAGGTGCGTACGTGTGGCCAGGTAGGCAATTTTTTTCCCCCCAGTTTTTCCATGTTGTAGGAAGTATTTCGGGTCAACAAGGGTAGAAATTCGCGCATTTCGAGTTGCCAACGAGTCTGACTCTGACTCGCTGCTCGGCGCGAGCGCGGGTCAACGCTCCAGGACTGTGCTGGAGCCCCGGCCCGCCCCGCGCTGAGCCGTACCGCTGGAGTGGCGAGCGCTCCCCGCGGCTCCAGCGCGGCCCGTGAGTCACCTCGCGGCCCCGCCCCGCCCCGCCCCGCGGAAGTACACTGCCCCAAAACTGCAAGCAGCGGCCACACTGCTTGAGCTTTAGCGGCGGGCCTGGCCGGGTTGGGGATTACATTTTGCGCCTAGAGTTTCATTGTGAGCTGCCCTGTTCTTTTTTCTTGCTCAGGCCCGGCCCAGCCCGGCCCAGCCCGGCCCAGCCATGCAGTCAGGTGGCAAGGTGGCGAGTTGGCTAAAGCAAACGCGAGTTTCATGACGGTCTGAGCGCGGCGCGGCGGGCAGCGGCGGGGCAGCCGCCATTGTGCCGACGTCAATTACCACAATCAGGCATGTCGTAACAATTGTCGCATTACGATTGTTGGGCAGCGTGGCGCTGCGCGTGCAGGGGAGGAGGGGAGGGGAGTCAAGAGAGAGAAAGAGGGAGAGAGAGAGGAAGGGAGAGAGAAAGAGGGAGAGAGAGGAAGGGAGAGAGGGAGAGAGAGGGAGGGAGAAAGTGGGAGAGAGAAAGAGACGATAAAAAGAGATAGAGAGTCGTCTAAAATGGGGTATCGTGGGTGCCCGTTCGCAACGCACCGCGCGGAAGCGCTGTGGCGTGGCGTGGCGGTGCAGGCGCGGGGTGAACGGACGGCTCTTCTTATTCCCGCGGTGCTGCCACCAGGGGGCGCCACCTTCGCTTAGCACGGCCACAGTCAAGGTTAATATCCGCATAGAGTTCACTATGCTGGGCACTGACACTGACTCCTCTGCCCTGTCACTCCTCTCTATAACGCGGGCGCGCGCGGGCCCCTACTCCCACACCCTCGTGGCGGCAGAGAGGCTCGAGATATGAATGTAAAAATATTCTGATAAAATTTCAATTGATTGAGTTTACGGAGCAAAGAGAACAGACCTGTTTCCTATCGATTTTTGGCCTCCGCCAATAAACTAGTAGGATTGTTGAGTTGTATTTTGGGAGGGGGTTAGGGGGGTTGCACAGCTGAGTAAGAGACACGACGGTGTCATCCTGGGAGCGTTACCGACCGCCAGGCCCTCCGGGCTGTACAGGAAGGGACTAGAGGGAGACAGAAATCACTACTTTTTTATGTATTTCTCCCTTTTTCCATTGTAATTCGTTTCTTCTTTTTAATCCCACGGCAGGTAGTCACGCGACATAGCGCAACTCATGCCACACTCCCATTTTCATTATTTTTACCTCCTCTCTCCCTCTCTCTCTCTCTCTGTGCAGCGTTGCCGATTTGCGCCGAGCCGGCGATAAAGTGACGCTGAATGTGTTAAACTAAAGCCGTTGTCGACCAAGTAAGAAGAACGACGACGAGAAAAACACAGAGTATGAGAGTTAGGGTAGTAAGAAAAAGATTAGGAGAAAGACAATTTCACCGCACGCAGCCCTGCCGACCTTATCCTCACAACTGGGAGTATCTACGACATTCGCCGATACACCGCGCGCGAAACAAGTAGATCGAAAGCCTGGACTAGACATACCGAGATAGGAATACCCCGCGCGGCAACGCCTAAAAAAGGTATTGCCCTACTCCCTAAACTAGAAACAATTCTGCAAGGGCGCCCGGTTCGGGCAAAAGAAAGATTCGCAACGGTCACGACGTGACTTGCTGATTGGTTCGGTTTAACTGGGTTCGGAAGACCAGGGCTGCGGAGTTTTTCATACCACCGCGTTTCGGAGGAGCTTGACGAACCCTCGCGGATTTCCCTACGTCCTCTCTTTAGGCACGGCGCGCAGGCGCCTCGGCCCGGCCGGCCGCCTGGCCCGGCGCGCTCGGGAGTGACGCGGGCTGCCTACCTCGCGCGGCTGACGCCGCCAGCGCCAGCGACCCGTCGGACCCCGCAGCGGAGGCGCACAGCCTCGTCCGCATCCCGTCCCGTCAGTGTCTGCGCGCCGCGCCAGGCGAGGCGAGCAGCGCGAGGACCTACAAGAAGAGAGAGGCGAGAGTCAGGAGAGGGCGAGAGAGAGAGAGAGAGAGAGACAAAGAGAGAGAGAGAGAGAGAGAGAGAGAGAGAGAGAGAGAGAGAGAGAGAGAGAGAGAGAGAGAGAGAGAGAGAGAGAGAGAGAGAGAGAGACAGAGAGAAAGACAGCGAGCGAGAGAGAACAGACGCGGAAAATAACAGTGTCTGTGTGTGTGTCATTTTGTGAAGTACAGTGCAGCAGCAGCTTGTAAGGCCGGGGGGAGGAGGCGGGATGAAAAGTGCATAGTTGGCGTTTGCTCATGATTTTCTCCAAACTTTTATTCTTATTGTTTTCCTTTCGCAAGCGAATCGCATCAATACAGGAGGTAATGGTACACAGAGAGACGCCGCAAGAAGATATGTTTAAAAACAAACTCGTCGCGCCGCGCTGTCTTGCAGTGTAGGGCCGCTGCCGCTAGGACTCTTATTTTCCAGGGTAGATATAGATGGGCAGGTGAGTAACCCCGGCTTGGGCTCGGGCCGGGCAGCATCAGGCAGGCGCAGACCGTAGCACCGCTGCGCGGGGAGGGGAGGGGGGCACGGAGATGGGCACTGGCACTGAGGGGAAACGCTGCAGGGCCTTGCAGGGCCTCCCAGGCAAGAGGTACGCCCAAGAGAGACACAGAGAGAGAGAACGCCTTCTGCAACTGAGTCGCGGTGGTGCCGTCTGCGCCTGCGCGCCGTACAGCCGCTTCCTTCTTTGGACCCGCGACGGACAGCTGGGTCGGCCCGCCCAGCCCAGCCACGTTAATGGCAAACGGATACCAAACACACACACACTCCTGATACATCTTTTGCCACGCAGATAGAACAAATAACTGCCCCTTCGCGCAAATTCGCCTCTTTTGTTTTTTTCCTTGAAAGAAATACAGATATTTCCCCTACAACGAGTACGAGAAGGCCCTTCGCTCAGTGTCGCGTCGGCGCGTGGCCACAGGGCAGGCGCACAGCTGGGCGCAAGGTGCACGTCATATACCAACGGCGTCCTTGTCCCCGCCCCCCATACGGACAGATGACCCAGACCCATACACGCAGCTGCACGTGTGTGTGTGTGTGTGTGACGGCCAGGCCCGCTGGGCCCAGCAGCAGTCAGCCTCCCCCCCTCCACTCTCCCGTACGGATGAGAAGTGTTTGGCGGCCCGCCGCGCCCGCTGTGTAGCGTCAGGGGGGCGTAACTGCACGCACGCGCGCCGCGGCTCCCTGCCCGACTCGTGCGTATAGCAGGGACTTGAATCCATCCATCCGCCCCAAACCGTTTCTCCTACCGACAAAAGCCTCTTTTCAGAATAGCAGCAGCGCGACAGTTTCTTGTGAAACTCGACGGAGGATTAAATTTAAAAAAAGGAGAGTGGAATAGAAGTGGAAACATAGGACGAGCGAGGCGGTAAAAAGCGATAGGCCTTTTTTGATGGTCGGGCCGGTGGTACCAGTGGGTACCACCACCACCACCAGCGGCACGGCATGGCGGGGAGGGGAGGGCTAGACACGGCTTGATTTCACGGTCTATTCAGTGGCCTGCTGCTCGTCCCGCCCCGCCCCGCCCCGCCCCGCCCCGCCCCGCCCCGCCCCGCCACCGCAATGATGACCGAGGCGTTCCGACTTTTTGTGTTGTTGTTATACCCGGCCCGGAAAAGAGAAATCCTGGAATCCAAGGCTGTACGGAGGCAAAGGCACGACTGAGGGGAGAGGTGCGCCGTGGCCATGCAGTGGCCACGCCGCCGCCGTCGCCTAGCCACGCCGATGAAAAAAAAATGAGATACTAGATTCACACCCACCCACGGGTAGGGCGCGGAGGGAGAGGTGCTAAACACAAGAGTGCAATAGTGTGACGTCTCAACACACGAGTGAAGGAGAGAGAGAGAGAGAGAGAGAGAGAGAGAGAGAGAGAGAGAGAGAGAGAGAGAGAGAGAGAGAGAGAGATGATAGAGACAGCGGGAGAGCACGACGCGACGGACACGGCCGGCCAGAAGCAGCGGCGGCGGCAGGCAGACAGGAAAGGGCCGCACGACAGTAAAAAATGACGAAGCACAAAGAAAAATCAAGGGTAATTTCGAGGCGTGCCTTCCCGGCCCTAATGCGCGGCCCAGGCCAGGCGGGGCGGGGGGGGGGGGGGGGAGCGGCGTGGGCGTGGGCAGCGCAGGGGCAGGTCGGCCGGACCGGGCAGCGCTCCAGATATCAGAACTGTCGGCGGGTCGGGTCGAACACCGGGACACGTGCTCATTAGCGTAAATATGATCAAAAAGAACAATATTGCACACCATTGCGCATTTCTCCTAACATGCATGAGACGAATAAACCTCTCAACCGCAAGTAGTGAGCAGATTCGTTCACTTCTATTCCCAGTGCTACAAGCTGGGGGTCAATTTTCTGCCTTCGTGCGCATATCCGGTTCGAAGCCCATGCACAGGATCCGGCTGGCGTGCCTTATGGGGCTGACTGTACTCTGGTACGCGGCGCGGCGCTGCGCGGGCCCCGCGGGCCCCGGGCGGGCACACCGGTGGCACTGCCCCCCCCCCCCCTCTAGCGCAGGCAGCAGTAAACTGGATGTCGTTAAAACAAGGGCCGCTTCCGCCACGGTGGGTCAGTCCTAATCAGGCCGCTATCTATAACGCCCGATAAAACCAAAACGTAAATTAAATAATTAAACAGAGTGATTTTAGAGGTTTAGCTGGGAAGCGGGTTACTTTTCAAAAAAACACAAAAACGCCAAACGCGAGAGAACATTAGCGGCCTTTAAGAGATACTGTGAATTTCGCACAATTGTAGATGTGTGAGATGTATTTGCACACGTAAGGTGCGAATTTATCAAATGATTTCAAACAAGTGTACAAATACCAATTCACGCACCTACAAGTGTGCAACATTCACACACTTGCGGTTCATGAGCGTGTCTAGTACGCGGCTCTCCCCGTGCAGCCGGCCGGCACCCACGCCTCGCGGCCACAGCGGCATCTCTCGCCCGTCAGTCACTCGACCCCCCCTTTCTTCGAGATGATGAACGTGTTCAAAGACCGAGGAGAAGGGCTCACGCCCCCTGCCTCCTGGAGGGGGCCAGCTCAAGGCCTGGACTCCAGGCGCGCACTTGTATGGTCTCAAGGGTCCGCGAAGAGCCAGCCGGGTGCCTGCCCGGCGGCGTAGCCACAGGAGAGAATGGGAAGAGAACGAGAAAAAGATGAGCATGTCTCTCTCTCTCTCTCGCTCTCTCTCATTCATGACTTACACCCTTCTCACTCACACGGTCACTGCTTTGGCCGCAGCACTACACGGTATACAGGTATAAAGGTAGTCTGGGCTCCAGGACGGCTCCAGGACGGCTCCAGGACGGTTCCAGGACAACTCCAGGACTCTGCGGCCTCAGGCAGACGGGGGGCCCTGGATCCCGCAGCCCCGGGGCACACAGACGCGCAGTGCCGACCCGAGCCGTCCTTGCTGCTGTGGGAGTTCAAGGAACCCCAGGCTGGTGGGCACGCCCGACGAGTGAGGGAGAGGGAGAGGGAGAGGGAGGAGGGGAGGGAGAGAGAGAGAGAGGGGGGGGGCACTGTCGGAACGCGAGCCTCAGCTACAATTGCTCAGGCCGCTCAGGCGATCCCCAAATGCCTCGCGCACGGAAAGGCAAAAGGCAAGTCGACAGATGGGCGGAATAGACGGGCACGGCACATCGGCACATCCCCCCACCCCCCGCATTTGCCTCTCGCTCTCCTCTGAATAAATAATTAACGACATAAACCTTACAACTCGTCGGCCGAAACTCGACTCCGGCGCGCCCCGCCCTGCCCTGGCGGCAGCTTATAAAGACACCCGCCCGTCGCCCGCCACTCGACTCCCGCGATAAAACTGGGGGGAAAAGGGTAATTTGCGATCCAGCGCGCGCCGCACCTCCACTCCCCATCCAACCAAAAAACTCTACGTACTCTCCAGAAATTCGGTTAACAATAAGCACCAATAATACAACAGTAATTGAGAGGCCTCGAAAACGTATCAAGTTAAATCCACAATGCGCGTGCATGGTTCTCAGAACATTTTTTCTTCTTTTTTTGCAGTGTGCCCCAGCGCAAGACGTGGCGTGAGTGCCACGTCTTCCGCTCGCGGGCGCGGACCGGGCCGGGCCGGCAGCGGGTGCCTCGCCTCGCCCAGGTAGAGAGAGGTGAGCTGAGCTGAACCCCCCCTCCCCACAGGACCAGCTGCATCCAACAGGCCTGCTGGAAGGCAGGATTTCGCTCCAATATCTGGTCCGGGAAACAATGGTTTTTGTTTCCCCAGCCAGGAGGCCTGCCTCCTGCCTGCCTGGGCCTGGCCTGGGCCGGGAGCTTGGGAGCCAGAGGCGGGCCCAGGCCCGGCCCGGCCCAGTTCGGCCTGCTCAGGACATTCCCATGGATAACATTCTTGCACGGCCCCACCGCACCGCACCCCGCGGCTACGCACCACGGTCACGGGGAGCATCTCGTCGCTCAGCGCAAGCACCCGCACGCACCGGGGCGGGGCGGGGCGAGGCGGGGCGGGGCGGGGCGGGCACGGAGCCCCGGGGAGGAGACTCCATCCGTGTGCGCCTCATCAGCCATGTGCTGGATCCCCCTTCCTCCTCACCACTCCCTCGTCAACCCCATCACACCGTTGGTTTCTGCCCCCCCCCCCTCCTCCCTGACCCGTTTCTCGCCCCACCCCGCCCGCCCCGCCCCGCGGAGGAGAAGAATGAGGAGGAGGATCCCGGGCACGATTCAGCGGCCCTGTACCCTGCAAAGAACACAAAAATGACATGGGAGGGGAAAAAAAAATAAAAAAAATATACGTGAGAAGGCGAGCGACCGACTCCTTAGCAACAACGACAGCAGCTAGGGGGGAGGTAGGCAACGCGGCACGCAGCAATGTAGATCACAATGAGAAACTGGCTGGGCGAGATCACCCCGCGCCGCCAGGGTTATTGGTCGTCTTTCCCACCCTTCTGGTATTCTGATCTTTCCCACATCCTGTGAAAACAAAGGAATTCACACTCGCCGGCCAGCGCAACAAGAGCCCGGGCCACTAAAGTAAGACACGTGTGCTTAACGCGGGAACAGCTCCGCTCCAGAAGCCTGACAAAGTCCCACTAACGGGGACAGGACCCGATCGCACCCCCCCCCCCTCCTCCACAATCACGATTATTTTGCTTTCCTGTCGTCTCCTCTTTTTTTCTAAACGAGTACCCGCCAGCTTATGGAAAGCGACACACAGCGCCTTTTGCCAAAGCAGCAGCGTGTTTGACTTGCAAAGGGGAATCTCCTCCCCGCCAGCGACTGCAGCAGCGGGCTGCAGGGGCCCCGCCCCGCCCCGCCCAGCACGGCCCTGATTGCTGTAATCTTACATACAAATCAGACGGGACAGGGCACGACGACAGGACCAGTGCACCGGGCGGGGCGGGGGCAGCAGCAGGACGGCCAGGATCAGCAGGCTCAGCAGGAGCAGCAGGAGGCAGGCGCCGGCCCCTGTGTGCCGCGCAGCCCGCCGGGCAGAGGCCAGAGCCGGCCCGGGCCGCGCTAGCATCCGTCAGGATCAAATTCCGCCTGCGTGGCCGCGTGGCACGCGGCGCGCCCCGCCCCGCCCCGCCGTACCAAGCGAATGCCTTACTGACTAGACACATTTCTCGCTCCCCCTCCTCCTCCTCCTCTCCTTCTCTCTCGCACGGCGTGTGGGCGGCCAGACTTCCAGCGACGGGGAGGAGGAGGAGGAGGTGGAGGCTGGCGAGGCAAGACTTTTGTCTGCTCACAGCGAGAGAATAAGGCTACCCGAGCAGGAGCGAGAGGGAGAGGGAGCAAGCTATGAAAAAAAGGCGGAAATCACGTGCGGGAATTTCCAAAGAGGAGTTTCGCGTGGAGCGGTGCGGCAGGAGGAGGAGTTTGCTCGTACTGTACTCTCCCGGCCCGGCCCGACTCGGGTTATTTCGATCGGATTACGCGGCGGTAAGCTACCGTAAGAAGAGCCATACAGCACAGCACACCCACGCCGCGATACAACACGAGGACGGTACGGTGTGGCCTGGCTGACGGGGTACAGGACAGGGGCGAACCTGAGCGGAGCAGCGCGGCGCGGAAGGGAGGCGAGCACACATACGGGGGACCGAGAGGGGAGGGGGGCAATCTCCCCCCCCCCTCCCCCGACCTCTTCCGCCATCTCGCCAGCAGGCGCGCGGCGCGGCGGGACAGGCAGACAGACGGACAGAGACAGACGGCACCACCACCACCACCAGGCCGCCACCAGTCGTCGTGCAAGCCGTTCACCATCCTTTCCTTTCATTACTTTTTTTTTGACAAACGAGTGCGTGAGAGGCTGTAATAATGAAGACAACGTCGAGGGCCACGATCTTCCCTTCGAGGATTTTTTTTCGGTTCTTGGCAGGGTAGAGTGGTACAGTGCTGCGCAGCAATCCGTCACACGCGGTCGGCCCTGGTGGCTCTCTCACACACACACTCACACACACGTGCGCGTACACTCACACACAGGTACAGCACGGCCGGGCCGGGCGTGGGCAGGCCATAGCAGGGCGGGGCGGGGCGTACAGCCGGGGCCGCGCACGCTGGTCCCGCGGCCGCCGCGGCTTCTCCCGGGGGCGGCGGCTCAGCATACGGACCGCCGACGATATCCCGCGGTATCGACCCGCCGAGGCCCGGCGGCGGGGCGGCGCGCCGGGAGCCCGGCGCCATAGGCCCGGCGAAAAAACCGATAAGGAAATCCACACAACTGTAAAGAAACATGTGAGAACAATGCAACAGGAAAAGCAGTACACACACACGCACACGCGCGCGGCACACAGTGTGCCACATGGAGGACAAGATCAGGAGCGGCGGGCTGGTGGTGCTTTGCCGGCCGGTGGTGGATTTTGCCGAGTCGAGGCTGGCCCGTGGCTCGCCGGGGAGGGGACCCCTAGCCCAGCCCGTCGCTTTCCCCTGGCTCCGGAGGGCCGTGCCCGTGAGAGAGAGGGGCGAGGCGAGGCCAGCGAGGTGAGGCCCCGGCCGGCCAGACCTCGGCCCCGGGCCCCGCGAGGCGAGGTGAGGCGAGGCTCCCCGGCTAGCCCGGCTCGACCCGACTCGGCAGAGCTCGGCTCGGCATGGCGCGGCGCGGACACACGGCCAATTATCTTGCGGAGAGGAGAAAACTTCCAACTACTATCGAGCGGATGGCTGCGTTGGGCAGGGCAGGCTGGCGGTGCTGGTGGGGCCGGGCGGGACGGGGCGGGGCCGCGTCCACGACGACGTGCACGGCCGCTACACATGGCACTGAGGAACCACGAGGCAGAATGACCAAAAAGTACTTTGGAAATTCGTATTCAAAACATCCCGTGAATTCTTCCAGTGCCATTCGTAGAGGCCGGCAGGCAGGGCGGTGCAGCAGGTGTGCGGCGGGCAGGGCCGCCGGCGGCGTGGTCGGTAATCCTCTTGAAGTCACTGAAGGGTGGCCCAGGCCCACCTGTTGGACCGCGAGGGGAGAGAGCGCTGCGCGCGGGCGGGACGCAGGGAGGAGAGAGAGGGAGGAAGGGAGAGGGAGAGAGCGAGCGAGAGAGGGCCGCGGAAACAGGACGACTGGTCTGGCGGAGGGTTCGCCCGCGACTGAGTTGAGCCCGGGCCGGGCCGGCGCGGTAGAGCCGGCAGGGCCCGGCGCGGAGCGGAGCGGCGCGCCGAGGCGGGGGCCCCAGTGGGAGCGTGAGAGAGAGAGAGGGGGCCGGGGCGGGGGGCGGGCGGGTCGGTGCCCGTTGGTGCCCGAGCCGCCGAGTCGAGTCACACACCGCAGGTAAGTCCGGGAGAGGAGGGGGGCGGGGGGCAGGTGAGCACGGCAGCCCAGCGCGGCGCGAGGCAGCCCCGGCCGGGCCGGCCCGGTGGTGTCCGAGACCAGACCAGACCAGAGGCCCTGGAGGAGCGGGGCCCGGGGCAGGGCGGGGCAGGACGAGCACCGCGGTGTGCTCGCCCCGAGAGACGATCTGCGACTGGCGAGAATCCGCCGGAGACGTGCACTTACAAGACGCGGCTTGCTCTAGGCGCGGCGAGGGAGGGGGCAGCGGGGCAGCGACTCGAGACGGAGCCGGGCCCGGGCGCGGGGGCAGGGGGAGGGGCGGGGAGGAGCGGCTCGCCGAGCACGCCGCCGGGCCGCGGAAGGAAGGATGTGCCAGCGACAAGGAAGAGAGGGGGGAGAGAGAGGGAGAGGGAGAGGGAGAGGGAAAGAGAGCGAGAGAGCGAGAGAGAGAGAGAGAGAGAGAGAGAGAGAGAGGAGGAGGAGAACAAGGTGGAGCCCCCCTACCCCTGCCCCTCCCCCGATGGGTTTTAAAAAACGGGAGAGATAGAGGAAAGGGGGGGAAAGGTAGTGAGTGAGGGAGGGAGGGGGCACGGAGCCTAAGGGGCAGTGACCACGCCTGGCCTGGCCGGGACTTGCTATGGACCTCCCGTCCCATCCGCCCTGGAGCGCAGCGCCGCGGCCCGCGGGGGGCGGGGAGGGGCGGGGGATCATGAGCAAGGAAAACCGCGCCGCGCCGCGCTCACACGGGGACGGGACGGGACGGGACCGGCGGGCCAGAGGGTCACCCTAGCCGCACCCCTTGGGGATCCGCACCCTCTTTTTATCCCCTCCCCCCTCCCCTCTTGTGTGCCGCATACTGGTCTTGACCGGGGGAACGAGCGCGGAGACGTTGGAGCAACGCAACACCATGGTCACAGGGTTCGCACCAACCACCACTACCACCAGCCAACATCACCAGCACCACCAGCAACACTACCACCACCACCACCAGCATCACCAACCAGCTCCACCACCAGCACCAGCATCGTCACCACCACCAAATCACTTCTGTAATCTTACCAGCACCAGCAACCAGCACCACTTATAGCTAATCAAACCCGACCAGCACAATTTATCCGCCAAAAAAAAACTACGTCATGTCGCAACACGGCGCACGCAATTCAAAAACTTTGACGCGTTAAAACAAAATGCACATAAAACCTTAACAACAAAGAAACATTCTACAAAGACAAGTTGGCCTCTCTCCGTTGCAGTTCTCTGCGCCGCGCCGCGCTCCGAGCCCCGCCCCGCCGCGCCCGCCTCCCCCCTCCACCGGCCTTTCTCCACCCCCGCCCTGCCTTTCAATCATCGTGCCGACTCTTCCTTCTCCTCGTTTTGTTGCTCTTCTTCCTCTTCCTCTCCTTTCGTGCTCCGCGAGCCGCCCATCACGGGGCTGGAGTCGCGGGAGTTAGAGTGGGGGGGGGGGGGGGGAAGCTGCGGAGCCGCAGCGTAGCGCCCGCCGACAATCTCCGGCGCAGGCAGACGAGGAAATCTAGTCTGGGGAAAACTAGCTTTTCCAGGGAGTCTCCCCGTGCGCCCCCCTCACCCCGCCCCACCCCGCGCCCCCTACCTGCAGAAATCCCGTACGTTGACCATTTTATTGGGGCCGCATGCACCACGCGCCGGCCTGTAAGCTATGTGCCCCCCCCCCCCCCCCCCACCCACCCGGCCCGCCCCGGGCTCATGGCATTTGGAGACCTTTTTCTGCCCATTGCCGTGCACCGTCCGATACGGGAAAAGGTGGGGTCCTCTAAGGTCTAGTATCTTCATTCCCGGCGCATTTTGTATCTTTTGTATTTTAGACATTTTTCGCCGTAATGTATACCTAATTTAGTCCGAAATGAAGCACATTTTGACTGTACGGTGCGCGAGTTGGAGTCGCCGTGTCGCAGCACGGCGCCACGCCCCACATGGGCTCCGACCGAGACCATAGAGAACCTACAGTGTGGTGTGGTGTAATATCACTCGGCCAGGATGCAAACCACACACGCGCACGCGCACACGCACACTAGGGCGGCGGGGCAGCTGTCCGCGGCCCCTATAGCAGCCCAGCCCAGCACAGCCCGCTCCAGGGATATCGTAAGCATTTCTCGTGTAAGGCGACAATACCCCCTCGGCCCAGAGCCACGCACACAGACGCATAATGGCATGCCCCCCTCCCTTCCCCTCACACCACCGCCATTGTCCACTCCCGCCTAGGTGACAACATACGTAAGGCCAGGTAGGGTTCAGGCCGGGGCGGGGCGGGGCGGGGCGTGGCCGGGCGGGGCGGGGACGCCTTCTCCTTATTAAAAGGCCCGAGCAGTACATACAGTTGCCACCAGATAACTTTGGCCAGCCTCACGCACGCTGCTGGGCCGGCTGGGCCGGGACCCAAGGACGCGCGGCCCGCCTCGCCTCGCCTCGCGGTCAGAGAGGGGGTGGGGGAGTAGGGGTGGGGGGCACACGATGACGGACGCGCACTGCCAGGCTCGGCGCCGCCCGCCCCGCGGGGCCAAATCGGGTGTGAAGCCAAGCCCGGGCTAGCCCGGCCGGGCCGGGGCCCGCGCAGGGGCGGCGTAGGAGCGGCGCATGGGCGGCGCGCCCTCCACCATCAGGGGGAGGCGACGACAGAAGCGTATCAGAGTGAGAGGGACACCAGCAAGCACGCTGCATAGTCAGCTGTCACAAAATTGTAATCAAAATCCCCCAGTAAAACCTTTTATAAAACTAAAATTCTCCCCTCTCTCTCTCCGCACTGGCCACGTTGGCGCTACGCCTGAAAGTCGCGCGCGCGGCGGCAGCGTCCTGTCCGCCCCGTCCTTCGCGAGGAGCGTTGAACTTGGCATTAGTAGCCACCCGCACCGGCGCGGCGCGGCGCTCGCGGCACAAATGGGCTTGCCATTAGGGATCACGACGAGGGGTCGGGGAGGGGGGGGGGATCCTAGAAAATCCCATGTACTGTACACAGCGCCGAGTACATTGGTAGGCCTGCCGCGCTCTCCGCGGACAGAAGTTTAATGGTGCGCAGTACAAAATGTACATCGCAACCGGAAAAAAAATCGAGTACCTGGTATATTTGATCAGATTCCCGTTCTCACTACGTACAGTTTTTTCCCCCCCATTTGTGGGGGATTTAGGAGAAATATGGGTGGACCATAGCCCAGCCCGACCGGATGTCCCCCGCTCCGTCCCCGCGGCGCGGCCGCAGCCCCTCAGGCTGGATCCGGCCCTCGCGGTCATCAGTCAAAACCCTCCCGACTGCCCTACCTGTCCGCCGGCCGGACTAGGCGCGACACCCGGGAGACCTAGTGAGGGAGCACGCCTCGGACAACCAATTGAAAGCGCATAAATTAAATTTAAAACAAAAAAACAAACAATCGAAACCCACTGCCGACACACCAAGTACCGCCTCTTTGGCAGTCTCATATCACTGTTATTCATGTGAAGTCATTATCCTGAACATGTGAAAATTGTCACATTCATTAGGATATTACTTCCACATTTTTAGGCCCCCGTTAGGGGGTAAAAGCTAGCCTGAGGGGTGACATTGTGTGGGGCACAAGAGCAGGCAGTCAAAATCACACACTACGTACATGTTTTAGGTTGCACCCCCGGTACATTACTTAACACTTTCGCATACTGTATAAGGGTGTATATCATTTTCTTTTTTTCCACAGGCATTAAGCTTCATCTTTTCCTGTCTCATAACTCTACACGCTACACACTACTACTGTAGCCCAATTCGTGCGCAGGGCGGGCCCGGCCCCAGCAGCAGCGGTGGTAGTCCACGGCGTCCTAAATGACTCCGGCGGGCCCCATTCGGGGTCCTAAGTGGCGCGGCCGCGCGGCCCGGGCCGGCCCGGCCGCCTGTACCACCGCGGCTCTGAGCGGCTCCGCGCGGCACAGCACCATTACATTAACGGATGAGAAACACCGGGGAGTGACTTTGTCTGCGCCTTGAATTCGTTCTGATGACGGAAGCACGTTTCGGTAGGAAGCGGCCCCGGGCCCCGGGCCTCGGTGCGGCGCGGCGCGGCAGAGTGGAGGCTTCCAGGCCTAGAGACTTGTAGGCCAGAAGGCCTGAAAGTCCAGAGCAGGCCCGGAGGTCCGGAGGCCTGTAGTAGGCCTGGAAGCCTTTAACATGCCTGGAGGCCTGGAGGCCAGAAGGCCCGAGGCCCGTGTAGGCCGTAGGCCTGGAGGCTCAGAGGCAAGGAGACCTGAAGTAGGCCCGGAGGCCGGGAGGTCCGAAGGCCCGGAGGCCCGGCTTCCAGGCCGTCCTGGATTATAATGCTAATCGCAGCCGCGCCGCTGCTGCACGTTGAGCGTTCGCGTTGTGTTTGTCTGAGTCGTGGGTGTGAAACAGGAGTGTACAGGACAGGACTGGAGCCGTGGGTGGCTGACTCACCTGCCTCGCCACGTTGTCGTCGCGGAGCCGCGGGGCGGAGCGGCGTGTCGAGCTGAAACAGAGAGAGCACTGAGTTAGAGACCGCTTATCCACCTTAAACAGCACAGTGGTGACTTACGCCACGTCACGCATGGAATGTGCCAGGGAGGGCTATTTTCTTTTCCAAACCCTATAGCGCCACACTTCTTGTTCTACCTGTTCTACCCCGAAACTAACGGGTCATCCCAGAGAAAACACAACCCACCCGCGCGCGTACCTGTAACTACCCTCGGCCGGACACCTTGCGTGCACCCGCCCCGCCGCACCCCGCCACGCCCCGCCGCACCCCACCACGCCCCACCTCGCCCCACCTCACCCCGCCCCTGCGCGGCGCGCACCCTCCACCCCCTCCCCCCTTCATTTTCATGCTACCGCACCGCGTTCAGAAAAATGAGAATGATTAGTGTAAACACAGCGGGTCGGCTGTGTGTGTGTGTATGCCGCACAACGGTGCTGTGGCGTGTGCTTGCGCCGGGGTGGGGGTGGGTTAGGGGTGGGGGTGGGGGCGCAGGGGGAGGTTGGGCCGCAGTGGAGGCCGCGCCGTGCCGTCCCCGTCACCACAGCAACGGGGCACAACAAACCTGCCGTGGGTAACCTCAGCATCGATTTAACCCCCGCAAGTACACGACACAGTCGAAAAAATATTTTTGAGAACGCAACTGCGGTTGACTCTGAGGGCGGAAAGTTTGGGTTGAGCACTGGCATTGGCCGAAACGGATGGCACGTGACCGGTGGCCTGGGCCGGGCCGGGCCAGGACGGCGCGCTATGCCCGCCCGGGTGGGGCCGGACGGAACGCGGGACGCCGCCGGCCGGGCCGGGCCCGACATGACACACCGCACCGGCACATTTTTTGACAGGGTTGGCAGGGCTGAATCGTAATCCATCCCTCCCCTACTTTGTATTCAAAACGTCGTTAGAGTAGGCCCGCCAGGCAGGCAGGCAGGCCGGCCGGCCAGCGCCCAGGCCCCCGCAGGTAGCACAGACAAAAGCACAAGCCTGCCGTGCCGGCCAGAGCTCCAGGGCGCATCCCCAAAAGCTTCTACTCCCACGTTAAAGCTTGCTTTTCAAATACAGGGTGGCTTTTACAGGGTTTTATCTCTAAGTAGGCAACCCACTCTACGGGAGCGGCCCCACCTGACCTGAAGTAGAATTGGGTGCCTACTTACAGAAAAGAAAGGCTTAAATGGGCCACCCTCTATGACCCGTTTGTTAATAAAACCAGATTTAGTATTTCAGCTTGTATCTATTCGTCTTACAGAAAGAAAAAACGCGCGTAGAATGTGTGTGAGTGTGTGTAGTATGGCATACAGATAAATCATTTGAGCACAAAAATAATAATAATGACAACATTAAGATGCCGCCCGGTGCGCGGCGCCATGGCGGCGAGAGAAGGGGGAGGGGAGGGCTGAACGCGTGGCCGGCCATGCGAGCGCCGCAGCCCAGCCCAGCCCTGCCTGACACACACTAATGAAGGGACGCCGACGCCGACGCCGAAGCCGGCGCCGACCGACGCCCTATTCCCTCTTTTCAGAACTTTTGCCGTCGCCGCCGCCGTCGAGAGCAGCCAGCAGCGGCGGCGCGGCGGTTCTCCAGCCGGCCAGTGCACAAAGGTCCTCTCCTCCTCTGGTCGGGCCCAACGCCTCGCCTCGCTCCGGGGAGAAAGCCGCCACCTTGCGCCCGGAGCGCGACAGGCAGAACGCACCGCCACGCCGCGCCACGCCACTGACAGGGCGGCGCGGCGGCGTCCAGGGGCAGGGCAGTCCAGCCCGCTCCAGAGGGAATGAATGACTCTTTGCCGCGACTGATTCAGAAGAGCGCTCTCCTCGCTCTGTCTGTCTCTCTCGCACTCACGAGGCGCGGCGTACGGGTGCGAGAGAGACAGACGCGCGTTAAAGTCTCGCGCGAGGGATCAGGATCCACCCTCACCTCGCTGCGCTGCGCTGCGCGGCGCCTCCAGACCGGCCCGGAGCTGCCCGGAGCTGCCCGGAGCTGCCCGGAGCGCTGACATTATGGTTATTAGAGAACACCGCACCGGAAGTGCTCGCACATGCTTCTAAAAGGCGCTGCACCGGCCGCCCTTTCCCGCTCCGGCGGAGCGCGCGAGCAAGGGGAGATGGAGAGAGAGAGAGAGACAGAGACCCTACGGCACGTGCCTGCCTCTGCTTGCGACTCCTCGCCCATCACCAGCTCCTGCCGGCCGCCGCCTCCAACCTCCAGTCCCTCCAGCCCTCCAGTCCACTGGCCTGTTTCGTCTCCAGCGCGGCGCGGCCCCGCTGCGCCCCGCCCCGCGACCTAAGCGCCTGCCCAGAGCAGAGGCTCCTCAGTAAGTGCCTTAGCATACAATAAGCGCCCCGGGGCGCTCGGCCGGCCGTGCCCGCCTGTTGCCCTGGGCCCCGCACCGCAGCCAGGCGTGTGGTTCTGCGGAGAGATGCCCGCGATAGCGAACCAGAGCGCGGCCGGGCGGGGCGTGGCGGGGCAGGGTGGGGCGGGGCGAGGGGGCGGCACCGCCCCGCACACACGAGATTTTCTTTCTTGCTAAATATTAACACTGACGGCGCGGTGCGGCGGCGCGGGCCTCGCGTGCCGGGGGATGATAAGTGTCGGCAGCCCGACCGGTAGGCAACCCGCACCGCACCCCTGTGTTTCTGCCTCTTGTTTTGCCTATTTCTTCCCCTATGAAAGATCGCCTATATAGTTTTTGCCTACGTATGGGGTTAAAAGCGGGGATGGGGATGGGGTGGGGGTACTTCAGGTCCGCAGACACGGCTGTGGCGCGGTGGGCACGCGTGGCTGTGGAGGGGGTGGGGGGTACTTCAGGTCCGCAGACACGGCTGTGGCGCGGAGGGCACGCGTGGCTAGGGGGTAGGAGCGGGGGAGTACCTCAGGTCCGCTGACACGGCTGGGGTGCGGTGGGCACGCGTGGCTGTGGAGCGGGGGAGTACTTCAGGTCCGCTGACACGGCTGGGGCGCGGTGGGCACGCGTGGCTAGGGGGTAGGAGCGGGGGAGTACTTCAGGTCCGCAGACACGGCTGGGGCGCGGTGGGCACGCGTGGCTAGGGGGTAGGAGCGGGGGAGTACTTCAGGTCCGCAGACACGGCTGTGGCGCGGAGGGCACGCGTGGCTGTGGAGGGGGTGGGGGGTACTTCAGGTCCGCAGACACGGCTGTGGCGCGGAGGGCACGCGTGGCTGGCTCGGCAAACAAGACGCGCCACGCGCCCGCGCGCACGGCTCATGGCAGCAGGACGCATCACGCTTTGAAATCTCGGAGCGGCAGAAGCAGAGCGGCAGAAGACGACTTCCAGAAAATGAGGCCCGACATGGCCGGTGCGCAGCGCGCAGGTGACCCCCGGCCCGGGGCCGGCACACGCCCCGCCCGCCCCGCCACGCCCCGCCACGCCCCGCCACGCCCCGCCCCGCCCCGCCCCACCCTGCCCCGCCACGCCACGCCCCGCTACGCCCCGCCCCGCCACTGATGACAGGACAGGCCCTCCTGACGCCTGCCTGCTGCCTCGCACACGCATTATAGCAGGCAGGGGCGGGGCGGGGCTGCCGAGGGAATAAATTATTACAAGGTAGACGCACGTTGAAACTGTGTGAGGCTGAGCTAAAGGTGCGGGTCTACCTTGAAAATACGTGCTGTTCCATTCATCCAGTTTCGTTAAATAATTGGCTAAGTTGACTTAGCCGCAACTCTCGCCAGCTCCCCGTCCACCTCCCCAGGACACTAGTCGGTGTGCACCTTGCCTTTCTACATTTGTTGTATATTCCAAGTGCAAGGCGGCAACATCCGTTCAACATCTCGGGGAGCAGGGAGGCGCGCAGGGCGCCGCGGCAAGCCCCGCGTTCAACGCTCCCCGTACCTGCTTACTCGCTGCTACACTCGAAAAATAAAAATAATAATCATCGTTACATCTCCCTATCGCGCCTGCATGTGCACGGTGTGTGACGCCCCTCCTTATGTATTCCGAAACAACTCGAGGGGACGGGGGCGTGCAGGAGAACGAGAGAGAGAGAGAGAGAGAGAGAGAGAGAGAGAGAGAGAGAGAGAGAGAGAGAGAGAGAGAGAGAGAGAGAGAGAGAGAGGTTTTGATTTAATCATTATCGGGACTCCGCGAACGGAATACTGCAACGGATACTACTGCTCGCCCCCATCCCCCCCTTCTCCTCACGCCACTTCCGGTTCCTATAACTAGAGACCACATGCAACGAAATTGAACTCGAGAAGAACCAAATTCACCTGCGCATTGGAGAGGCCAGGCTGTGAGACGGGCCGTAGAGCGCCGCAGAGGCGTCAGAGCGGCGGAAGCGGCTAAAGGTAAATCGTGAGATGCTGTGAGCCCGCCCCCCTCCCCCAGGGCTGGCGCGCTTGACGCCCTGGCTGCAATCCTGTGGTCGGGTCGGGCCGGGCCGGGCACCCTCCCCTTACCGGGGAGGGGGGCAGCCCGTCTAGCCGAGCGATCCAGCCAGTCCTAGGGCTAGGGCCGTCTATGTACTCACAAAACACACACTAGAAGTTCATTATATATTGGAATGTGCAATAACATGCGATTTTTGCAGCACAACATCATTTTTATGACAGTGCAACTTTGTTCACTTTTTGGCCAGTTTTCATCTTGAGAACAATGTGCCGCAAAGAGTGTCTGATGCTGTTTTGATGTCCAGAGAAATGGAATTGTTATTATTTTACTGTATGATACTGGAGCACGCGAGGAGAGCATCACGAGAAAAGCGAGGATAAAACATCTCCTGACTTTTAAGAGTTACATAGCGACAAAAAAAAATGAGATGGGGGTGTGAAAAGAAACTTAAAGGAAGGAAATTAGCACGGTCTTCCTAGCACGGTAAAAACTATGTCTGATTTTTTTTAGGAAAACGATAAAACTTTGAAAAACGCGCCCACTATGCGGATCCCTAGATTTTGAGTAAGTCTTCTCAAAAGTTGAGGGAACTTCCCGTACTTTGAGAAAACTTCCTCAAAATTTTTAAAAAATCCTATCCCTGAAAGTAAGGGATTTTCTCAAAGTTTTCCCCCTTTCCCCCAAGACTCCGACATATTTTTAGCGTGAGGCAAGTAGCAGCGAAATCACAGAAAAGACGATGTCGATATCTTAACGTCAATTATTCTCTCTTTGACGCGAATTCGGTGTACAAGAAGATCTTTAACACTTCTGGAGAGAACAGACACGCTGCCTTTGTCGTCCCGGTGAGCGCGGTTACGGAGAGCAGCCGCTCTGCGCCCTGCCCAGCTCTGCCCTTTCCTAGCTCTAGCTAGGCCCCTTGTTTTTCAGCCCTCCGCACCGCGACTGCAGCTCAGCTCTGCCCTGCTCACAGAGTGGAGAGAAGCAGCGCAAAGCGAGGAGGATTTATGGTCGGGCTGGACTCCGTTAGGCCAAAGGCAAGAACAGGAACAGGGGGAGGGAAGCAGGGAAGGGCAGCGTCAGGGCACGGCGCAGCCAGCCAAGGCAGCGGGCAGGGCAGGCACGTGCAGAGCGCCGCGCAGAGCGCAGAGCGTCCCGGCCAGGCCAGCGTTTAACATTTCTTGCTTTTTATTTGGCGCTGCACCGTGGTATTGATGTGCTGCTGCTATGATTGAAGGGATCGCGCCGAGCCGTACATGTGCGACGGAGCGAGAGGGAGGGGGGAAGGGAGGGAGCGAGAGAGAGCGGGGAGGTGGAGGGGTGGGGAGAGAAGGTATGCAGATTGATACAATGACTGCGGCTCAATTGTAGCAGAAGATACTCTGTGATACTTTCCTGCAGACTGGATAAGCATTAACAAAAAATTTAAACGCGTTTTCCTACGCAGCTGCTACCCCACGCCGCGGTTTTCCATTTCCAGCGCGGACGCCTGTCGAAACTCGCACTAGACCGAATTAGGTTGGGTCCTACAAGCGCGTCGAACCGAGGAAGGAGGCACAGCTCGCCGGCGCCGCGGTGCAGTGCAGAGCGGAGCCTAGGCGTGCGGCGGGGCAGGGCGGGGCGGGGCGTTTACCTGCAGCCGCCTGCCTGCAGCCAGAGCAGAGGAAGCGGACAGCGAGAGGAGCGGGCGGGGAAGAAAAAGACAAGGAAGGGCCCTTTTGTTCAACCCGTTCGCCCCGCCCCGCTCCGCCCCGCCCGTTCGGTTCGGTTTCATTTCCTTCGGACATCCTGCCCTCCACAAAGCAGTGCGGTTGTCGCCGCGATTGGTTCTGGCAGCGCCGAGGCGAGGAGTACACCGCTCGGCCCCGCCCCGGCGCCCGCCCGCCCGCCGCAGCACAAACTCAGTTTCGAATCGCCACCGCCCCGCCCCACCCGCATCCTATCCTTCAAAATCCACCCAGGCTCGCTGCATTTATCTGGTCCTTTTTTTTTTGTCCCGAGGCGATTTTCTTTTCGACGCGACAGTGGCGGACAGGAGACTAATAGCCAGTAGTAGGACCGCAGTGGCTGCCCCGGGCCGGGCCGGGCCCCGGGCTGGCGAGGACAGCGTGGGAACACTAACAGGACCATCTCCGCCCGGCCCGGCCCGGCCTGCACTCCCACCCGCCCGCCCGGCGCACCGCCGCGCCGCGCCGCACCGGCAGGGTACGGGTACTGGGTACCTCTGTAGGTGCCTGCCCGGCCCGCGCGGCCTGACTGCGCTGCGCGGCCCGCGCGCCGCACCCGGAGTCGTGCAGAGCGCATCCGACCAGTGTTGCCACGTTTGCCTTCACCAAATTCTTTCATTCTTGACGACGACGACGACGACGACGACGACTACGGCGACAGCGACGCGGGCTACGGCCGCACTGGAAATCCAAGTGTACGAATGTCGCTCATTTGTAGATGAGCAAATAAATTCACTCACTTGTAGGTGAGCGAATTACTATTCGGTCACTTGCAGGTACAAGTGAGTAGACAGGATTCACGCTGACTGCAAAGGAACGTCAGGGAAATTTCACCGACTTTAGCCTGGCGTAGTGAGGCGTGGCGTGGCCGTGGCGTGGCGATGGCAGGTGGCGGCTGGGCTGCCCGGCTCGGCGCTCAAGCGAGAAGCAGCCGGGCCAGGCCGGGACTGACTGGAATCAATTTTCGTCACCTAGCGAGTCATCGCCAACAACAGGCGAGGCGAGGCGAGGCGAGGCGTTCTGCTTTGGCGGGTCGCCGGAACAGCCAAAGTCATTTGTCCGCGCTCACCAGCGGCGCCAGCACCAGGCCACCTGCTCAGCACACCGACTCACCAGCCAGCTCACCGGCGCACCAGCTCGACGTTTGCTCGCTAAGACACCCTCCTTCCTCCTCCTAGAAACCTAAACCAGATTAAGTTCGCAAGCTTCGGCGCCACGCTTGCAGGTAAGCGAAGCAAACGCAAAGCTCCACGAACCGCGCGATTATCAACGGGGTGCTCGCAGTGTTAATTCGACCTACAAAGCTTCGCAATTCTTCATAGATTGCGAATCATTTGCTATGCAATTGCGAAGCAAATACTTCCCGGGAAATGTTTTGCTGTGCTCCTATCCGCGACACTTTGCCGACCAGCCCCGCCCCGCCCCGCCCCGGGCGCGACCAATGATCCATGTCGTGGACGGGACGGACACCAGAGGTCGAACCAATCAGCCCGTTCCACTACGGTAGAAAAAGGAACTTTTACCCCGATACTCCAGGAAAATGACCGCATACAACCCGTCTCTCTCTCTCTCTCTCTCTCTCTCTCTCTCTCTCTCTCTCTCTCTCTCTGGGGTGCGTGCCGTCCCCACCCATCCATCCTCGCGTCACTTCCGCTACTTTCGCTAAAAAGCGCGTCGCCACCGCTGCCGACGTCGCTTTTCGCCGAGAGGGGAAGAAGAGGACGAAGAGAGAGAGAGAGAGAGAGAGAGAGAGAGAGAGAGAGAGAGAGAGAGAGAGAGAGAGAGAGGGAGAGGGGAAGCGGCTCGCATTTATTTATCGACACTTTCCATGGCGTGCACCGTCAGGGCGGGGCGGGGCGTCCGGGCGTTAACGAGGCTTTACGAGCGTCAAAACGGTCCGTACCGTCCGCGCGGGGCGGGGCGGGGTGGGGCGGGGCGGGGTGGGGCAGGCGCGTGCGCACGGCCCGGGTGCGCCCGTTTGATAAACTGGCACCCGCAGCCGAGGCGAGGCGCGCGGGCAGGCAGGCAGGCCGCACCGCACCGCGCAGCACGGCGGGTACTCGCCTACAAGGTTTCTTTATTGCACTTTGCGCAGAGCCGGGCCGGGCCGGGCCGGGACTGGAAGAGACGACCAAGAAATTCATTAGGTATCAGAAGCGGTGTGCTCAGGGGGGCTTCAGCAGGTCGGCCGCGCCGTAACCTGCCCGCCCCGCCCCGCCCCGCCCCGCCCCAGCACCGGCGGCGCGGTCATAAACACGGCGCTTATTAGCGTACAGCAGGTCCGCGCGTACGTTGCCGCCGGCCCGGCCGCCGCCTCTCGCCTCGCTCGCACAACCATCCTTATTTGCAGCTCTCACTTTGTCCGAATTACTTCACCCTGCCTGTGCGATTCGCTTATGTGAACAATAACTCCCCCCCCCCCCCCCCCAACGCGTCATTATGTCTCTGAGTAACTCAATCGCAGCCGGCGGGGACCAGGATAGGCCACCCGCCCAGGCGGCGAGTGCGACGGGCTTGCCTACCCGGCTACACCGCAGGGGCCCCGCCGCCTGCCTGCCCGCCTGCCTGCTGGTGTATGGTACTGTACTTTTTTTCCCCCCGCGGAGTTATTTAATTTTCATTACGTAATGCAGGGCCACGCTGCTGCCCCAGTGTCCACTGGAGGGTTCCCCCCGAGGAGGAGGCTCTCTGGGGGACGGGGTGGAGTGGGGGCCCCCGAGGGCCGCGGGGCTGTGCCGTGTGCTTATGTACTTAGACGTGTCAGACGGGCATTCGTCACAGGTCGATTGTCAGCGTCGATAGCCGTCTGCGGATTCAATGGCTTTTGGGCCGGCCGGGCGGCCGGGCCGCGGGCAGCCGCACAAGGGCACCAGCGCAACTCGGCAGAGGCGGGGCGGGGCGGGGCGGGGCGGGGCGGGGCGGGGAGGGCATTGCGCTGTGGCTTGCTGGAGCGGCTGCGGGAGCAGGCTGCAGAGGCCCAGCAGCAGAGGAAAAGCAGGACAAAAAAAAGCGACACTGTGGAGATAAAAGTTTTCAGGCATAACGCGGATAAGAAAGTTTCTCCCCAGCTGAGTGGCAGAAGCAAAGCGAGTGGAGCAGAAAAAAAATCCAAATGAGGAGCGGCAGCGCGCGGCAGCACGACACGACGGCGTGAGCCAAACTTATGAACACGTGTGTGGCGTCTCGAGGAAGGGAATAAGCGACCCATAACTTGAGGACGTTTCTCGGTAGCCGCGCCGCGCGCTGAGATTTCTCTGGGGCGCACGGGAGGCTGACGGCAGGCTCTCGTCCCTCGGTAGGTACGGCGGCTACCCACTGTGACGGCCACTTTTTTTTTCCTTCCTTCCTACCCGCTGCGCTCCAGCTCCGTCAGGGGAGGCTAGGGACACCTGAAGGAGCGAGGGGGCGGTTCCGCCCCGCCCCGCCCCGCCCCGCCAGTAATTAGCTGGTGGAGGTTGTCGTTGCCGCGATACTCAGCGTAGCGTGGCAGGACGTGGCGGGGCGGGGCGGGGCGGGGTGCGGCGAGGTGATGCTCGCGGAGTGCGATGTACGACACGGCTGGATGGTGCTCTCCGGAAAAACAAGAACGACCGGACGGAACACCCCAGCCAGCCAGGCCAGCAGTGTGGCTGGAAATTTAAGGTCCCAGTCTTTCTTTTCGGTTTAAATGTATCACCTGCTAATAAATAGAGGAATGTGACAAAGGTTTGACAGTGACAGGTGCCTATCGCATGGGGCTGCTTGAGGCCCGCAGTGGGTGGACGGCCAGCGTCACCACGGCCCCTCAAAACCTCTCTCCCCTCTCCTCTCGGACCGGTAGCATCCAGAGCCTGAACTACCTAGCTCCCCTGCCCCGCCCCGCCCGGCGCACCCCCTACCAAGCCTAATTATACCAATTAAGATCCAGGGGCCTGATAGGGGGAGGATGCAGGGGTTTCGCGCTGTGTGCCACTCGGTCTCTCTCTCTCTCTCTCTCTCTCTCTCTCTCTCTCTCTCTCTCTCTCTCTCTCTCTCTCTCTCTCTCATTACTGTTGCTCAAACGCGCTCCAAGGCGTGCGGTGCAGGCAGAAAATATATCACAGTTCCCGCGCGACCGCTGCTGCACAACACAACATCGCGCCCGCCCCGCCCCGCCCCACCCCACCCCCTACCCCGCCCCGCCCCCAGCAAATCAAGCAAACGGGTACAATAATAATGGCGAGAACGCCTGTCAGTATCAATAATAACGCTACCAATAGATTGCAAATATCACGGCCGGGCCCCGCGCGCAGCTCCGCGGCGGCGATCATTACGCTAATCAGTTTTGCGATACTGTACATGGCGCGGGGTGGGGCGGGGTGGGGTGTGGCGGGGTGTGGCGGGGTGGGGCGGAGCATCGATTATCAGCCCGCGGGGTACGCGACGAATCTCTGCCTGTGGGGGGCGCTCGGCCCCTTCCCTCCACGCTCAATCATATCCAGCGACTCACCTTTCGAGGCTTGGTCTCTGCAAAGTGTACTCTGCCAAAAGCTGTTTCCGCCTGAAACAGAGAGACAAAATGGAACCGCTTAATAAATTCCACAGGGCCATCTACAACAAAATAAATCCCCATCTCTCTTTTTGCGGTCGGGTTAAACTATGTGTGTGTTAAAACTTGAGTCTTGATGTTACAGATTTCAAAAAGAAAGAAACAGAAATGATTTGCTTAAAAACAAACTACTCATTAATGTCTAACAATCCCTCCCGCTGTGACCGTCGCCGACTACAAGCCGCAGCGCATGCTGGCGTGTGTTATCTCCGCATCCATTGTTAATCTCCCTTGTACGCGTAAATTACGGGCGCCGAAGCGATGGAATGGAGACAACCGTTCCAAGCTCACTTAAGTCGTTGTACTACCGGCGGGGCGGGGCGGGGCGGGGCGGCCCTCCAGCCGCTCGGCTCGGCGAGCTCACGTCACTGGGTATCGCATCTGTCGTCGTGTCGAGCGACCCCGCCCCGCCCCGCCCCCCGTCCTCCACAGAGACCTATAGGTGCACCATTATTGGAGAGCGCTTGATCTCCGCTAACGTCAGGCAGAGACTGAGGACATAAATTTGGTTTCAGTCTCTCTCAGTCTCTCTCTCTCTCTCTCTCATGCGCGGACAAGACGACCAAAGGCAAAGGATGCGTATACTTTAGCAACTAAAGTTTCCTGAACCAACAACTACAGTTCAGACTGTACAATCTCCACACAAAAAAAAAAAAGAAAAATAAACACAGCAGCTTTTGTGTCGACGGGTTTCTACTTAGTTAATTTCTAAGCAAGCTCAACTAACAGATAGCAGCACTGTAACAGAAAGGGCGACACATTTGTGTTCTTTAGTGGCGACACGCGACACAACGCGACAATTTTGTCGCCAAAAGCTCCGCGTTTGACCGAAAAGGTGATGCATGTCACCGTTTTACGGTCGCGCGTGAAGCTTTCGGCGCTGTCGCCGAAGCAAAGGTCACACCGAAGTGTCGCCGAAAGAAAGGTCACAAATTAGGGATGTTTCCGATTTCCGGTGTGTCGCCGATTTAAGGTCACATGTGTGACCTTTACAATTACAGTGAGTTGCAGCGAAATGTTAGCTGCGGGCTTCTACACAGCAAGAGCTTGAACTTTGACCACGCTGCGGATGGTTACTGATCATCCACTCTGAAGGGAACACGGTCGTGCGGAGTGCGGGCGGCACGACACGACACGACAGGCCTGCGCCGCGGCCCCACGCACGCACGCACGCACGCACGCACGCACGCACGCACCGCGCCGGCGCGAGACAGGGCCGGCCGGAGACTTCGATGCGCGGTAGACTGAGAGAACACGGCGGGAGAAAGAAACCAAAAACGTAAAGTAATGTACTTTGCCTATCTATCCGGCCGTCACGTCACATCACAGGCGACAAGAACGTCACTGGAAATACAAACGTGACGCGCGTCACGTCAATGGGTGTCACCAGTTTCGGTCGCACCACGTTAATGCGACCTAAACTTACGTCACACCACGTGATGCGACACCAGCTCCAGCAGGGTAATACGGCAATACATATTAAGGTCGCATCACAAACGTGACCAAAACTACGTTCGGGCACACCACATGGTGCGACCTCTCCAGCAGGCGTCACACTTGCAAGTGTGACGCATGTCACATTAGTTTTGCCAGTGCACCAGCCCCACCCCGCAGGTTTGCCTACGGCCTGTGTAATGGTGTCCCTGCACATTAATGCGTGCGTCATCAAAACCGTGCAGCGTACTGCTGTATCGCCATCAGCGACTCGTGTTCAAAGCAAAAAGAAACGCGGCGGGCGGCCAAATGGCAGTCGAAATGGCAACGGCGGCCAGGCGCGGCCCGGCCCGCCGCGGGAGACCCGCGAGGAAAACGACAAAATCTCCCGGGCGCAAAGCCCTAATGGGCTGCTCTAGCTGCCTCGTCTGTTAATGAGACCCGCGCCAGCCCGCGGGGAGCACTATAGTGCTACACTGCAAACGTTTTACTGTCCAACGAGCTTCTCTTTCTGAATACATCTGTTACGCTGCCATGGCCACTTCTTTTTGCATGCCAAAATTTTGGTGTTCCTTTCTGAATATCCTTAAATCTGTTCTACCAAAAGTTTGTCATTATTTCGAAAAAATAGCCAGCTGAAAGAGTGTTGAAAAAAGTGTTGAACACAGTTGTGGCCCACTTTTAGAGGCATTAAGTGTTAGACCGATATGTTGGCCAGCAAAATGCGTACGACTGAAGTGTGCAACAAGAGTGTTCAACACTTTGTTCTACACTCTTTGAGCTGATGAATAGCAGATTTCAGACTCACAGGCTCAGCTATATTTCGTCCTAAATGTGACACACATACACACACCTAGCGGCGCGTCGGACTATACAGCGGGCGAGCGCTTGCAGGCTCGCTGAGCACGGCCGTGCCGGTGCCGGTGCATGATACAATTATACAGCAGCGCATCCGACGTGCGCAGCGGGCAGAAGGGGGGGGGGGCAGCGTCTAATGCTAATGTGAATGTGTATCTGGAAGGCAGCGGCGGCGGCAGCGGTGCGCCGACGGGGCTGCAATTATCATTTAGCCCTCTGCATCAGTCATGGTCGTGGTAACGCCGCGCCGCGCGCAGAGAACGAGAGAAAGGGCGGGCGGAGGAGAATTACATTATTATTGATCCAAATGGAATAATTTGTCGCACGGGATATATATGTAAGGAAGGGCGCCGTGCTCCCGCTCGTGCGTCCTCGGGCTGATTAAGGCGTCGGGCGGGGGGGGGGGGGGGGGGGGGAGTAATGCTGGGACAAGGTGCCGCAGACACGAACACGGGCTACCGCTGGGAGGGAGAGAGAGAGAGAGAGAGAGAGAAGGACCGCGGCCGTTTGATAAATGCCCCTACTCTCCACAAAACTGATAAAAAGCGACTTCATCACCAGCAGGGGGTCGCACGAACAGAAGCGAAGAAGAGGAGAGAGAGGGAGAGGGAGGGAGAGGAGGAGAGGGAGAGAGGGGGAAAGAGGGGAGGAGAGGGAGGGAGAGGGAGAGGGGGGGGGGGCTGGTGCGAGCTTCATCACGCCGCTGGAAAGCCACACCCCGCCCCGCCCCGCCCCGCCCCGCCCCGCCCCGTGTGAGATTGAATACTCCCCGGTGCGCCGCTCGCTGGCCAGCGCACACACCGCCGCCTGCTGGAAACAGGTAGCCCACTGCTGGCCGCGCCTGGCCTGGGATTCACATCATCAGGAATAATGCAACATGAAGAAGAAAGGAGATGAAGAGAGGGGCGCTCAGAGAATAATGTTTAAAATTCTCTCAGCCCTGCTCAAGGTCGTGTGCTGGGCTGGGGCGGGGAGGAGGGGGGGGGCAAATAAGAGAGATAACGGGACCCACCGCCTTGCTGCCGCGCGCTGGCCGGCGTGTTATTAACCGAAAGAAACGAAAAGGGACGCAAACCTTAAGTTTACATCCCTCATCGCCATGCTTGACACTTGGAGGTGTGTGTATGCCAGTTGAACACCTTCGCGAGGCTAGACCGCGTGACCATCACGTGTCACGCGGCGGTCACGCTCGTGCGCGGCGGCGAGTCGTGTCGCGTGAGGGGCGCGGCCAGTCTCTCTCGCACTCGCACGCACGCACGCACGCGGTGTAGTCGCAGGAGACAGCGAGCTACGCAACGGGAGCTACAGACGGGCTGTAGTAGAGTGGCCCGCGCCGGGCCGGCCGCCGCGGCGCCTGAGTCGGGGTGTCTCTAGCAGCCCGCCCCGCCCCGCCCCGCCCCGCCCCGCGCGACCCATAAGGGCACACAGTCCTTGCTCATGCACTTGATTAGCATACAATGGGGCCGGGCGGGCCCGCTCGCGGCACTTACGCCCCTCGTGCTGCTGCCGGTAGTGGATGACGGAGGGGAGGGCCAGGCCCTGGGCCAGGCCACTGGCGAGGCGGCGGCGGCATGGCACCACCAGCCTGCGGGCCACCGGGCCCCGCCATGCAGGCACTGCTAGAGACAATAAGGTTCACAGGAGGGCGCTCCAGGGGACCAGGGGGCCCCGCCCCGCCCCGCCCCGCCCCGCCCTCGCCTGGACCCGCACTGCAAGCGTATGCAGCCATAAGGGTTGCCTACTCGCCCGGGCTTGTTTCATTTAGAATTAACATCATAAAATGTTTCTTACTCATCAAACTGTTATCTCAAGTGCGAGGCGGCTATGAACCTTGCAGTAATAAAAGCTTGAGGTGATTTTCACTGCAAGCTGAAGCACTGTAGCTTACAGTGAAAATCACCGTGAGCTTTTAAGAGTTTGCTAACAGTTTTTCATTGCGAGTGTGTAGCCAATGTACTGCAGTCTCACACAAGAATATTGAAAGTGTATTGCAAACTCAGGCACCCCGCGCGCCTCTCTTGGACAATATCCAAAGAGCCCGCTCAAAGCTCTTGGTCGCGCTTGGCTAAGTGCTCCGCCAGCTGATCACTTGGAAAATGACGGCGTTAAAGGGCGGCGCGGCCCCCGCAGTGTACCTCCGGGCGGGATGGGACGGGACGGGACGCCCGCAGCGCCTAATTCCAGGGAGACCCAAGGCGGAGATCTTTTCCAGGGAGACTCCAGCGGGACCCCGCCGCCCGGGCCGGGGATGAGGTGAACGGCCGGAGCGCGCTAGGCGTGGCGTGCCTGCAAAACAAACTACGGCCAATCTGGTCTAGAATGTTTCGCCCGGAGAGCCCCTCGGGCCCCCGCGGCCCAACCGCGCCACGCCACGCCACACCACGCCACCCACAACACGCTGGAATCACGGAGCCTACTTAGGAAAAAAAATAAAAGCAGGCAGCGAGGGAGAGGGAAGGGGGGGGGGGGGGGCATGAACGGGCGGCTAAACGCGGCGACTGCGGCGTCACGCCGATGAGACGGATGCACTGAGTTTACGAAATAAGGACGAAAAAAAAATACGAAGAAGATGATGCTTTTAAACCACACAAAAAAAAATCACCATAAACAAGAAACATCAGCCCAGCCCGTAGTCTACACACCAACCAAACTAAGTTAAATAACATTAACTGTAGTAAACAAAAAGAAACTATTACTGACAGCCCCTCTCAACGGCAACGCAAAATACTCAGTTACTAAAAATTCGGAACCATCAAACAGACAGGTGTAAAAAAAAGGGGGTTTAAAGCAATTTTCCAGAAACTTGCCACACGGACGTGCCGCGGCGCGATCTGCACTCGTAGTCGTAAAAGTAACGGACGCGTAGCCCAGCCCTCTGGAGGAGGGGCCGTCCGTAAAGGAGAGCGGGAAAAAAGAATAACTGCTCGTAGCAGACACGCGGGCAGCGGCGGGCACCCACTGCACAGAGCGAACACGGCGCACCGCAAGAGGAAGCACACTGTTGAAAACATGTTTTAAATTAATGAGAAAAATCTTGTTAATTTTCATAGCCAAACATTTCGTTTTGAAACAAGTTTCTTATAAAATTACATCTTTTTTGTTTTGGCG
The DNA here is from genome assembly GCA_033675135.1 of Frankliniella intonsa. Taxonomy (NCBI): domain Eukaryota; kingdom Metazoa; phylum Arthropoda; class Insecta; order Thysanoptera; family Thripidae; genus Frankliniella; species Frankliniella intonsa. The sequence goes on along the minus strand of CM066255.1, from coordinate 9,435,423 downwards.
ATCAAGGCAAAATAGTTAAGTTTCTGAGCACTTCTGCACTTTTCTTTTCAAAGAAATATTCATTTTTCATGCTTTCAGAGAAACAAGTTGTAGTACCACAGAAAGGCTTGTTTCAAAACGAAATCTGTAGCTACAAAAATTAACCAGATTTCCCTTGTTTAGATACATCACAGTGCTCCTTAGTCGTTTCTACTCTGGACCAGACTAAGCAATCCAGAAAAAGTGTCGACGAGAGCATTTTCATGAAGACAATGGTTTGGTCTGAAAACTAAGAGTCTTATCACACAAAATGTCATCAGGTGACAATTGTTTTTAAACAGTGCAGCGCTGCAGGAGGGCCGTGGCGTGCCGTGCTGGCCGCGCCGGGCCCGTCAGGGCGCACATGCAGTTCCCACATCCGACTTTCTCAGGGGCGCCGGCCCCGCCCTGCGCGTCCAGGGCGGACCGTAATGTGCTGGGTAAAACTCACACAAGTCACCCCGGCCGGCGATGGAATGTTAACGCGGCGGTCGGGAACACACACGCCTGGCTGGCGGCAGCATCGAAAAGCACTGCTGCAGCAATTTTCTATAAACATTTTCCTTGTTTAAGACCGAGCTCACACGCGCCCTGTACATAGCACGTGGCCTTTCGTAGACAAAAGGTAGCAGTGCGCCGGACAACAGGCCTGCTCAATGCATTGCCTACTATCTCTGGGTTGCCTGCCGGCTAGCTTTTTGCCATTTTGCACTTTTCAAACCTTCTCCAAGGTGTTCGTGTACAGGTGTAGCCACGCAGCAGGCAATCCTCGCCTACCAGCTGACGCCCGCGACAGGGCTGCACAGAGCATTGCCTACTTGTCACCGCCCGCTCGACAGGGCTGCACAGCGCATTGCCTACTTGTCACCGCCCGCTCGACAGGGCAGCACAGCACCTTGCCTATACCTGCTACCACCCGCGACAGGGCTGCATAGCGCATTGCCTGCCAGGCAGAGACACCGCGCGAGCCAGCAGCAGGCGGAGCCTGCTGGCCTGCCACGTCTCCTCCCCTGCAGGTGCCGTACAGTTGGGTTGTTGCCCCCTAACTCGGTTTCCGCGCCGCTTCCCGCGCCTGCTAGCGCATGTCGGGTAACGAGCGTGGCAAGCGGCGTGGCGTGGCGTGGCGAGGCGTGGCGAGGCGAGGCGTGGCGAGGCGTGGCGTGGCGTGGCGCACGATACCCGCCGGCGCGGCGCGGCTCGCCACCACCAGAGGATGCGCGTGGTGAGCCGCGTACTGTGCAATGCTGCTGCTGTTTGTATTGTCATTGTATATATTCTTTTCGTGGATACACTTTTTCATTGTATATTTAGACATTTACGCGATTATTTAAATTTCTATACCAGTTCGCCCGAAGCCGCGCATGGTGGGCTGATCGGTGGCATGTGCGTAACTTCACCCCCACCCCTCCCTTTCATCCCTTAAAGCTAAAGACTAATATTTCCTGAGCACACGGCACGGCGGCGAGGCGAGCCCCTGGCAGGGGCAGGGTAGGCCGCCCGGCCCGGCCGCCTGCACGCCGGGTGGCCTACCCCGCCGCTCCGCAGGCGGCTCGCCTCGCCGCGGCCTGCTGCAGGGGAGCGCGAGCGCACTTCGGCACGCCACAAGAAACTCGGTTTGGGGAATAAGCCACTTACGCCCTTCTTCCGCTTCACAGCTCACACGTGTTGCAGCCGCAAGGGCGGTGCAAGGAATAAAGCACAAACGAGATTTTACAAGTGAGTGCTGAGAGGCAGGGCAGAACATTATTTTCTACGAAATCAAATATATTACCTGGGAAAAAGACAGCGGAATCACCGCAGGGGCAGGGGATATTTCCTTTCAGCAGAAGAGCCGTACGGTCTCTGAATAAGCCGTCTTTTTGCACAAGTATACATGCAAACGGGGGCGAGTGCGGAGCTTTTGCAAATGATTACCGCTGCAGTCACGGCCGTGGAACGGAACGGCCGATAGCATCTCACTAGCATAAAACCCGAGCTAGTTGTTTCGACACCCCCTTCTCCTCTCCCCCCATATTCACCCGCTAGGCACCCGCACCGGATTGCATTTTCAGTTTCCGCTGGTTTCCCCTGCTTTTGTTGCAGTAGCGCACGTCGCCCCTTTTGCAACATCTCTCTCTCTCTCTCTCACCCCTTCCCCGCATCTCCTCTGTTCCACGTCGGTGGTGACAAAAAAAAAACAGCGAGCAACACGGCGAAACGACGAAGCCAGGCGGGGAAAATGACAAGACCGGACACAGCACTACGTCGTGCGCCAGTTGAGGGAAAAAAAGTAACGTTTAAAAAGGTGCAACTCGGGTGCGATACAACTACCCTCCGGCCGGCAGACATGGCGACAAAGACCCAAATGGGGATAAGCTGGGTGGGAGAAAAATGGAAACGTCGTGCATCAGCAGAGGGGCGGAGCGGGGCGGGGCGATAGGATTTTCAGATATTGTGTAAAAGCGGTCCGGCCCAGGTCGTGCGGCGGGGCGGCTATGCGTGCCTCGCGGAGGCGCAAGTCACTCTTCCACCCCACTCCTCCCGCCCTTCGTCCGGTTGTTACATTTTCTTCTTTTTTCATTCTCAATGTGGTCTCTTTTTTTATCGCAGTCGCGGTTCTCCCTCCCACCCACTCTCTCTCTCTCTCTCTCTCTCCCTCCCGCTCTCTCTTTCTCTGTCCCTCCCGCTCTCTCTCACTATCTCTCTCACTAGGCAAGAAGACCAGCCCGCTTTTAGATCTAAGTAGTGTCACGCTCCGAGAGTATTAAATAGGGCAGAGCGCTTATAGACCTTCTCCTCCTCCTCTTTCCGGGTGCGATCTCGGATCCCCGGCGTTGTTCCGCCATAGTATCTGCGATTTTCAGTCGTCACGGCAAAAACCGCTCGACTCAATATCCTCAAAAACCAGCCATTTTCCTAGTTTAAAATTTCGAAATTTGAATTACTGTAACTTTCATTGCTTTCTTGTATTTTTGTAATGTCTTTTTTTTTTTAAAGTTAATAAAACGATCACCGCCCAGCTCTCCCGTCCCGTCCGCGACTTCACACCGGCCGGCGCTGCGGTGGTCGAGCTTCGACCGTGTCGTGACAAACGATGGAGAGGGCGGAGGGGGGGGGATGTCTGGGAAAATGGAGGGGAACACGGCGTGAAGAGGAGGAGGGAATGAAGAGGGGGAGGAGGGGGGGGTGGTCGATCAGAAGCGCGCCCACCGCGGCCAACCGATCAACGACTAAACACGACAAAAATAGAGGATGCGATGGACGGATGCAATTGGACACAGCACTGTCAGATTGCGCGGAGCGCCTCCCCCGCCCCTCCTCCAAAAGCAACGATTCATAGTAAATTTCTCTCACAAATGTTTGCACCGCTGGACTCTATTTTGAGCGAAATGTTATCTCTTTTTTTTGCCGTGCACCACACACCTTTCGTCAGATGCCGCTCGCGGTGGTGGAAATGATATGCCCAGGCCGGGCAGTGGGCTGGCCAGGCCAGGCCGCGCCGAGCAGGCAGACCTCCTCTGCGCCCGTCAGGCCTCGCACGTCAATTACAGACTAATTGTTATTTTTATGTTTCCTCTGTTGTCATTAAAATGATTTTTATAAATTAGTTGGCACGGCGGATGGGCAGAGGGCATGGCGGAGTGTGGCGGGGCGTGGCGGGGCGTGGCGGGGCGTGGCGGGGCGGAGCGGCGGAGCGCTTCTCGTTACGATGCAGTTCGCAGAAGCAGTGCATTATGTCGCCTGCTCGCCGGCCATCATGGTTTCTTTTTCCTCTCTCTCCCTCCCCTCGCCCTTCCTCCCTCTCTCTCTCCCCGTCTCTTTTCCCCCTTATTACTTTGTTTTTCGTTATTATTTGTTACTTCTCCGCCATTCGCAACACAGAGCGCGCGGCGCGCTGTCAAACCCGTTTAGCCTCCGCGGCGGGCCGTGCCGTGCCGGGCGGGGCGCCTCTGTCAACCAGTTTAAAAGAGTCGTCTCGAGCTCGACTGGGCGACCCGAGCAGTGCTGGCAGAAAATTAGGCAAAAACCACCAAACACACAGCCGTGTTGAGCGGTCGGTATCAACGCCTGCCTACTAGGCAACATCATCATAGCTGTGCAGAGCGATGGCCTAGTACGCAGGCGTTGATACCGACCGCTCAACACGGCTGTCGGGAGGTTTTGGTCTGCTTTCCTGGAAACACACTGGACTCGAGAGGCGGTTAGGACTGAACGTACCGAGACCGCGCGGTCGGGCGGGCGGGTGAATAAATGGGATGCATAGATAGATAGATAGATAGATAGATAGATAGATAGATAGATAGATAGATAGATAGATAGATAGATAGATAGATAGATAGATAGATAGATAGATAGGGCCGGGTTGATGCCCGCGCCCTTGCCTGCCTTGCCTACCTCGGGTAATTGCCGCCCAGGACGACGTCCCGGGTAATTCCCTCCTGCTTCCCGCCTGGCTGCCGGCCCTGCCCTGCCCGGCCCGGCCGCTGGGACAAATCTAGCGAACAGCCGAGCCCAAAGAATTGCTGCTTTGTTTGGCGACGCCAAAGGACGAAATAAGGACGCCGAGGGCAGGGGAGTGTGGCGGAGCCCGACCCGACGGGAAACAAGACATTTAGAGTAAAAGAGTAAAAATTTTAATGTCCTCGCTTCGCCTAGTCGTTGGGTCTCGGCGCGCGCATCCGGCGGGCGGGCAGGCGGTCTCTGACCCGCAAATACCTTGCGAAATATGGCGACCGATGGCGAAACAAAATGGAGTTTTTGGTAAATTATTGTCTGCTTCTGGTAAACTGCGTTGAGTTCGTGACGCATCTGGCACGCAAGGAGCCTTACTGCTTCAAAGGCTAAAGTTATTACTACACCGAATAAGTGGCTAAAAACACTAACCGTACGAAATACTTGAATGGCGGAGCGGCAGGTGTGGCTTTTATCCCCTTCTTCCGCTTCACCATTCAATTGCGCGGGATTCAAAACTGTGCGCAGTAGGAAAACTACAAGTCTGAAGCTAACGGGAAACGCGGCGCTACCGTTTCCGCTTTACGGAAAAGCAACAACAGACGCGCAGCGCGGCGCAAGGCGTCGATCCCGAGGCGGACACATTGTCTACCATTCCCACAGCGGCAACAAAGCCGAGTCGCTGGGAGCGATTCGCACGAGCAGTGCAAAAAGGACAACCACGGTAGTGCAGGACCTCACGGCTGCCCACAGCCCGGCGCGGCGCGGCGCGGGTCGGCGTGGCGTCAGGAACACGAAACAAAAAAAGGGAACAAAACTTCTGCCGCAACCGACTGAAAAATATTCACTAGCCGATTTGATGAAGAATCGTTCTTGAGAGTGCACAACGAGTATCAATGGGCTTTAAAATACCCTCCGCTCACCTTGTGCACGTCTAAGGCAGGCTGTTCTTAGTCGATGCGCAGCCCGGACGCCCCGCCCCGCCCCGCCCCACCCTGCCCCGCCGCCGCACCCTCCGCCCCAAACCTTCCTCCCCTCCCAGTTAGGTCGATTGGTTGCTAGCCTCGCCTCTGCGCGGCGCGTCACGACAGCGAGGCCGTTGCTCCCTTTGATCAGAAAACCATTTTCTTATTGGATGCGAGGCGGTGTCTGTCCACACTGTCCGCGACGAAAAACTTGCACGGGTATTACGAGCCATATTCGAGAGTAGTTAGCCATGTTTGAAGCTTACATTACTGGCATTACCGCGTCGTTATACCTGTCAGTGCTTCTAGAAAAGTAGGCAATACAGTGCCCAGACGCAGCGGAGTGAAGCGGGCTGCAACTGCGCCTGCCCACAAGGCAACACCTTAGCACTGGTGCGTGCAAGTTGCCTGGTAGGGAGGCGCAGATGAAGCCCGCTCCCCTGCGCTGCGTTTGGGCACTTTATTGCCTACTTATTCAGGCAGCACTGATACCGGCATCGGGTGCACAGTACAGAGTATTGCGGTAGTGAGTACCCCCTTTATTGATTATTCCATTTTGGCCAAACGCGTTCCGGAACGCGTATACCGACTGCGAGAAGAGCTCAATAGCGTCGCCCATGACATAAAGCCGTCCACCAACCCCCTACCCTAAAACAACATTTTCTCTTTCATTTTTCCCCTTTTCAATCTCTGCCCTTTGGAGCGCGTAAACGTTAGGCGAGATGCGTTGCGGTGATAAAAACTCACCAGTGCCGGGCCGAAGGGCCTGGTGGTGAGCCCTGGTGAGCCCTGGTGCGCCGCTGGCGAGGGCCGCTGCGGTGGCCGGGCCGGGCTGGGCAGGGGCGCCCACCCTTCACGCTGTCCAAACCTCGACTGGACTCACCCTGGGGCCGCGCCCTGCTGCGCCCTGCGCCCCGACCAGGGGGGTGCCTGTCGGCCACCCTCCAGAGGCGGGGCGGGGCGGGGCGGGGCGGGGCGGGGCGGGGCGGGGCGGGGCGGGACGTCCATGGCGGCCAGGCCCGCGGCGCGCATGCGTCCAGCCCTGCGGCCCGCCCACACGCCCCGCCGCGCCCTTGCAGTCATTTAAACGAGGTATAGCGGCCCCACCACCAGCCAGCACAGGGCTGGGTCATTAAGCCTTTAGAGCGAAAGGAGCGTTTTCCTACACTCTGGAAAAATTATATCCCCCCATGGCAGCGGACACTAGAGCCTGCCCCCACGTGTAGAACTACCGTTTGTGAGAGATAGAACACTCCTTACAGCTCTGACGATATACATTAAAATAGGCGTTTACCGCGAGCTTTCCAAACAGTAGTGTCGGTTTTCGGTTTTCATTCGGCGTCCAACGGCTTTGACAACGCGGCGTTTACAGGGTGCGCGGCCTGCAACTCCCGCAACCTCTGCCTGCGAGGAGCGGCGCGGCCCCGCCCCGCCCTGCAGAGGTGCGATATTTCATGCTGCGGTTACACCTTGCGACGTGCCCTGCCCCTCCCCGCCCCGCCCCGCCGCGCCCGGTCTCTGCGTGACGCATAGCGCCACACCAAACTGGGATGCAAACGCCACGGGACAGGTTAGGGAGGGAAGAGGCTCCGGATCACTCACTCGCGCGCAGCCGACTGATTCAGAAGATCGCTCTCATGTCTCTGTCCTTGTCGCACTCATGGAGCGACTCCATACCCTGGAGGGGACACCTTCGTGAGTGCGACAAGGACAGAGGCATGGGAGCGATTTTCTGAATCAGTCGGCAGAGACTGGCGGGACAAACGGGACAGCGAGGAGCAGGGGGAGCGATGGCTCCTCACTGTTATAACCTTGCGAATAAGCATCGTTGCTAAGGAATCGGCTGCTTCGCAATTGCAAAGGATTGGTTTGTATTACAGAAACAAAATAGTTCGTAAGCACACGAACCGCCCAACCTTCCTTCGTAAGTTGCAAGGCAAATGCATAGTAATTACAAAGCATCCAAATACTTCGCAGTCGCAAAGCAGTTCTTTGCAATTGCGGATAGCACTGCTTCGCAACGTTTTAACAGTGCTCCCCGCCGACACACATATTTCAGCCGTGCTCGGCTGAGCAGCCAAAGGGCAGCCCGCCCCGCACCCCGCGCCGCCCTGTGCTCTGACCTTATGTCAAATGCTATTCATCCCCCTGTCTGCCACCCCTTTCCGCCCCACTCACCCTCTCTCCGCGCCTCCCTTTTTCTTCCGCGAAAGGGCAGCCCCGGGGGTTGGACAGACTTTGTTCCAGGGAGGGCTGAGCAGATCATTACCAAAGACTGTCGAAGTAACATCGATTTCGACGAAAGACGGATGCACTGTTAAATCACAGTGGCCTCGTCCCAAAGAACGCTAACTTTTGGCCACTGGTAACGCAAAAGTGTGGCGCTTCTCCACATTGAACGCCAAAATTTTGGCATTTAAACTGGCAACAGTCTTTACAGTGTGCGCTTCAGCGGTTTGCTGGCCAGAGAGCGCGCAGCACTGCCCTGACGACTCTGTACTCTGCAAAGCCAGGCGTGCCCGCTAAACGCAAGGCGGCGGCGGCCTGCATGCAGGAGTGCGCTCGGAGGCTCCAGTCCTACAGACGACGCTGACACGGTGACCCAAACGCAGAGTCCTCCGCGCCCCGCCCCAAGACATTTCAGTTGAGTGACCAAAATATCGCACACCATATTTCCGAGCGCAGCAGGATTCGTCAGTTTCATTTCATTTATTTTTCATTCACTGAATAGGCATCAGCAGAACACCTGGCCATGCCATGGCGGCCGCGGCCAACATCAATCAGCAGTAGGCAAACAACTTGTCTGTCGGAGGAAAGGGCCCGGGGGGCTGGAGGGTGGGAAGGGGGGCGAGGCGAGGCACTTTGGATTGACAAGTGCCTTAGTGCGCGCGAGGGGCGGGGCGGGGCGGGCGTGAGCGGGCAGGGCCGAGGGCCGGGGGCTGTAGGGCGAAGCCCACTGCGGCAACCAACCCCAGCCCCCGCCCCGCCCCCACTCCCGCGCCACCGCCAAAGGGAAATCTGATCAAACTTGCACGAGCAAGCAGCACCAGCCGGCTAGCACCCCCAGCCCAGCAGGCGGGCAGGCGCGGAGGCCAAAAGTCGTTCGTCTGACTAGTGGAAAATGTCGGTAAAATCGGTTCTGCAAGCGTGGACGGCGACAGAGTAATGCGCCCTAGGCCAGTGGCCGATAGAATGTGCGCACACGCACACACCACACGCGCTCAGCAGGAGGATTCTATAAGTCAGCGGGGGGTGAAGGGGGTCAACCTCATTCTTTATCGCACTCCTCTACCCCCGCCCCAGCGCCCCCAGAAGGGGGGGGGGGGGGGGGTAAGGCGGGACGTCCGCACGCGACACAGGGGTGTGTGGTGTAAAGGCGTAAAGTCCTGCCGGACGGAAAAAATATCTGGGCTGGGCCAGCTGACTATTAGCTGCGAGAGCTCACGCGTGTCGACTCGTGTAGACTGGTGACTGATATTCACTCAGTTAACGTTTTCTCGGCTTTTTATAGCTAGCCTTGTGAATACTTGTGACTACCACAGTCATATCCGTTAAGTTAAGGCAATGTTCCTGAATCAAGAACACAATTGTCTTTAGGTGCTAATGCGATCCGCACTGACGGAACTCAACGCTTCAGAGGCTCCGTGTCCCGCCCGGCCCGGCCCCGCCCAGCAGGGCACGCGCGTCCTTGCGCATCCTTCATCATATCTACAGCGGCAAATCGGGGCGTGGCGGGGCGTGGCGGGGCGTGGCGGGGCGTGGCGGGGCGTGGCGTCCCCGCAGAGGGATCGATACAGCTCGCGGGCGGCAGCAGGTGTAGCGGGGCACCCCGCCCCGCCCCTCCCCTCCCCGCCCCGCCCTCCTGCGCCCTGGGGCGTGGTGGGGCGTGGCAGGGCGTGGCGTCCCCGCAGAGGGATCGATACAGCTCGCGGGCGGCAGCAGGTGTAGCGGGGCGCCCCGCCCCGCCCCGCCCTCCTGCGCCCTGCGCAGGCCATGCGCGGCCGCCGCGCCCCCCGACCAGAGCCCGCCCCGCGCCCGACAATTTTAACAGCCCCATGCATAGTTTATCCCTGTAGAGCTGTCGGCCGCCGCGGGTGTCGGCAGTGCGGGGCGGGGCGGGGCGGGGCGGGGCGGGGCGGGGCGGCTAACGCGTACAAGGTGCGTGGCCGCCGCCGAAACAGCTCGGCCGTTGCCGTCATTACAGCTAAGCACCAGCGCCAGCAAGTTCTTAGGCAAGGTTTATGTCTTTTACTGTAGGGGCATAATAAGGAGAGCAGTATGGATGTCCAGGGAAGTCCACATTCGTTATTTTACCCGCCGATAAAGATATACCTATAAGACTGCTGACTTTTTCGGAGGACACGCTACAATTCATTGTTGGTTTAGAATATACGCTGTTCTTCAAGGAGTGTGACGTCACATTCGTTTGAATGTTGTGCCACATTTGTTATCTTAACGTGAATCGGGTAAGCTTGGAGCCACGTTCAAACGAATGTGACACAATATTCCAACGAACGTGACACGATTCACACTCAAACGAATGCGACGTCGCGTTTCTTGGATAACAGCGTAGGCGTAAAAGACTAAACGAGGAGATGACAGACGAACAGACAGATAGAGTGACGGACGGACGGACCGACACCTTCACTTCCTCCCCACCCCACTCGCCGCAATCAATCACCTTTGGGGCCCGGCGCGCGGCCGTGCACCTATCCACGTAACGCCCAGAGTAACGCCCAAGCACCCGTCTCGCTCGCACACGGGCGAAACGGGAGGAAACAGCGTTACGGACGCTTTATGGACGGTCCCTTGCTTTTGTGCAGCGAATGGAGACCTGTCACTCACCGCAGACCCTTCATCAGCGCGTCACACGGGTGTGGCAGGGCGGGGCGGGGCGTTGAAGGGAAGGCCTTGCCTCGCGCCTACTGGCCAACCATACCCATCCACCTATAGTTCATTCACTTTCAACGAACCATTTTCGTTGTACCGCTCAATACCGCGCGATAAATAAAAAGGACTTTACAGGATGCAGCGAAAATGTAAAGGGGTGACCTACATACAAAACTGGTGTCCCGCCCGGAGCCCCAGCCCAGCATCGCTAGCGCAGCGCCTCACACCTGTCCCGTCCCGTCGCGTTTACAGTCACAATTTATTGCGCAGGACAGCCAGGCCCAGCCAGCCACGCGCTTACGCTGCGCAGGCTGCAGGCGGCTGCAGGCGGCTCCAGGTGGTCAACCTGGACCAGGACCTGCAGCCAGGGTCCCGGTGCAGCGCCTGGACTCGTCCATTTACTCCAAGAATAAGCAAAGCGAAACCGCCTCGAGAAATATTTGGTGGGGAGTGCTTCAAGAGCACCATAAAACGGCCTACGATACAATTCAACATGGTTGCCACAAACTTCCCACTTTCCCGAGTGAGGTAGCCGTTTCTCGGCGACAAGGTTCACAGGCACTGTGGTGCTTCTGGTCGCAGTGGCTGGTCCCCGAGAAGACTCACGTTTCCGACGCACAGTACTAACATGGATGTGCGCATGCGCGCGCGCCTTAACTCGTTCGGAGAACCGGAGGAGTATGAGTAGAACAGGAGGGGAGGGGGGAAGGGGGAGGAGGGCAATAAGACGGTAGATGCACTCCCTAAGGAGGTGGACTGGCTGGACCCCCCGATGCTCGGGCATGCAGTCACGAAAAGCAATCAAGGAATGACCGTACGGAAGCGTGTGTCGCCGGCCCGGGCCGGCCCAGTCCAGCAGCCCAGCCCTCAGGCCCGGCCGGGGCTAACGGTGTGCTTCGAGACGGGGGAAGGGACCTTCTCCACCACCAGGAACACCCTGCAGCTGCCGCCCTCACTTGTGCATGTGTCTTAGCTTATGCGCAACTAAGGGTAGCGTAACTGCACGTGCAGTATGCAGTACAAGTACACTTTTTTTCGAAAATTCACATCGTTTTTGAGGAAACCTTAGGCAGAAATAGGTGTGAACCTGCCTATAGTGACTGAATTTTGAGCTTCCATGAACTCCGATGAGAGAACTTTAGTGAGCTGATTCGTGAACTTTGGGAAATTTTTGTAAACTTCATACAAACCTCGAAATTTTTCGGGGAACTTTAGCAACGAAACGACTGTTATAAACCATCAAAGTATACATTTTCCGGCGCATATTTCCCTCGCTATTTCCCCCTTCTACGATTGTCGGGTACATGTTGTCTCCTAAAGTAAGTTTCCGTCTGTGCAAAGTTTGAGAAAATTTGGGGGAAACATTTGTGAAAAGTCTCTAGGGCGAGAATCCTCCTCGTACCTGAACACACAGAGTGGCTCTGTGCGTATGACCAGGAGCCCCTCACATGCCCGGCGCGGCGCACCGCTGCAAGGGGCCCCACCTGCCCCGCCCCACCCCGCCCCACCTCGACGCCCCAATGCTTCAAAAAGTCGATTCGCCTCGCATTCCTCGGCCACGGGGCCCGCGGCCCGGCGCCCGTTGTGAGCGAGGCGATGAATAGCGACAGCCTTGCACCAGATCCAGTCACGAGAGAGTGTATCACATCGAGAAAATATTCCGACACGGGGGGATTAGAGCGGCGGGAGAGGGGGGGGGGGGGGAGAGGCTCTGGGCTACCGGTGTTACTCACCGGGCGGCTCTGCCCTCCCCCCCCCCCTCCCCAACGGGTCCTGCGGCGCCTGTCTCACACACACACACACACAACGCGGCGCACTCCGTCACCCTCCGAACTCCGGTGCGGGTGCGCGGAACATAGCCATCCCTAATAAAAAGCACCCCTTTGATTTTGATCGACCCCTGCCCCCCCCCCCCCCCCATCTCGCCCTCGTCTCGGCCAACGCACGCGAATAAGGGGATGCCAGCTCTGCTGCCCGCTGGTACAAGCAGCCCGCCCCGCCCCGCCCCGCCCGCTGTCTGTTGCCTCCAGTGACTCCAGGGGCCGGGCCGGGCCGGGCAGACAGCCGGTCCTTCCATTCCTGTCCGTCATTGCGCTTCCAAGGACGAGTGAGCCGGTGCCCCTCCCCCCGTCCCCCCTGCCCGCCCCCTCCACGCCGAGCTCCCCCCACAGCCCCCTCTGGCCATTCATTCCTCATCCCATTCATGTTTCACTCCTGGGCCCCTCTCCGCTCCGCTCTGCCCGCCGCGCCCAGGCCTCGTCAGCACACCAGCCATAATAAAAATACCGCGCACATTTGGTGTTCAAACGCGATTTGCCTCGTCGTCTGTCTGTGAGGCGGGGGGGGGGGGGGGGCAGCAGGCGCCAGTCGCCACAGCGTCCTCGTGACATCATCGGGCAATCATCTCCAGCCAGCCACGCGATCGGAGGGCGAGATACTGTAAAGGCCGAGGCCTATGGCCGGGTCACCGGAGGTAAAGTCCTGGACTTTAACCGGAGGGAGCTAGGGGAAACGTAGGCCCGAGAGCGCTGGAGAGCGCTGGAGAACGCGCGAGTCGGCCTGTTGCGGCCTCCAGCAAGGACGGAGCATCATCAAACTAAAAATATTATTTCGTTTCCTGTCCCTGCGGGGCGGCGGCGGGGAGTCCACGACTCGTAAATTTTGTGCCCCGTATATTCTCAATTTAAATATGCGTGAGTATAAATGTGAAAGACCAATCGTGAATACATTGTCAAATTTGGCCCGCGAATACTTGGGAATTTTAATGAACACAAAATAATACTCGTGAATATGAGTGAGTATCGACGAAATAATATTGGAAATTAATTGATACATTAGTATTTAAACATTCACGCAGTTTAATCCCGTTTTCCCGGAATTTCCCGGTGAGTGGCCACCCTGACTCTGGAAAAGTTCACTTTGCAAACGTTTTGGGGCCACCGCGCCTTAAGTCCCCCGGTGGAAAACCACGTTGCTGCATGAGCCACCCCCGCGCGTGGGGTGGCTGCAGCGCAACATGGCGGCCCGTCTCGTCCGCTATCACCCCCAGCAGCCACCCCTCACTCTCACACCCTCCGCTGGACCAATGGGAGGCTGCGGGGTGGGGCGGGGCAGGGCGGGGCGGGCCCCACCCACTCGCCAGCATGGCGGAGCCGCGGCGGCAGGCGGCCATCCAGGCACTGATATAAGTATATATAAGTAGCCAAAACTTCCCACGAATACACCTGTGTGAGGCACAAGGGTATCCTACTAGGCAAACAGTCCACACATGAGACAACCTTTTGCCTAGTAGGCAGACGGAGATATCCGTCTGCCTCACACAGGTGAATTCGTGGGAATTTTTGCCTGCTTATAGGGCAGCACTGTGCAGGGCGCAGGGGACCCGGCTGAAGCTGCTGCGGGCAAACCCGCACAGTGTCACGTGTTATTCTCTTCAACACCCGGTGCGCAGTTGTTACCGTGGACTTGTCGGAAGCGACCGGCGTGTGGCGTTCAGGACAGGGCGATCAGTATCCGGTATGCCGCATATCTTTAGGGCTGTACGTTTCCAAAATCGCGACGCGACAAAGGAGTGAAATAGTGAGGGAAAATCGAAAAACATTCTGAGATATGGATTTCAAAACAGTAGCAGAGTAACATTTCCAGAGCACAATTTTATAGTGGGCCTTATATTATAATTATACACAATGCATCATTAGCAGGAGCAGCAAAAAGGTGTCGCAAATAGGTAGCTGTGTTGTGGTGGTGGTGGTGGTAATAATGCACATCTCGCCGAGTTCTGTTCCCACTACAAGCGTCATTAGACTGCCACTGAGTACATTATTGTGCTGGAGAGGGAGGGGTAGGGGTAGTATAGTCGTCCCGAGGTCCCCTCCAGAACATAACTGTTTATTGTTCGCTCTCGCTCTCTCTCGTACTTGTCTTATTGTAAGTAAAATTGCATGGTAACACGCCCCCATATGCAACAATACTACAGAAACTAAAGGAGTTGGAGAAGGGAGACAGACGATTTTGAAACTAAGTACAGAAGTACCAGAAGCCCTCGAAAGATAAGAGAGACTAAGAAAGCTTTTCCTCGTCGACGAAATGAGTGAGCCGTCCTCTCCACGCTTATCCGGCCCGCGGCTGAAGGGGCTGAACGGTGCGCAGTGCGGAAGAGATAGCGTGGCCACCTTAGCAAACGCGATCAGTACCCTGGCAGATCTGGGGGAACCAGTTTCCTCACCGCTATGCAGCAAATGCTCACACATACACAAGCTTCTTTTTCTTTAAAATAACAAAACAAAAAACAACTGAGTACATAAGACGTCTACTAAAAATAAAAACAATGCCAGAATTTTCATTGTATTCTTCCACGATTTTAGATTTCCTCCTCCTCCTTTTTTCGTTGCGCAGCGGTGCGTCCCATCCAGTTCATTCCATTCCAGTCCCCGTCGCGGTCGAGTGCGGCGAGGCGCGACCGGAAGCCCCCCCCCCCCGCCACCCCCGCGCTGCGGGGCCCGGCCCGGCCCAGCCAGGCGTTATCACGGCTGCCGTGGCCAATCCCAGGTGGCCACCGTGCCTGTCGAGGCGTGGCGTGGCGCGGCGTGGCGCCGCGGGGCGGGGCGGGGCGGGCCGGGGTGGGGCGGGGAGAACGCCATGGGGCCGAGGGGGGCCAATCACAAGCCGCCGCTGAGGCCCCCGAACCCCCTCGCCGTCAATGGATCGACCAGGAGAGGAGCTGAATGGTCGAGAAAACCATTACCATCTCTCTCTCTCTCTCTCTCTCTCTCTCTCTCTCTCTCTCTCTCTCTCTCTCTCTCTCTCTCTCATTCATTCGCGAAATACAGACGTCGAGTCAACCAAGGGTCTTTATTTCTTTCTAATGCCGGAAGTCTCTCAACTGTGAACTGTGAGCACTAAATTCTGCTGTCAAGACATTTTACATGCGGGGTTATGCCTAACGTTTGCTTTACTACAACGCGGGGACAGTGAAAAGTTGAAGCAAACAAAATGGTTAAGAACAGGAGTATGGTCGTGATTACCGAAATACCATTGACCACGCGCATTTTGCCTCCTCATTCATATTAGTGTATAACTGCCCTGCTTGAGCTAACCGTAAGTTACAGCTTGTCATTGTATCTGGGTGATGCATCATAGAGTAATGAGGACATATATAATATCGCTCATAAGACAGTGAAAGTATCTTCTGCACACCAGCGAACGGCATAAAAGATATGACCAAAGAATGCTGCGCAGCGGTGTACCGTTACAAGCTTATCAAGCTATTTCAAGACAATTTCAGAATATTTTTTTTCTCGGAGTGCTTGGGTTGGGTAGGGTGTGAGGCCGCGGAGGGCGCTAAGGCGTGATTGCAGGTTGCCGGGGTCATACCTCACCTAAAGGAAACAGGCAGGGGCGGCGCCAGGAAGGGGGGAGGGGGGGGGGGTTGGAGGGGAGGGGAAAGGGGGAGGTCGGCTATCGACCCGTGCAGTCGCGGCTCGCGGCGCACTGCTGTGCAGGGGTAGCCTCCCCCCTCCACCACTGGGCAAACCAAAGTTACAAAGCAAAGTGTAACACACCGTCCCACCCAACGTGTTCGACATCTAGCTTCTCCTCATCTGTATTTGCAATCACCTACAATAGGCACGCCGTTTCCTACTTAGCTAACTTAAAACGAAACATACGTACATCTACTTCTCTGCAATTTCTTTGTAAAAGAGTTAGTGGTTAAATTCGGTTAGTTTTGTATGAGTTAGTAAAATGGGTTAGTGCCATATTAGAGGTATTAGTAAAGTGTTAGTAGTAAATATATTACAAAGTGTTAGTTTATTTAGTGGATTATTCGATTATTCGGATTATTTATTAGTTTTTAATCTAGTTTGTTAATTAATTTGTTAAAACAATTTTAGTAGAGTCAGTCTTGGTTAGTGATTAGTTGCACACTCTGGGGTTATTGAAACGTCGACGTACGGCATATCGCATACTTACCCAGGTTAGAGAGTTAGTGAATGTTAAATAAAACACACTATGTTATTTCCATGCATAATGCTATCACATCACACTGGCTGTCGGAGCCACCCCAACCAGCCCCACCCGCTCAGCGTTTCCCGGCCCCACCGGGCCCCACAGCCCCGCGCGTCAAGATCAAACCCCGTAATGGTCGGGGAGGCCCGGGCATGACGGCCACCATCAACAGAATCAATGAAACTTTAATCATGAGTACACTGGCTTAGGGCGGAGCGTGCAGTGCCAAGTGCCCCCCGCCTGCCCCCACCAATACCTTTACTCGCGCTTTCCGCCACGACAGCAAAGATTATGGCCACGACACAAGACAATTTCCTAGCATCTCCTCCATACCACGTCTCGCTCCGAGAAGAAAATACAAAAAAAGAAATGCAGCCACAAGATAACTAGAAACACCATTCAAATAATATTTACTTCATTGTTCTTGGTAGCCTATCATCTTGTTACAGAAGTACGCGCACATTTTTCTCTAGTTTCACCCTGCACTTTTCTGGGCATGCATGCAGGTGCTGGCCGGGCCTGGTCGGTGTCGCCTCGCCATACCCTCCTCCCTCCGCACCGCACCACCCGGGGGCACGGGCCGGGGCTGCCACACCCATGTCATCAGGGTCACCGCGCCGCCCCCGCGCCGCCCCCGCGTCCTGCACTCTCATTTAGGAAAGGACCGCTGCCCCTCCCCCCCTCCCCCGCACCGCCCCTGTCAGTCCACTGAGGCGAAGGCGGTGGAATTAATCAATCGGACCAGGCGCGGGCGGGGCGGGGCGGGGTGGGGTGGGGCGGGGTGGGGCGGGTGTGTTGTGGCGCTGCAACCGCCCCGCCCCGCCCCGCCCCGAGCGAGTGATTTTACCAACGCCCTGCTCCACCGCCCCTATCCAGGAAGCGGGCCGCCCCCGGGGTACACCCTTTCACGCGGCGGGGGTCGGGGAGGGAGGAAGAAGGGAGGTGCGGCCGGGCGAGGATGAGGAGGAGCAAAGGGGAGAGGGAATAAGGAGGCTTTTGGCTAGGCGCTACGCCACTCACTGTAAATCGAGGAGTCATGAATCTCGCGATGAGATTGTGACCCAAATTTTATCACTGAGAGCGAGGAAGATTGACATCGCTCAGTTCGAGTCATTATGACGACATTATCGGCTATGCCTATGACTCTTTCTGAGTCGTTTCCGCTAACATCACTCAATTTAAGTGCTAGGTACGACTCATTCTGAGTCATTCTAGCGAACATCGGCGATGTAGCAATACGTCGCTCATTTTGGGCGATGCAAAGCAAACACAAGTGCATGGACTTACTGCACGATCATTCTCATTCTGAGAGAGCGAAGAGTTAAGGCCTGCTGTCGGAATAGGGAGTTCAACGTGGGGTGGGTGAGGGGAGGGAGAGTTAAATTGTGGGGGTCCGATATAGTGTTGGGTGGGGTTAGCGGGCCAACCCCCATCGACACAGACCAACCCCCTCTCCTGGCCGCCCCACCCCGACCCGACAGCTACTCTGTATGCAGCAGGGGTCCGATGATTTCGCTGGCCCCATTAAGGACTCCCTCCCACTGTGTACACCCACCAAACCATTTTGTTCAGGGGACCAAATTCAAAACCAACGACATTTTATAGCGTTATTATCTAAATTAGGTCAAATAATTTATTCAAATTTTAAATTTTAATATTTATACGAGTTGTGGCAACCGTGCCGTTGTTCTTAGGTTTCTCTCGGCCAACTTAGGAAGAGAGAAATCAGCCCTCCCTTTGTAGGACGATGCTTTTGACGGAGCGAAAATTCAGATCGATCGGCAAGAAAATGGCGGCGTGGGAGGCGGGCAGCGGCAGCACAGTGTGGGGAGGTAAGGGCCGAAGGGCCACAGCCAGAGGGAAAAGGGACGAAAATCCAGCCGCGAGCTGCGCGGGGCCGGGCGGGCCAGAGAGAGGGAATACGCGAGAGCAGAGAGCGGGGCCGGGCCGGGGAGAGTACTACTAGTGCCGATACCATCAGGGGTGGGTAGGTAGCCTAGCCGGTCGGGGCCGGGCCGGGCCGGGCCGCGTCCGAACCGCCGTGGCCTGCAGAGGTTCAGCGTCCAGCGCAGCCGCCACGTCCGAATAAAATATAAGAACGCTGCTGTGAACGTCGCGTGCTGAGCTGCGTGGCGTGGCGCGGCGCGGCGCGCGGTCCGAAACAAATGCGCCCGACATGAATCACAAGAGCAGCGCTCTGTCATTATTTTAATTCCACCACCGCGCCGCACCGCACCGCTACCACAAGTAAAATAGCAATGTTTCTTTCAAAAATACAATTTTCAAGAGACAAGTTTTGCGCAGGAGTCGCGGCCGCGGGGGGGCTCCGCCGCGGCACACAGATTTTTTCACGTCGCCGCCGTGCGCGACCGGGGGTCAGCGCGACCCCACACCAGCCCCCTTGCCCCCCCCCCCCTCGCCTGGGCCTGGGCACGCCCCTGCGCTGCCGCCACCCTCGGGTGCGCCGAGATAGCATCAAGCCATCAACATTACGGCCTGCAGGGGCTCGCGGGGCAGCGCGGGGCGGAGCAGGACCCAGACCCAGACCAGGGCAGCCTGCACTGCTGAGATAATACATTTTAGAAGGCGATATACGAAACCAACTAAATCGTGCTCTGAAGCGTTTCAGCCCCACGGGCGGAGGAGCGCGATGTTCCATGTCCCAGTGGCCATAGTGGACGGCAGGCCGGCCACGGGGGTGGGGCGGGGTGGGGGCGGGGTGGGGGCGGGGCGCTCTCCATAGGGGCGCTCCTCTCCTCGCTAATAAGGACTCCCCGCGACTTCCTTTCCCTAAAAGATAAGCCGCGAGGCGGGGCGGGGCGGGGCGGGCCACAGGAAGCCACGGGTTGTGGGTTGGGGAGGTGGGGGTGGGGAAGGGTCTCATAAACCACGCCGCTGACCCCTGCCAGTGCAGGCCGGCCGGCCGGCCGCCAGGGGGGAGACGCGAGACGGTTGGTTGCCCGTAACTGACGAATAAACCAGCGCGGTGAAACAACTTTTGAGGGTTCAAAAACTATCATCACGTATTGGATACTAACCATTCATTTCGTAATATTAACGCACCTTTTCACTACAAAAGCAGTAGAAACCGTACCACCTTCTACGAGAAAACCAGTATTTTCAATAAGGGGTACGTGGGGTACTGTCTCCATAACAGGCTCCTTACCAAAAACTTTTTTTTGTGTGTTTTTTCCTTTCTAATTTTTACAGTGGGCGGGGACGGGTCTCCACAGCCATCGAGGTCTTATCAGGGGCCGCCTGGGCCGGGCAGGGCAGGGCGGGCAGGGGGCAGGGCGCCCGCAGGGAGGGAGGCCTCCCTGACAATCAGACAGGGGGCGAGGAGGGAGTGAGAGAGAGGGATTTGAGCAAGTTTGTTAACGTGACACAGAGAAAGGAAAACTTCTAGTGACTATTGGTGCTTCCGGAAGGTAAAGGTTTAGTACTGAATGTCTCGCTCCCTCGCCCCTCTCGGTGAGCAGGTGAGCGAAAGAGAGAGATCAAAGCCAGTAAAACTCGGTAGAACTGTGAGCGGCGCGGGGAGCGGGGCGGGCGCGGGCGCCGCGGGCCAAAAGCCCCCAAAGCGCGCCGTCACCTAGCAACGGCCGTTCGTAAACAGACGCGTGTCAGGTGCTGGCCGTGCTGGCCGCGCTGGCGCTGCAGGTAGGCAGGGCAGGCCCTGCTGGCCCGGCCCACCAGCACCGCGCAGCCCTGGTGGTGCGTTCCTTCCTCCCCCGCGCCCCTCGCCCGGCCTCGGCCCGCCCCGCAGGCGCTCAGCCCGCCTGCGCTGCGGCCACAGCTGTCTTCGTCAAGCACATCGAAGATGTGCACACTGTAAAATTTCAAGTCGTCACATTACGACAAAGTCAGTGCTAAATTTTACTTTTGAAAGGTTCGTCACAAGGGGTGAGATAAATGTGATATGACAAATGGTTCATCACAGTGTGATGAACCATTTGTCATGTGACGAACCTTTCAGAAGTAAAATTTAGCACTGATTTTGTCGTAATGTGACGACTTAAAATTTTACAGTGTATGTGTCCGAATAGAGCGCGGCACGGGCGCGCGGTGCGGCAGGTGTCGGGGTCGCGGCGGGTGCGCCAGACACGGACATACCCCGCGCGCCTCACGCGCAGGGGAGGGGAGGGCAGGGGCCGGGACCTGGCGCGCGGGGTAGCGCCGACAAACTTAAGCTACACAACAAAACCACGACTAGGAACTTTCCTCGCCGCACCGCACCGCCGATCGATGGAAACAGAACCGAGAACAAAAATAGAGTTAACTCCATAGTCAAATGGAAGTGCAGACGTGCGCGTGCACGCGACCTGCTGCGGCACCGTGGGGTCGCCCAGCAGCGCGCGGGGTATGTGCACGTGCACTGTGCCGAGCTGCACCGCACATGATACGTGCACGCGCTTAGGGCAGGAACGGGTTCGTTTGGATGGCTAGCCCTGCCCGACCCGGCCCGGCCCGTCAGCAGCTGGTTACAACTCTTTGTACCAACAAGATATTCACAGGGCGGTGCTTTGCGGAGCGGCGTGTGGCGGGGCGGGGCGGGGCGGGGGGGCGGGGAGGGACACAAGCCTTATCGCACAGCATCGCCGGGCCGACAGGACCCTGTGTGACCTGGAATGTGTCCAGCGGGCTGATGGGAATATTACCCGCAGCGGGCACGAGCGGAGAGCAGGGGAGCGGAGCGGAGGTGAGGGGAGGGGAGGGGTAAGTTATGGGATGCACAGACAGACATGGCAGTGCGGCGGGGCGGTGACGGGCGTCGCGAGGTGAGGTGAGGTGAGGTGAGGTGAAGTGAACAAGGAAAGTAACAAACCAACCATTAGAGGCGTGCACGATAAGTCATCAACAACAGGGATTACCTTTTTATTTTCTTCAAAAAGAGAGAAGGGCGATGGAGAACAAGATACAAAAATCTGAGACAACGCGAAGCGAGCGAGCCCAGGCACAGCAAAGCAGCGGCGGCCCTGCCCGGCCCGGCCAGGCTGAGGTAGGCAGCGCCGCCCGGCACGGGTGCGCGGCGGGCGGCCTACCCCGCGCGCGGGCAGGCGCCCCGCCCCAGCAGGAGCAGCAGCGGGGGTGATCCGCCGAGCTGCTCGGCCTGGCCCATGCGCCCCGCCGCCATGTTTCTGAACCAAAAGCTCACGGCGCAGCGCCACGGTGACCTGGACCTCCTGGGCCGGGCCGGGCCGGGCCGGGCCGGGCGGCGCGGACAAAGAAACAACCGAGTAAGTAACGAAGCAGCCCCGCCCCGCCCCGCGCGGCCCCACCGAGGCGATGACCTCACAAAAACCTCTTTTGCTCGCCGCGTCGGTCTGTTTGTGAAGACCGCGGGGCAGAGACACCGCACCGCACCGCACCGCCGAGCAGACAGACATTGTCATGCCTCCCACGGCCCAGCCGGGCGCACCGCCGCGCTCTGGAGGCTCCAAGAGGAGGAGGAGGACGAGGACGAGGAGGAGGACGAGGAGGAGGACGAGGAGGAGGACGAGGAGGAGGACGAGGAGGAGGACGAGGAGGAGGAGGAGGGAAGAGGAGGGAGGAGGGAGGAGAAGCGGCAGCAGCTCCCAGAGGAGCTTGTAGTGCAGTGCTCGCGGCGGGTAGAGTGACCCGCGGGCCTGCACTGGCACGGCGGCGGGCGACGCACCAGGCTTCTCCTCCTCCGCCGCCGCCGTCAGTCCAGACCGAAAAGTGGGCGTTCCGGCTGGCCAGGCACCCTGAAAGCGCCGCGGACTGATGCTTGTCGCGGCAGTGACAGGACAGCGGAGCGGAGCAGAGCGCCGCGGGGCCTGCCGCTGGCGGGGCCGCCCCGCCCCGCCCCGCCCCGCCCCGCCCCGCCCGCCGTTCCGCAGAGCGGCGGTGACAGCAGCGGCTGCGGCGGGACGGAACGGGATGCACCTGATAAATCTTTGTGATGTTATTCATTATTTTCCCGTCGCCATAGTCGGCAGCGGCCAGGGCCGTGCTGCAGCCCGTGGCCCGGTCCGGATGGGGACGGATTCCACGAAACGAAAATTGCATCTTGCTGCTGACGGGGGCGCCGGCGCCGGCCCAGGGCCGGGGACCTTGCTAGGCGGGCGGGCGAGGCGCGGGGATGGTTAACACATTATCGGCTTCAGCGCCGGGCCTAGCACCGCCCCGCCCCGCCCGCGACCCGCCCGCGCCCCGCCCGCGCCTCGCCCCGCCCCGCCGGCTTTGTAGCTGACAGCAAGAGATAAGTGGTTCGCGGTTTCGCGGGGTGACCCGCGAGTTCGCGGGGGAAGCTCGCGGGGTGTCCTGCGGGGGGGGCTGCGCGTGGTCCGCGGATCCTGCCGCGGGGGTAGCTCGCGGACCGTGGATTCGTGGGAGTGACTCGTGGTGTCACGAGGATAACCCCGCGGACCGCCTCCTGGTGGTATGCAATGTGTACTCGGCGCGGTTTCACGGTGAGCGGGCCCAGGCCGTCTCCGAAGAGCGCCCGCCGCACTTCGACAGTCTCCGTACCGTAGCACAGCTGCAGTTGCACCTGGCTGCGTGCGCCGCGGAGAGACCCCCGCCCCGCCCCCGCCCCTCCCGCGGGGCTGATAAGGACCTCCGCGCCGCCCCTCCCCACCCCCACCGTGCAGCAGCATCATTCGCCGCGAGCCCGCCCGCGCCCGCGAACCCAGCCGGCGCCAGGGCGCGTGGGGTGCAACGGGCTGTTAGCAGCACCAACCATCAACCCCAGCATCAACATCATCATCATTATTCTCAACAACAACAACAACAACAACAGAGGACGACGACTGCCGCCAAAGACACCAAAACATCAACAAAAAGAGCAACAAAAACGGTAGTGAAAAGAAAAAGAGCGACTCACCGACTGCGATCCTGCTGCTCGCCCTGCTAGTCCTGTTGTCGCCCTGCGGATCCTGTGGCCCCGTGTACGGCGAGGCCCCATTGGGGGGCACAGGCAGACAGGCCGGTGCTACCGTACCGGCCGGGCCGGGCCGGCCTAACCTCACTTTTGCAGGACGGCATGGCGCTGCTGGCTGGTGCTGCCTTGGCGGTGCGGCGAACAAAGCAGCCCGCGCCGCGCCGGACAGGACCCGTCCCGCGCTCAGCACCACTCAGCACTCGGTACCGGGGAGGGGGGGAGGGGGGCGTACCGGGCGTACCCCTTCCGTATCCGCGGAGTAAAACACGCAGGACGCGACGGGACGCGACGGGCGGGAGGGGGTCTCTGCAGCGCAACACGCACTCACTCGGACTCACACCGCGCGCCGCACAGGCCGGGCCAGCCAGGCGGCAGGCGGCAGCTGCTCAGCGACAGGTGTGCGCCGCGCCGTACGGCCGTATCACAGGTACCAGCCGGGCCGGCGGGGCGGGGCGGGGCGGGGCGGGCGGGCGTCTGTGTCCTCGTCCTCGTGACGCTCGTGACCGGGGCCGTCCCGGCCAGGCCAGCTCCACAACATGTCCGTGGTGTTCGAGGCCGGTGGAAGGGACATAGTCATAAGTCCCTGGATCTATTCTTGGACTAAAGTTCTTCTGCTGTTATCTCTGAACATTTACATTTCATCTCGGAGGGATACGCAAGCAAAAGTGTACGAACAACTGCTCCATTCGACTTCTAGAACATAACTGATCTTTATTGGCGGCAACTTGCGAGAGAGAACACAAAACAATTGCCAAACGAAAACCTAATCGAGTTCTCGAATTCACCTTAAAATGCACAATAGTCCCCATGGGCGATCAACCTGCTATCAGCGCGGCACACAAAGTACTTTGAGCACGTGCGCGCGAGATCGGGTAGCATGAGCGACTGGCTGCCAGGCCGGGCCGGCGGCACGGGATGGGACGGGACGGGCATTATCAGGCACTCGGGGGGCGTGGCCGCGAGCGCCGCGGCGTGTGTTGCTGAGGGGCTCGGGAGGGGGGGGGGGGACGGGACAGGTGGCCCCTGCTGCATGTGCGTGCCGGGTGTTGCCGGCCCACCTGACCCCCTACAGGACCGCGCCCAGGGAGAGGAGTGCTACTTCGGCGACGGGACGGGACGGCTATGTCTCTCTCTGCCTTGCCTTGCTCTCCTTTCCCAAACAGCTGTCACACAAAGGAAAAGTAAATAAATGACAAGGTGTGGGATAGTATGGTAATTCATCTATACCAATACAATTTAATAATTTTTTTGTAAAATTTGGGAAAAAAAATCTTTATAAAAATGGTGGAATGTAACACAGTAAACAATACAATAGTATGTAATATCATTAGGTTGGACGGACATAGTTCACTTTCTATAATTTAAAAGCTAGCAAGCATGACCCGTGAAATATTGGGTACTTGCTCCATGGAATGATGAGAGTGAACAATGGTTTATAACGACTGTACAAAAGTACAAAATCACACACAGAACATATAACCTAAACAGCTGCCAGAAAAGCAAAAAAATTATGGTTACATAATTTTTTTTTTAAATAAAACAAATGGTGTGCTACCAAGTCAAAAAGGACTAAAAATTTACACAATATAATAAAAGGAATCACTGAAAATTGGCAATGTGTAAAAACCTCTGCATTATAAAATCAAGACTGAACCTGACTTAAAATTTTGAGATACTGCAGTTCAGTAGAACTAATAGAACACAATTTGTGCAACAGCTTTGTTTCATTGTACAATTGATTTAAAATAATCAAAACTGACTCCAACTTACTAAACTTATCTTCCTATAAACTATGAGATAAAGGCACTTTGATTGAAAGATTCCTTTCCATTATTTCTAACTAAGATAAGATAAGATGACACAGAAATATCAAATAAAACCATACATCCTGTTTAGCACTCCCAAGGCAACAGACAAATTTTTAAAAATATCCTAGAAGTACACGTCATGTAAATATAACATACACTACTTTTGCTGATAAGTAAAAATTTCTAATTATCTTAATTAGATTTCTTTCATAAGAATCCATTATCAAACCAGTCAGAAAAAAAATGAATAAAAAAATATGAGTTAGTAAGTACTAGGCAATAGCCCTGAATGTATGTAAGAGATACTGTAACTTATTCCAGGACAACGTCTTTAACCATAGATCACTGATTCCACAAAATTGTTCTTTTGTGGCATCTCTTGGACGGATGCAGTAATTAAGGTAATTCCTACATTTCTACTTAATATACATCTGCTGGTAACCCTAAAACAATTAATACAACTAAACCAAAGAGATTCCAGATAGATGGGTTTATTGTTCCAACCCCACTTCTAAGAACATCCTGGTCACCTGAAATACAATTTATCCGTTAGGGCATATATTACAGTGGAAACATAAATAAGCAAAGTTACATTAACTTACCCATTTGGAATGTCAGAGCTGGAGATGACATTCTTCCATCACCTCCATTTGAGGTAGCAAGAACTCTCATGTGGTAACTTTTACCAGGAGATAAGCTAGTGATATAGGCCTCTAGCTTACGACCAACAGGTATAAAGGTGTCATTACCAGTACTCATATCTCGATCTTTCTCCCAAACTCTCACCTTAAATATAAAATTTAACTTTTACAAAACAAAATCCTTACTTAAGACAAAACAATCAAATAAACAGAAAGCACCCAACAAACCAACCTTGTAACCAGAAACAGGTTCCTCATCTAGGGTGGGTGCCACATAACGCCACACCACCCGAACAGTAGATGGGTTCACACCAAATATGTGCACAGACGATGGTGGTTTTTGTGGTGCCTTTCTGAAAGTCCTCTCTGAAAATAAAAATAAATAAATAGTACGATTGCAGTGTATTTTTAAACCCTTAAAATTAGATAGATATCTGACTAATTAAATTACGCACCTTTCCAACGTTCACTTTCAGGTCCTTCCCCAGCTGCATTAAATGCCATAACTTTAACAAAGTAGAAGGTATCAGGCCTAAGACCAACAATCAAGGCCCATGGATTTGTACTACGGCTGAGGTAATAAACAGAGTCCTCTTCCTTCTGTTCTGCTATCCAGTACTTCAACTAAAAATTACAACATAAAATTTTGGGGGTATTAAATTAACAAATCAATTAATAAAAGAGAAAAAAACATTAGAAAAAAGTAGTAAAACTTACCCTATAACCAATTAATTTTCCGCGAATCATTTCTCGACTTTGGTCGACTGGTTGCCATGTGACATTAAGAGATGTGGAGTTGAAAGAACGTGCATATACTTGTTGTGGAGCAACCTGTGGCATGTCTTCAGCAGAGAAGATGGTGGTTATTTTTGACTCAGGGCCGAAACCAATGTCATTAACAGCCTGCACTTTCACATCATAGCGGGTGTAAAAGTATTCAGTTTGAATACGGAGAACAGCCATGCCAATATTGCCTTGATCTTTTAGGGCAAGGGATTGGAATTCAGTATCATGATCAGTTCTCCGCCAGAACACTTTGTAGTAAATTCCTGGACCATTCTGATCCTGAGAAGGCAGGGGCTGGAAAATTAAAGAAAAATAAAAGTTTATGGATTGAAAAGAAAGAGACAAAGACGAAACAAACTTATCTATAGTGACTCAAGTTTGCTGAGAAACATCTACAATGAGAGAAAGAACTTACAGTCCATGTTATAGTTAAGTCGCCAATTTTTCCACCTCCACCTCCAATCTTTGTGGGGAACTTGTAGGGACGGTCAGCAGGAGTTCTGTACTGGGGACTAGGAGTAGAGAAAACACCGTAGCCTAGTGCATTGGCAGCAGCCACTCTAAATTCATAAGTGCAGCCAGGAGCAAGCATTCCTTCCAGTTCAAATTGCTTACGTCCATTATAGCGATCTATTTCCTTAGCTCGAACATCTGTTCAAATTTAAAATGAGTTTAAGACAAGCATAGTCAAAAACTTGAAGTGGTTAAAACTCAAGTTTAAGCATTCAATATAGATATACAAATAAAGTTTGGAATGCACCTCTAGTAATGTTGACCCAAGTGTCATTGTAAATTGTACGTGCAGATATTATGTACACATATATAGGCTGCCCATTAGGGGCACCATCTGTCCACTGAATAGTGGCAGATGTTTTCTTTATATCTACAACCTGGACACCACCTGAAACAATAAGATAAGATATTAGGAATATTGTATTTTTTCCAATTTAAGTAAATTCAAAAGATACATTTGTACTCAAAGACTGACCTGGAGGACCAGGAGGACCTTCAACAATGACACGAGTGCGTGTGACAATTCTACCAACCACACTCTTCACAATACATTCATAATCTCCAGCCTCAGCTAAGGATGCATTTCTAATAGCCAGGAGGTTGCCATCCACTTTCTACAGAATAATAATTTTTAAGTTTAAGTTTTGTATAATATATGGACTTAATATTATACTGTATGCCAAATTAAAGTTTACTTACAATGCGAATTTGTTGGTTTCTTTCGTCTCGAATACGGAGTCCATTGTGAGTCCAAATGTAAGCTACATCTAACATTTCATCAGAAGCAGCATCACAAGATAGTGCAATATCAGCCCCTTCAGTTGTGACAAACTGGGGTGGCATAGTGCGGATGAACCGTGGTCCACCTAGCAGAAAAAAGTTTTGTGTTAAGTGGCAATAAGACGTACATACAGAAAGCCTGTAAGGCTGAAAAAGGACCAATTTGATAAAAATACTAACGTAAAACAATTAAACGTCCACTACTAGAATCTCGTCCATAGAAGTTTTCTGCAGTGCAAGTATACATTCCTTCATCATCCCTAGATACAGGCTTAATAATCATGTTACCGTTTTCAAGAATAATTCGCCTTCCTCCACTTCCTAAACAGCAAAACATTGTCAAACTCAGTACATCACCTCAGTAGTAGCAGAGAATTCACAGCCAAAACAAAAAAAATGTTAATGCAGTACCTAATACATTGCCATTTTTTCTCCACACAAATCTTGGTCTGGGGGCAGCCTCTGGATTGCATCGCATTGTCACATTTCCCCCTTCAGCAGCATAAGTCTCAGCTTCTATTGGTCGTTTTTTAAAAGATGGGGGAAGCGCTATAAAAAATATTGACAAATTAACTAAGCACCACAGTACTGATACTAAGGAACTCTTGAAATAGAGAAACTTACATAAGACTCTAAGCTGAGCAGAGGAGTAACGAGTCCTTAACTGATTGCGAGCACGGCACTGATACATAGCCTGATCCCGATGAGACTCCAAACGTTCAATGGTTAAAACATTGTCCTGGATATGGTATCGACCCCAGTCTTCCGGTGGTAAACGATTTACATCAAGTTCAACACCATTTCTGAACCAAGAATACGTAACATCAGGGATACCAAAGGATTCACAAGTCCATGTTAAGTTGCCTTGAAAATCCATATGCTTATCCATGAGCGGAACAGTAAAGTTAGGCATAGCTGTAACAACACGAAGGATTTCAACTGTCTCAAACTTTCTACTACAATCATTTGTATTTATTTAACCATAGCTGGATGGAGACTTACCTTGAATACTAATCATCACACTGTTTACTATGGCTGCTCGATCATTATGGGCTCGACAAACATACTCTCCCTGATCTTCAACTTGCACACTAGGTATTATTAAAACTCTATTATAATTTGTCATGTATGATCCTTTGGGCAAATTCCCATTAACTCTTGTCCAATTGTATGATGGCACTGGATATCCAAAAGCAATGCACTCCAGTCTAACCTCATGACCAGCAACAAGAGCTTCAGGGAACACTTTGGGGAAGTTATTGGGGAATTTCAGTTGCTGATAGTTTGGATGTGGGCGTACAGTGAAATGGAAGAACGGACCATTCCTGCCAGTATCAGAAACTTTGCTTTGCACATTACAGCTGTAATTGCCTTGGTCAATATTTTCAAGAGCAGAAAAGTACAAAGCTCCATCAAAAGAAGAAAATACTCTTCTATCTTCTTCTACAAAGTTTGGGAAATAGTCACGAGCCCAATAATATGTGACACCAGGGAAATATTGAGGTGGGTCACAGTATATTGCTTTCCCCCAATTTTTGTCTCCATACTCTGGTGACCTCTTTAAATTAAATTCGCCAATGAAACCAAATGATAACTCAACACTTTCTGAAACAATAGTGCCAAACTTGTTTGTTGCTTTGCAGTGGTAAGTGCCCCGATCCTTAATCTAGAAATAAACACAATTCATGTCAAATTATCAGAAAGAAACACTTCACTAAAACAAGAATTTGAAATATGGCTAATTGAATACTGACCTGATTTGGGTTATATATAATCAATGATCCACCACTGATAGTGTAACGAGGATCTTCAAGTGGATTAATAAGAGATTCACGCAGAATATCATTTTGGTAGTCTTCTTTAAACCACTCATATGATGGAGTAGGGTAGCCACCAGCCAAGCAACTAAAATTGGGATTTTTAATAGATTTTGAATATAGTATTAATAAATTCACAAGAAGGAAAGGTCAAAGACTCTACCTCAATGTAACATCATTGTTGGTTTTCCTTTTGGAGAGATCAAATACCACATCTTTTGGTTGTCTAATAAACATTGGTCCTCGTGGAACTAAAAGGGGGTCTTCAACATCAATACCATATGTATAGGTGCGGTCATCCTCCAACAGAGACCTGAGAGCTCCAATAGGTGCCTCACAAATATATAGGAGAGGCTCCTGACCACTCATTCTCTCAAATCCCCATCTCATCAGTGAGGTTGAATAACTATCATTTAAAAAGAAAAAAAGTATGGTTTGATAAAATATATCACAAAAAGGTAAAGAAAATAAAAGGGACTTGAAGAGAAATGGACTTGGTTATCAACCTGTAAGTGAGGAAGTCTCTTTGATAAGGAGGCTGATCAGGTGGAGGTTGAGGAAGAAAAGCTGCTTCCAAGTTTACAATGTTTGACCCATCTCCTTCATTAATCCAAAAGTTAGGCTGCTGTTGGAAACCACTGGTGTACCATTTCCTCCGCTGCGGATCTTGAATGTTCAGCTGATTCAATAGGAATCCATGCTCTTCCAGGCTATTTATGTTTACCAAATCAGCTTGGTAATGATATGCCTGAAAATAAAGTAAAGTTTAAAGGCATTAAATTGGTAGATTAGAAGATGACATATGGTTTCTCTGGATCTACGTACCTGGCAGTTTCTTCTTGCTTCATGTCGAGGACGGATAGGTGATTTAATGAATCGGTAGCATGACCCTTGAAACTGGACCCAATGTTGAGGACACCTCCAGTCTAGCAGTTCTGGACCAAATGTATCCAAGCCTGCAGGTCCAACTGGGCCTGGACCCAAGGGTCCTGGTCCAACTGGCCCGGGACCTATAGGCCCGGGACCAATGGGTCCTGGACCAAGGGGTGCACCTGGCCCCAGTGGGGGGAAGCTGTTAGGTGGTGGAGGATTTGGAGGGATTTGGCCTCTCACAACAGAGATGGCAAGGAACGCCCACACCAGCCTATTCATTATGAATGGTTCTGTAAGGAAATAAGTATGAAATAAATTTAAAAAAAAAAAACAGGAATATTGCAGTTTGGGATGTTCAAAGAGAAATGGTAATGTACAGTCAAAGTAAACTAATAAGATGGTGGACAATTATGAAACAAAATGAGGTGAAACACAAGGGATGTCGACATCAATCAAAATCTTGTGAAATCTTTTCAAGTACTGATAGTATGTTCGAGATCCACTACGGTTTTTGAAAACAAATCGTTGTGGGAGTGGCACTTTCGTACAGGTTAGGAATCAATTATAATGATGCGACCGGTATAAAACTCAGCAAGATGCTCGGGGTGACGACAGATCAAAGTTGGCAAAGTTGCAAGAAATAAGTTGGAAGAAACTCGACTCGCTAAACGAAAAATACTCACCACAACAACATTGAGTTTGTTGCCTTTCGTGTCCCCTGGGTTCACTTCTTGTTTATCAAACATGGGGTGGGGGGCGTAGAGACGTCATTCATGTTCATATTCAAATCCGCTCTAGCACCGAGGAGACTATTTCGTCATCACAGAGCGCAAAAATTTAAATGGAGATCTCAGACGTCGAGATGGTTTTCCCCGAAGGTGCTGATCTCCAAAGGAGAATCGGAGAATTTTTCTATTTCATCAATAGGGGGAGACACAGTAATGAAAAACATGTCTTAAGTGGCACATAATTCCTTTTTATTACTTTACAAGCACTGTGAGGAGAGTCGGCCTAAAGACAAGAATTATTTTAAAAGGAAAAGAAAGTTAAGTGGCTTAGATCTGGCAGGTTTGGAAAAGCCTTACTCATGAGGTAAGCATTATTAACAAATTAATTTAACAAGTCAAGTCTTTTTATGCAATTATGGAATACATTTTGATATGCCCCCTTCGGCTTAGCTTTAAGCAAAGATACTTAGTCAGTCTACTTGCAAATGACTAATAAAACTGGTAACACCTGTGAAAATTGTGATAGTTTTATCACAAGTCTTATATTTAACAAAACAAAAATAAAAATAAAATTGCTGTAACTGATGGGGCTTGAACTATTTATAATTTATTGAGTTCAATAAGAATCTATACATACAAATATTTGCTAAACTGCAATTGTATTCAATAAAGCTAAAATTCAAGGTTGCATTTTCTTTTTGCTTTCCTCCTTCTTCTTTTTTTTATCTTTTTGAAAATATAGGTGCGTTTTACAGAATTATTGGTACTGCCAAGACCACAAGCAGTAAAGTGGAACCTAGGGTTCTGATGCCTGCCAGTCAAGAGAACTTAAAACTACTCAAAGCCAAAAGAGCCATATCAATTATTGAAAGAAATTGCATGACTCTTGAAGTCTCAAAATTAAACAGTAGTTAAAATTCAACAAGATGTGAGAGAATAAGATCACAAATTTTCAACAAATCTATGTAAAAGAAAACTGGGCATTTCTTCAAAGCTCAATGATTTAAAATAGTTGAAGTTACTATAATAAGATGAAAGAACAAACTTAGCCTCTTGGCACTTCATTTTCGTAAAAGAAAAGAACCAGAATAAATAAATATTAATATCAAATCACTTATTTCATAAACATGATGACTTACTTTTTCATTTTTCTTCCAAAAGATAACAGGAAATTGTTAAATTTCAAGAATGACACAAAACTTTACATGTGTTTCATTCTGGGATTATCTTACAGCAACCTCTCTGATAAACATCAAGCACAGCAGTCTCAACAATTGATGACTGATAAAAGTTCACTATAAATTGCTTTTTTGTTAGCTGCATGAGAACCAAATAATTTGCAATTAACATTGTTCTTGAATTTGGCCATGGAAAACTGTGGTAAAAAGTTTCACAAATGCTGCTGTGTATCTTAGAAACAATTGTAAAACACTTTGATAGCATAAACAAATGGACAAAATTGTTAAGAAATTTTCAAACCATCAGGCCTGGATATAAGACTACAAACCATAAAATGTATGTGTAGAATAAAAATCAAAATAGCCTTTACATTTTATATCTTGCATTCCTTAACTTTGTACATCAAGTTGGTAATAGGCCGTTTAGAATATTTGAGATGTACAGTTTCATAGTGATAGAGAAATATGTACAATGGTTCACATAAGTATGTATAGCACATTCTAATAGTGTTATGGGTAACATTGCAAAATACAACAGTAACATTCTCCACTCTATAATCAATATTGCCAAGTTCATGTAGGAATATACATTTGTAAAACAACTACTAATTACAAACAGGACAAAGAACTCTTACAACAATAAATTAATGAATAAATAACAAAACACAGGAAGCAAACATCAATGTGATCAATTCCTGGGATACCAAAGGCACTTAACAAATAGGAATGTTCTATTGTTCTGGATCTGCTCTTCCCTCTCCTTTGCATATCCCTCAGTTTTTGTAAAGAATTCATAAGCTGTTAAGTGAAAATATTGCATTAAAAAAAAATCTTTATAAAAGTTTTGAAGTTACAGAAAAGGTAAGTAAGTACAATTACACAAAGTAAATGGAGGAATGGCTCATTCCATATTGAAAACAAAAATTATACAGGTCTCAAAATCATCAGCTGTGAGAATGCAGCAATAGAACAAAAATACCACCAAATCACAGAAAATATCAGAGAAGGAGATAAGGCTAGAATCCTAGCATAACATAAATTTGAGGATATGCACTCCTTAATAAAATTGGCATCGTCAAATTAGTTGACCCAAGCCAAACCAGAGGTTCTGGTTATTGACAACAATACATTTTGTATATAACTCTAAACAAAACCAACAAAACAAATTTATTTAGAACTATAAATTGCATTAGTTGAATGCACTTTCTGTAAGACAACATTTGGCTGAAACATAACTGTCATGGCGATATGTCATCAAAAATTGCTCAAAATTAAAACTAAATAAATGAAAAACATTTGTTTTTTTAAAACTGGCTTATTAGCAGGCGAAGAAGATAGACAAACATCAACAATATAAGTAAAGTACAGTTAAAGAAATAATATTGGCAGTTTCCAGTGCAACAGATAATCTTTTCCATCTAAAGTATTTAATTTATTAATATCGCAGCTCATACAGGGAAGATAGTGCTTAACGTACAAATGTGAGGGAAAGTTATATCGTAATCACAATTGTGTTTGGTCTATAATCAACGTAAAATAAGAGTTAACAGAAAAAGAGAGAAAGAAGAATCACATTTTTTAAACCCACACTCACTTTAAACATCACTTTAACATGCACTTCCACACATTTAATTACTCCTTCATTCACTCAACTTATTTGGCTCAAGAGGAAAAGGCACCATATATTTAGTACAGAAATATTATGGCATTTACCTATTTGTGAAAGCAATACACTCATAGAGAATCCAAAATAATTTAAATGGTGGCCCATTTCCTTCGGAATGATGAGCTGTTCAAGCCATTTCCAGACCCAATTTAAGTTTTCACTTCCCCCAAAACTCAGAACTTAACCATGATATAAAGTAAAACCAGCTTGGAATTTAACCAGGCACTGGTGTATGAGTACATGACAGTTTGGAAAGAAAGACGATTTTTAAGGTCTGCAGAAGTTTGAACCAGCATAGTGAAAATCCTAACATAATCACTGACGTGAAGTGAATAAATTACACAACTACAGCATCAATGTGCAATCCTCAACATGAAGTCACCTGAAAGTGCACTCAATGTGCATCTTTGACAAGTGCTAAGAAAACACAGCGCAAAAGATGAGCTCAGGTTACTGGCCCGGAACACATTAGTGTTTTATGAAACAGACATTTATGTGATTCGCTTTCCAAATATTATGCCATAGGATTTATTTCAATTTTCTACATGACTTATTTCTAATGTTAATGAGTGACCAGTTTTGAAAGAGATTGTTCTTAAATTGGACTACCACTATTTTAAAAAATGGTAAAGAAAGAAGTACAAAGCTATTCCATCTTATGATTTGTCTCATGCACGTATGTAGAGTTTAGAAAAGTAAATGGGAGAAGTACTAGTTAAACAAAGGATTTTGATTGCCCCAAATACGAGATATGGGCTCAAAATTTTCAGTAAAGGAATCAACAATGATCCAGCTTTTCTTATACCTTTCGATGAAATAAGGTTCCAGTTTCTTAAAACGTCAGAGAAGTGAATTCTTTAAAATTGAAATTCACAATTTAGAAGAGCATTTAAAAAATGAGATTTATAATTTTAATGATCCTACAATAATCAACTGACACGTTCAAAACCTTCAAACCACTGGCTTTCGGATAACAAACAGATCCTCACAAATTATTTCATATTTCTACCAGATTTCTGCAAACTCACATTCACACTAAACACACAAAACTACTTGAGATCATAATGCTCTTGCTTCTAGTGAGCTTTGGCATCTACTGAAAGTTTTGCAAAAATATTCATTGCATAAAACAATTAATACTAAGTTATGGGGGAAAAAGACACATAGGAAAAGACTGCGATAAAACCAATCACATTAGATAACATTTTCAAGTACCTTACATTGCAATGTACTGGTTGAAAAATGAGGCAATTTTTTTAAATTAATAAACAACACAATCTGCACAATACACAAAAAAATTATGATTACCAGAACTACCAAATTGTGGTGTAGTGGTGGTACGATGGAACAGTTTCATGGAAACCTCTGTTTCTACCCAAAAGACAGGATAATCAAAAGAATTTACTGTATCTTAAAGGATATTGCCGGTTAACACATCAAAAATTTAACATCATTGTGAAATAAATGTCTTTCTCAGCTTTGCTTTATGAGTCCTCTGACATTTTAACAAATATTACAAGCAATACAACTTATTGATTCAAATGCATTTCACTTTTTTTCATGATACAGTACATCTAAAATGGAATAGAATGCATTAAACTAACCAAAGCTGACACAGGAATGATTTATTTCTTTGAGTATAAAAACCCTGGAAAAATTAAGAATAGGGTAAAGGAATTCAGAGCATTAAAACAGGTCTTCAGATATTATTTTAACAGGTACAAACTACAGAGGCCATTTATCCCAGAAATAGAGGACTATGCTCTACATCAGTCATGGCAAGTCCTCTTCTTTATACCCTTCTTCCACTAAAATCATGTTAAGTTTGCACATTATGAAGTACATTATACTCTCCATGGTGAATGGGAAAATCTTCAAACCAATGGTCATGGAAAATCAATTTTTAGGACGCCATTGAAACTCATGGTTTTGGAAGCAGATAACATTTTCTCTCCTTTCATGGGGTATAAGGACAGATGCACTTCAGACATGTTGCACAAATTCCGGATTAAGGAATGAGAAACCCATGAACTCTGTTTGATCCAAGTTCATCATGAAGAGTTTGTCAGTTGGTGTCAAATCAGTTTTTTCTGATGTGAACTGCTTGTCAAAGTTGCTCACATCTTTGCGATGTTTCTAGAGACAGGGAAACATTAAATTTTTTAGAGTGAAACAGCATGAATTGAACGGTTTAAATAGAGAAAAACTTACTATTTTGGGTTTGAAGGGGGGTTGGACTTCTCTATTTTCTATCTTTTCCCAATCTATACGTCTGAAGAATGTATGGCCCCGCACATCTTCTTCTCCTCGAGGTCCACAGCCCAATCTCTTCGTTGGATTTTTAGTCAAAAACTATGGCACACAATAACAATAACAAGTCACTGCCTGAAAAATGTTCAATCTTAAGCAGGCAGCAGTATGCTGATATCTATACTCACCCCTTTGCACACATCTTTTGCTTCTTTTGATAAACCCTTCGGATAGTTAACATTGTGGTCAGTGATAGATGCAAACAGTTCTTCTTCATCTTCACCATCAAATGGAGGCTGCCCAACCAACATTTCATACAAGAGAACACCATACGCCCACCAATCTACTGATTTACCATATGGTTGGTAAAGAATAATCTAGATGACAATAAGATAATATATGAAAATTCAATAACACACTTTATGGAAGAAATGGCAGATAATATGAAATATACCTCTGGAGCAATGTAATCAGGAGTACCACAAAAAGTCTTTGTAGTCTTATCCCCACTAATGCCTTCTTTACACATGCCAAAATCTGCAATTTTAATATGTCCATCCTGATCTAAAAGGACATTATCCAATTTGAGATCCCTGTACACAATTCCTCGACAATGCAAGTAAAATAAGCCAATTGCAATCTCAGCAGCATAAAATCTGAAAAATTTTAAAGAGCAATAAGAGAATTGTGATTAAGTTTTCTCCTGCCAAACAGGGAAGAAAACTCTTACACTGCAACTGGTTCCTTAAACTTTCCACATTGCTGAATTTGGAACATCAGGTCACCTCCATTGACATATTCCATAACAAAATATAGACGATCCTGGAAAAGAAAATGCATTCTGGGATTGTCTGGACCTAATGTGAAGAAAATTTTAATATCATTGGTAATGCACAAACTTACCATGGTTTGGAAACATGAATGAAGTTGAACTAAAAATGGTGGCTTGGCACTCAATGCAAGAACTCTTTTTTCTACCATTGTACACTCTACATCATCATCTTGAATAATAATATCTTTCTTCAAGATCTTGATG
This sequence comes from Frankliniella intonsa, assembly GCA_033675135.1. Classification (NCBI taxonomy): domain Eukaryota; kingdom Metazoa; phylum Arthropoda; class Insecta; order Thysanoptera; family Thripidae; genus Frankliniella; species Frankliniella intonsa. Next base: position 9,398,133 of record CM066255.1, on the reverse strand, counting down.
GCATACAGCTCATCTGTACCTTTTCTTTCCGCAAGCATTACCTAAACAAGAACATATTTAGTGTCCATAAGGGAAAGAAAAGATGAGGTCTAGTCAATTCAAAGGGTAAATAAAAATGTGTACCTTGCCAAAACTGCCTTTACCAAGAACCATGAGGAAGTTAAAATCTGTAGCTCTGATGACATCTTTTTTACCCATGTTGTGTGGCACTTCTTTGTCTGATGTCACAGGTGGTTTTTTACTTAAAGATGTTTTCTGTGTTTTAAAAACAAAACAAGTTGGTTAAAACATCAAAGGATATGTGGATACATGATAAACTGAACACTAATATTCTAGCACTAGACAGATAAACAGATAATTACGGTACTATTCCTAATTCCAATTTATTTTTGGTTCACAGACTGAATAGCATAAATTGCACAGTCAGAATGCTACTCTTTAATTTTTTGTGATAGTTCAGAAGCAGCTTTGAACACATTTTAAAATAAATTGAAAAAGAAAAAAAAAACCAAAGCTTTAAATTAAAAGTTTAGAAATTCTGCAGAAGCAGCACTGGACAACATATTTATGTGGTAGCAGCATGCAAAATATCAATGAAGAATGGGGCGCAGACATTACTATAAGGCAGAGAAAACATTTCAGGAAGAGATAAGAAAAGAAAGAAGGGGAAGATTACCGGAAGAGTTTGCTGGTAGAATCTCCTGATATTTGTTTTTAAAAGTCATCTGAGAACACCATGGAGTCACAAACTCTCAGAAAGTGTAAAACCCCATTGCACAAGCATAATTATCAGGAATAGTATTCTGTTTCTACCTAAGCTTCAAAATGTTTAGTCTAGAGATTGATCTAAACTAAGATTACTTTATGTGCTAGTTGTACAATTACATTAATTCACTACATACATTTTTAGAAAACGGTTTCTACCTCTAATTATTTTTACAATTTCTGTGTTGTAAGACAACAGTGAGGGAGATTTGAATAAATGAGAGAATATTGTTTTTCATTGCTAATAACTTCGCGACACTATGCACCATGCACCCTAGATCTGTATATATGCTCAATTTATGCCAAGCAGATTGTTTTTATATTTTTGGTATAGAAGAAGAAGTGTCATATGCCCACCGATGATTGACGAAGTTGGCTGCTCTTGCTAATAATTGTAGCTCCCTGCGATATCCAGGATGGTTGGGTGCAGAAAGCAAGGTATTGTAGTGTACAATGGGATTTGATAAACATAGGAAACAATTACTTTAAGATAATTAGAACTGATTTTCATGAGATATAAACACAGTGCATTGTAAGAAAATGTTTGAAGAAAATACGTTAAAATTAAGGAATCAAATTGAAAGTTTTTTGGCTAGGAAAATTTTGAAGAGGAGAGAAAAGAGTAGAGAAGGAGTAGGTCTGCGCCCAAAGGTAGCAAAGACGAAGACAGGCTATTTATATAGAGAGAAAGAAGACAGAAGTACAAGAAATAGAAAACGTACAAATGAGAAGAAAGGCACAGTAACCATGTTTAAAAAAAAAAAAAAAGAAAAAAATATGTAGTAGTTCCAAAGTAATCACCTTATGGCATTATGGACTTGAAGCCATTTTGTGAAAAAATTATCATATAAAGGTATAGAAGTGGAAAAAACTATTTTTCTTGGAAAATTATCTGGTTGTGATCTATGCAAAACAGCCACGAAAAATAGACACAGAACATTCACACAGTCACACACAAAAGGAAATGGGATACGGAAACAAAAAAATAAAAAACCTACTTAAAAAAACTGCCATATTTTCACTAAAACTACACTAAGTGTTTCCTTAGTTTTCCCACAACAAAAAAATTAACTACACAAAATATATAGTAAGAAGCTGTGTACTTTTACCAAAGAAGATCTTTGGTAAAAAAAAAATTAATAGCTCATTATCAAAACAAAAACAAAAAATCCAAAATATATAATTACAATAAAGCAGAAAAGAAGTAAAAATTTTCAAAATGCCAAAAGTAATAAAAACATAAATTAAGGTTTATTGAAATTGTTTAACTGGAGATGAGGACACTGAAAAATTTACTGAGATTTTTGAACAGTGATGCGTCAGTCTGGTCTCCACCCAGTATAAACATTGGCAAATGAATGGCTGATGCACAGCAGTATTAAATCTAAACTAACCCGCATTTGCGACTTCAGCTGGGCTAAGTCGGCCCCTTCCTCCGGCACTGGCACATTGTAAAATTCGCCTTCCTCTTCAGTTAGAAGTTTGAACCATCCCTCCACAGGCGCTTTGAGGAGCTCTGATATGCCGAAAGATAGAGACCCCATGAAATCATTGCGAGATGTTCTGTCCCAATCCCACACCTCAATAAGAAGTCTTCTGTCCTTATCTTCCTGCTTCAGATCACTGAAAAGGGAATGTAAAAAAAAGGCAAGTTTAAGTCTTATTATTCAATTTTAAAAGAGAAAACATATGAATAGAAAAGGGATAGTAATTTTCTTACAAAGTAATAGTTTCATTCCACACAGGATTCAGTGATGAGCGAATCGTTTTTGTTTTCTTCTTAACATTGTCTGTGTCAGGAATTAATTTGAGCTTTACATAAGGATCTGACAGGCCATTAGGATCCATAGGAATTAAATTTTTTCCCTGTCGTACTGAAACAAAAATAAAAATTTAATAGACAGAAAACTTACAATATGTGAACGTTTACAAAGTCGGAGTCATACGGTACGCAAAACTACCGCGTAGTGCGCTTACCTTCGATAGTAAGCTTGCTACCCTGAGTTTGGATCTTTAACTCGATACGTCCTCTTCGTTCCGTGTGGTCGCATCCGCAAAGATTTGGCACGCTCTCCTCGCATCGCTTGTGAACGTTCATGTCACATACTGGAACATACACACAAGGAAGTTTTATGGATACGCAGAAAAATTGGAAACACAAAACTAACAAGTGATTAAAACAATATAAACGACAACTGATAATTGCGTGAGTGATTCAGCGCGCGCAACTCTACATATATGCGATTTCAAAAAACGAGAAACAAGGATTAAAACCAAGCCAATTAAGCCCGACCAAGCCAATTTTTTGATACTTTAATAATAATTCTCAATAGTAAAAATAAGCACTTCAAAGCTCATAGGGCCTTAAGTTTTCGCCAAATGAAAATGGCATGGTATGGTTGTAGCAAATACGACCATACATAGGAACTGAAAACGAAACGAAAACTCGAAAACGCGAACACAAAAAGCAGAAAGGGAACATGATCCCACCTTCCTCACTTAGAAGACTCAAGCGGACGCAACAGACTCATTCTCAGGCCGTGTCTACAGAGTTGGCAAGAAAAGAACAGTGCAAAACGCAACAAAACTCAACATTTCGTAACCTGATTCTATTCTTACACTACACAGAACTAAATTCAGAACGTCGCGAATGCGTCTGAAACAAATAAGCGTCCTCAGCTTGGGAAAGAACTGCGTTTACGGTTACTAAGTAAGCTTTCATTAAGAAGAAAAACGCAATCTAAACAAAAAATGTATAGAACTGAGAATTAATTGTTCACCTTGCTTGCCTGGCTCCGCTAGCTACTTACCACATATGTTCAGGGAAGTCCTACTTTACCTACTTAAAACCTAACGGGGTGAGTTTTTGAAAACATAAATAAAAGTAGGATACAACTAGAAGGGAATCGCACGTAAACAAAATGAATGTTTCGTCAAGATACTCTAGAAACCTAAGTGTATTGTAAATAAATTGTGGAAGCTCTAGAGCGTGCCTTGCACGCACACTCCATTCTGAAACGTGCCTTGAGAGCACGCGCTATTCTAAAGCGTGTTTGGCAAGTACGCTCCATTTTAGAGTGTGCTTTGTGATTGACTCTGAATGGAGCATCCCATGCACACACTTGGGTTTCTAGAGTACGTGATTTTCTAGGCCCTTCAAGGCGATCTACGTTTATCGGCCGAAACTAAAATTTAATTCAGCGATCCGTACTGTCGTAATAATCCATGTCTAGAACCCCAAAGCCTAGAACACTGTGGAAAATAAGGATGCAAGATAATCAACCCTACCCCAACCAAAGGTTTTGAGGCTTGAGTGACTAACGATAACACGTATACCGGATGTTTCTTTAAATGCACAACAATGTTGCGGCATTGCATGCTCGCCAGGGATGCAGGGCAGGGGCCATGGCGAAACGGCGAAGGCAAACCCGCAACACTGTCGCGCATTCAAAGAAACACCCGGTACAAATTAGTTAAGTTATACAGCAACGCGCACGAGGTGAAATCCGAAGCTTAATATCCACTACTCAATCCAAGGCTAAGTATGACACTGGAATTTCAATAGGTAAAGGTATACATAAATTTTGGAAAATCTCAATGCTCAGAAGGGTCAAAACATTAACTCCATTAGTGGCTCTCAAATGTACCAAAATATGATATGTATTAGGTACCTCTAGTGTGTTTATTTCACTCAAGCCTTTCCTTCTAAGACCTAGCCTGTGATTGATTGTTGGTTTCTTTTTGAGAGGGAATCGGGACGGACATTCAGGAGCGGGGCCAAGAGCGACCTATCCCCCTTTAAACAGGCCATTGTGGCGTATTATTTAGAACAGTTTTTTTTTTTCTTCAATTTATAGGTTTTAAAAGGAAACGAGGAAGCCAGACTGAAATAAAAGTTTGTTTGTGGGGACTATACATTGACGAGTAACATAGCTTAGATTTGACAATACTGCACTTACCTCGTTTGGTACTTTACAAAAGTTAAAACTCTACAATATCACAAATACGAGTGCTTCTACTTCTTTAAGTGCTTGCTAATTGTTAACATACAGAGCCCAAGCCCTTTGTGGCAAACCCATGAAGTACACCGCTTTTTCTTTTTAAGCATTTCTACTTAACAATTAATGTTTCTTCGAGAAATCAGCATAATTTACAGGCAGATTAGTACGTGGGATATGTCAAAGACTAAAATATATTCAATTGTAAACCACCGTATGGTTCTAGAAAATATAGTTTAGAGAATACGTGAGAGGCAAGATTAGCACCACTATATTATGAACCAAAACTAACGTCGTTATGACGAAAATTATTTTATTACTATAATGGAAGGTCTAGTTTGTCTATAAATTACGGCAGGAGTGCCAAAAAGCAATCTCCTATTGAAAACAGTTTTAATTATAGAGCAATTTTATTTATCAGGCCAAGCGCTTCGGAGAGAACCTTTCAGGATCGACTTGTTCAAGTTTTCCGCCAGTCCAGTATACACTCCAAACTTTGAGACACCCGTTCAAAACGTGAATGGGAGAGGACCGGCGGCTCTCGACAAACGCAACCTCGGAAGGCTCGCCCGGAAGCGCTGGCCGCTTTTTAGATTAGGCCTGGGTAAAGCTAATCCCATCACCGAGTGGCCGCACTACACCAAGCAGCGCCGCGCCAGACGCAACCTGACAAGCACCAGAGCATCTCGCCTTAAACCTTCAGCACGCGACTCGAAACATCTCACTTGAGCTAATTAGCTTGCACAATATTGTGCCCAAGGCCAAGGATCTTTCATATACGAACATATATATTTTATTTTTGTAAAATATGTACAGAATAAAGAAACTTGCTGTTTTCTAATAATTGAAACACTGAATTCAAGGACATTCGTTTAGACTGGAACCCCAACAGTGCAGTACACACTTCCAAGTGCGTGCCGTGGCAGGGACACACTTGGAAGTGTGTACTAAGGTAAGTGCACTGTTGGATTTGCAGATGTCGATGATTTTTTTTCTGGACAAGCTTTCGCTCCGTTTCTCGTCGTGGGCATTGTCAGGTTGGGTATGGGCGCGGCAGGGCAGCCCCGCGCCTCGCCTCGCCTCGCGGCCCGACCGGTTACCTGAGCATTTGAGTCCCTGGTGGGAGAGCCCATGCAGCATGGATCCACAGTGGTCGCAGAAGGTGGGGGTCAGGTAGGAAAACACTTCCCACTTGTGTTTCTGAGTCTCCGCCTGCAGGTCAACATACAGTACCGCTACCTCAACATCAGCATTATAACTAGTAATAAAGTTCCGCGCTCGGCCAGGAGGTATCAACCACCTGTCCTTCCCTCCCTCCCTCTCCCCTCCCCCGGGCCCCGGCCCCTCCCTAACGGCACGCCGAGTGTGAGGGTGAGGAGGAAACGGAAACGGCAGTCAGGCAGGCAAGCACACAGCAACATCAAAACAACAACACAAAGAGCTGTATTAGTATTATGAGCGGTAGGCAGGCACACACATCACTGCAGAGGCCAGCCACGCCACGCCACGCCACCGAAGACTACTGACGGCTCAAGTCGGTGTTCCAACCGGTCCCAACCCTGTTTTTCCCCCGGTCGGAAAAAAAATAGTACCCCTTCAGGCGAACAGTTTTATTCATGAGGTTCCGTACGCGTTCGTCCAAGACGATAAAACTTTGTGGGGAGGAGGTCATCCCAAAAGAGAGCCCAGCCTGGAGTCAGCCGCGAGATCTCCCCTCAATGGAAAATTCATCGACGGCAAAAGAGCATCTAGTGGGGTTCAAGTGCCTCTTTCGTATGCACAGATCACATACAGCCCCTAAGCGGCGGGCCCGTGAGCTCCGTGGCTCGAGGTGTGGTGGGGTGGGACGACCCGACGACAGGCCAAGTACTTGACGACTTACTAGTTTTCCCTTGGGTGTACTCGCTGCTTGACTAGTTTTCCCTCAGGTATACGGTATACTCGCGGTGAGAGTGTGTTGGTACGTGTGAGAGAGGAACAAGCTGTGCGGAGACACAATCAGACCCAACACTTGTCAGGTGGTGGTACAAAGTGAGATGGTAAGAAAATAGTGGAGAGGTAGGGAGGGAGAGGAAGAATGGAGAAAGGGAGAAATAAGACAGGGGGGAGGGAGAATGAGAAAAAAATGCCTGGAAAAAGGCAGCACAGAGCGAGGACTCTCGCCTTCAGGAGCGAGAAATATACTGTAAAATTTCTCGCTCTTCAGGGCAAGGTTTCATTTCTCGATTGGAGCAAAAGTTACAAAAATTAAATGGGGCAAGAGGAAAAAATCTCGCTCTTTGCGGGCGAGACTCGCAGTGAGGCGGGAGGTTGGAAGCGGGTCGGAGGGAGGTAGAGAGACAGACTTGAATGTGAGAGTGATAAAATTGAAACTGTCTGCGTGCGGGACGCGTGGGCGCGCGTGGCGTGGGAGCCAAAGCAAGTGAGCGCGCGCGTGCGCGCCGTACGGCCCCGGCCCGGCCCACTCGCACTGGCGACAAGTGCCGGGACGACAAACGAAACAAGACAAAACTTAGGGGGGAAAAAAATTATTAAGAAATAAACAAAACAAATATGATGATAAAAAGAGAAGAGAGGTAGCGTTGCTTGGCGTGGCGTGCGCGTTACCTTCGCACTTCATGCCCTGGTGGAGGACTCCGTACAGCAGAGAGCCGCAGTGGTCGCAGAACGCCGGGCTGGAGTACGTATGCACCTTGAAGCGGTGCTTGGTCCGCGTCGCCTGGACACATGTCCCACAGACACAGAATGACGGACGTTCACCCACACACCCGCAGGCACACAGACAGGCACGCACCCACACACGCTCACAAACACACAAACACGCACACACGCACACACGCATCCACGCACACTCCGACACCATGGCGCTCGGGAAGAGATTCCAGATCCAGCAGACCGATGTGGTGATGCCTTCGCCAATGGAGAGAAAGGCAACAGTATACTCCTCGTTCCTTTTTCATTCATCGCCCGAAACATTAAGTCTTGTTAAAATACAAACGATACAAACGTAAAGATACAAACGTAAACGACCGCATGTGTCTCCACACCCACACCCACACAGCAAACAAGTCGCATCAAATGTTACCCGGGTGCCCGCATTCACCGCCACAAAGTGATTATGACACAATTGAAACTTTTTTTACAACCGGATGAGTGTGAGATTCTGAGATCCAAACAAGTGCGTGCCAAAAAATCACACACGGAAAAGTGCGCGATATTCGTGTTTTACATAAAAGTGAGTCACATCCAACTACAACCGCATCACATAAAAGAGGGTATGAAAAATGAAGAATTGTGCTTTACATTAGTTGGCTAACACAAAATAGTCCGTGACAAGGTTGTTATGTGCAATTAAATGTTTGGATGTCACACACTTTTACTGACTGGGTACGCATCGAGTAAACTGAACACACTCCAGGCAGTGAAACCCTTGCCTCCCTGCTCACGTTGATCCATCCACCCATACATGCCCGCTGTACTGCCCTCCAAGCCACATTGAAAGCAAACACCCACTCGAGAGCGTGCGCACCGGTGCAAAGGTCACACCAGACCGAACGCAAAAAATAAAAATAAAAAATACAACAGAAACTGAAAGCAGGTCCCTCACCTCCACCCAATAAAAAGAACTTCGGCGCCATACGCGTCCCGCCTGAAACAATAAATTTGCCAGTATGCCAAAACGCCATGAAAGAACACTGAGCGAGCAAACAATCTCGGAGGGACAATTTTTGTTCTTGTTCGGCGTCTGGGAGGCATCCAGTCCATGGCTGGGGCGGGGCCAGGCCAGGCTAGGCCGCTGGCGAAATGGCGCAGCCCGTCGCAAATGCTATTAAAGTGGCAACCACGTCTCCTTGCCCCCCCCCCCTCCCCCACCGGGCGACACTAAACTGTTCCGCATTTCACGGGGCGGGCGAGACTACTCGTTCCGTTATGAGAAAATAAAAGCTTTCCCACTTGCCTGGCGCCCCAGGAAGCCGAAATGTCGAGGATACCCCAGAGAGCATAAGCAGGAAAGAGGGCAAAGTGGACAGAGAGAGTGGGATGGAGAGAGAGGAAGAGAGAGAGAGAGAGAGAGAGAGAGGAAGAGAGAGAGAGAGAGAGAGAGAGAGAGAGAGAGAGAGAGAGAGAGAGAGAGAGAGAGAGAGAGAGAGGGGGCGAGTAATGATTTAAATTTCCCGCAAACTTTTAAAAAAAAAAAAAAGGGGAAAAAGCTGTTAGGAACGGAAACAAAACCGAAAATATTAGAAAAGACTTTAAACAAGGTAATCTTTTTGTGATGAAAATGTTTTAAAATCTTCGCGGATTCGTCTGAATTTGCGCCGCAGAAACTATCATCGCACTCTCCTTCCCCCCGTGGGGAGGACGCCTGCGGCGCGTGACCTAGGCTGTCCCGCCGCTCGGGGATGCGGAGCGGGTTGCCTACGCGGCCGCTGGCAGGCGCTACAGCACCACGCGCAGAGCCAGAGATCAGCACGTTATCCCCACACTCCCATCCTCCCCTCTGCCGCAGGCAGCAGCTGTCATACAGCCCGGCACAGCCTCTCCCCTCCAGGCCCTCCAGTCGTGAGCCGTGCGCGCCAATTAACGACAATCCCTCGTTTGATTATTTAAAAAGCCATCGGAAAGAAGAGGTAGAGAGTGGAAAGAAGAGGCGCAGAGGATAGTAACTAATTATTTATACAATATTCAGAGAGAGAGAGAGGGCGGCGATAGCGTGTTTGGTCTCTCGCGCCTAAAACTTTAAACGCGTCTTTGGTATGGTTCCCGAATTCCCGACGTCACTCTGTGCGAATCGGCGATCTGGACCCTCGAAACGGAACACTCTAGGGGGAGATCGTTTTTGATTCCCCGGGGGCAAGGAGATGGGGTATGAACCTCGGCAAAGCTTTCAAAACTCGACTAAAATAGCAGGAAATGAAGCAAAGAGGAGAGCGTAGCATCCGGTTCCGGTTTTCCCGACCCCCACGAAGCAGAGCGCTGACAGATGACGACCTGCCCCTAAGAAACGAACTGCAAAGCTATAACTGCAAGTAAATCCACTGTCAAACACTTTTCCCTTTTCCAAACGAATCCTCGCTACGGAAAAAGAACAAACCCCACACAAGAACCAACTTACGTCTGAGTCCGGGCCTTTGTCCGCGCCGGGGCAGGTGAACGACACGTACTCATGGCAGCGCTTGTGGACCACAAAGCTGCACACTGCAAAAAATAAAGGAAAACTATATCAGAACCCGATCCGCTTGGGCTTATTTCGAGCAATTACTCCGCAGGCAGCACAATAAGAAAACCGAATCCGTACGTGGTGGCGATACCTCTACGCTCGCCCCACGCTCGCGGTGCGCACCTAGCCGCAACTCAGCTCGCGCCGTTAAATTCGGCAAAAATACCAAACGAGACGCAACTCTTTGACATTTCATCTAACTTTCCTGGGCGGGCGGTTGGGGTGCGGCGCGGAAAAGTATGAGAGAGGTGCAGTAGGGGTATGGTTGGGGCGGACTGGGCGGGGTGGGGTGGGGCGGGGTGGGGTGGGGCGGGGTAGAGCCAGTTCGAGCCAGCTGCAGCGGGATGGGGTGCAGGGGTGCTATGGACCATGCCGCTCCGCGCCGCTCCGGGTGGTCGATGCGCCCCGGCCTGGCTGGGGAGGGGTGGGGTGGGTAGTTGGGGAGGGGGTAGTTGGGGGGGAATGGGTGGAGAGGGGGTAGGGGCGCGTCCGGAGGGGGCCGATAGGGGCGGGCGTCACGGCACGGCGCTAGGCTTGGCCCGCTGAGCGTCCTCCAGGCATCAGGACTCCACTCCCACGGGGGGGGGAGGGGGGGGCGGGGGGGGGGGGTAATAACAATGGCGAGTACGGCAACAGCTGCAGCGCATGCCTTATCAGTCGCAGCAACAGCGCGGCCGCGCCGGCCCGCCGCGTCGCGCCGCGGCAGCTCCGACATCACAAAGTCGAGCTCAACCGTGAAACTGTGTGGCGGCGCTCGCCATGAATGCGACATGAAAGTGACAAGGGGGCAGAGGACAGCGGCGCAGCCCGGCCCGCCAGACAGTTTGAGTAAGAAAATAAGTGGGATTCAACACGTGGGGCATAACGCACTGGAAATAATAAGAAAGAAAAAAAATAATGGTTAAGCGCGGCGTTGCAATGCGACTGTAAAAAATATCTCTGTAAGTTTACGCCCTTTTTTTTCGTAATTTGTGATTTACAAACGGTGTCGTAACCTTACGATCGAAATCGTAAATTTACGAAAGCCTATTTGTGCTCGTTTAAGAATCACAAGTCGATACCAAGTGTCCTTAAAATTTTGTAATTTTGCAATTTGATATCGTAACTTCGCGACATTTCTCACAGAAGTTCCCTTAGGTTGAGGTTTGCGGCATTTCAAAGGAAGGAAACAAAATCTGATCCCCCCTTCCCCAAATGTTTTGTTATGCCCTTACAATCCCCCGCTATAGGTCTTCCTCCATCGTCATTATGCCTGCAGACGGCTCGAGAGGCACGACCTGCCAGCATCCGACTGACTCAGAGGTGAAATAATAAAGAGACGGAGAAACAGCCACCGGGCCGGGGCTGTGGGACGGGGCTCGTGGGTGGGGCGTCGGCGGGACGTGGGCGGGGGCGGGGCTCGTGGGCGGAACTCGGGGGCGGGGCGGGGGCGCAGAAATGAAAAGAACGATGTGGGAAAAAAATGTCGGGCTCCACCCGCACGCACTTTGAGGCGGAGACGAACCGACAAAAGCGCTAATTTAATCAAAGAAAAAGAAACTTCTTGGTGTCGGTGTAATATCGTTCTCTCGGTCTCTCTCCTCCAGCGGCGGGTGGGGTGGGGTGGGGTGGGGCGGGGTGGGGCGGGGCGGAGGAGGGAGGGTTAGTCACTGACGCACTGCGCTGCGCTCTGCACACGGACGAACAACGCGTGCCCATGTTTTAATATCACTCATTCTATTTGCGGAATGAGAGGAATAAGAGCAAGGAAAGGACACACAAGGGGGGGGGGGGGGGGGAGGGAGGGGGGGCTATTTTTATTAAATGGGTCATCGAGACGTGTTTAAAAGGTTTGTGCAGAAGTTGCAAACTCTGCGCATGTGAATGGAATATGCCGTCGAGTCGAGTCGACTCGCAGCAGATAGCGCACGTATGCACACAGCACGGCGGGCCTCGTCCTCATCCACCCTGACCTTACCCAGCCTCCCAGTCCTGTCTGTCGCAAGATTAGGGGCGGAAGGCACTGGGAAAAAAAGAGCAGCCTCTGGTACGGAGACCATTAAGACCGTTCCCCCTGAAAAGACCGGTAGTGTTCTCCATGAATATTGGAGACTTGCAGTGGCAGGTGCTTTATCCTCCCAGAGGTCTCAACTATGCACCCGGAGCGAACTGCAACTGGGGCACGGCTGTATTACTGGGGAGGAGCCGAGAAGAATATCAACACAATACAGCGAGAGAGAGAGAGAGAGAGAGAGAGAGAGAGAGAGAGAGAGAGAGAGAGAGAGAGAGAGAGAGAGAGAGAGAGAGAGAGGGGGGGGGGGGTGGCGGATCCTACAACGCTTTGTCCGCCTGTTTTCTTTTGCTCGCCAGCCGTGCCAACGGCAGTCAACGAATTTCAATGACACCCTACTCACTCGTAGTTCTGGTTAGGGGTGGGAGAGAAGGGAGACGCCGGGGGCCACGACCAGAATCCATAGCGCAAGAGGGAGGAAGGGAGAGAGGGAGGGAGGGAGGGAGGGAGGGGAGGGAGGGAGAGAGGGAGGGGTGTAAGAGAGCGAGAGGGAGCGGCAAAGAGGGGAGGAGGAGACGCCGGCAATACGCCGCTTGCACAATAATTTAGGTCACGGATCCGCGAGTGTGTTTGCCAAATCGCTTATTGGAGAGCGAAATTGTCTGCAAAATTCATCCTTTGCTTGTGCGGCAGCCAGCAGCAGCGCCCCCAGGGCGGACCTCAATTAACCAGGAGCAAAGCCCCACCCCACCCTGCCTCACCCCGCCGCGCCCCGCCCCGCCCTGCCACGCCCCGCCACGCCCCGCCACGCCCCGCCACGCCCCGCCACGCCCCGCCCCGCCCCGCCGGCTTTCGCGCGAACGCCCAAAATTATTTATTCACCGGCTGCGGTCCATCGCAGGCACTTGCGGAGTGCCCTGCACATAGCTCAATGTGAGCAGGTTCGGGGAGCCCACAGAGCCTCAGCAGGAAACGAAAAGGAACAATGCGTAGCGCATCATCTGCACCGAGCTGAGATATGCGCTTTTACGTTCCGCACCGAATTTTTTTCCCCGTAGTCTTTTTTTTGCTGATGATGGAATATATTTCTCCTCTCTGGGCGGAGGCGGCGGCGAGTTGAGTTGACAGCGCGCAATGAGGACAAGGAGGACGAGAAGGAGGAGGAGTAGAAGGAGAAGCAGAAGGAGTACGGGGAGAAGGAAAATGGAGGAAAAGGAGAAGGCCAAAAAGAGGAGGAAGGACTGTTTTGTCGTCCTGTGCCCCGTCTGGAGACTATCCGACCGCACAGCCGAGCTGACTCCATGCCCCCCCCCCCTCCCTCTTCCTGTCCATGTGCCAGCACCCCCCCCCCCCCCGCATCGCCCCGCGGCCCCCGCCCCACCCCCTGCGCCACCTCGGGTGGGGTCAGGTTTGTCGTGGTGGTCGCGGACCCTGGGCCGGGCCGGGTGGGCCGGGCGCCCGGCGGGGGGCGCATAGGCAGCGCGAGCGCACGCGTGCCGGCCGGCTGGCCTACCTCACGGCGCAGACCGCCCGACCCGACGCAATTTAACAAGTGCGGAACTGTTCTTTTCAAGTACAGTTACGGTTTTCACGGTTCGTTATATTGACGGTTATTTTTTTTAACAGTGAGCATAGCTTACGTAAAATTTTCTTATTGATGTATGTGTGAATCCTCACATCTAGGTGCATAAGTAAGTACTATGCAATGCTATTCAGAGTGCAGATTGCTGTAGAAATTTTATTAGTCTCCTTTCAAGTTTGGTAAATAAATTTTCCTCCCAATCACAAGACATCGCCCCCAATCAGTGTGCGGCAATCTGAAGAGTGAGTTACTGTACCCTCCCCTCGGTGAGTGCCGCCTGCCGCCGCCTGCCGCCGCGCCGCCTGCGCCCAGACCAGACCAGACCAGCAGCTCGCTGCGCTACCCTAATTTACAACGCTCCCTCATCTAAACTTTCCGACAAGTCTGACCCCACTTCACGTCCCCTGGGCTGCGTGAGCGAGAGAGATCGAGAGAGAGAGGAGAGAGCGAGAGAGAGAGAGAGAGAGAGAGAGAGAGCGAGAGAGAGAGAGAGAGAGAGAGAGAGAGAGAGAGAGAGAGAGAGAGAGAGAGAGAGAGAGAGAGAGAGAGAGAGAGAGAGTAGAGAGAGAGGCTTTCTCGGTCAGCGGTGCAAGGCTTGGCGAGAGTCTGCCTAAGAGGTCCCCACGGCCTGGCCTGACCCGGCTGGCTCGGCCGGCCCGGCCCGGCCCGGGTCTCAGAAGTCACTAAGGCCCTCCACTTCTCCAGTCGCCGCGCTGCGCCGCGCTGCGCTGGTTACATAACGCGTTTAGTTTAAGCAGCTGTCACACCGCCTGCAAGATGAACACGCTTATAAAAAGCTCGCTCCCCCCGAGCAGCCCGAACTTGAATAACCCGGCGGGCCGGGCGCTGCGTGTTATCGCACTTGACGGGGCGCCTTGGCGCCTCCTGTCGTATCTCCTCCAGACAGCTCCCCCCGCCCCGCCCCGCCCCGCCCCACATATCAACTCCCGGGAGCACCCCCCACCAGCAGCCGTTTCTGCTGTCGTCTTTTTCTTACGTTTTTTTCCTTGGCAGGAAAGGGAATGGAATGGCATGGGGTGTTTTGGGTACGCAACGAGACTCATCCCTGCTGCTTTCAGCCCGCTGCCTCACGAGTCCCAACTACTGGTCTGTCGGTAAAACGAGGGAAAAAAGCGAAAAAAAAGTATCAACGATAGACCTGCGACGCCCCCGGGGCCGGCCCCGGCGGCCCCTCCCTCCATCCCCCTTCAAAACTTCGCCATTGTTTGCCACTCTCTCTTTCACTACAACGGGCCTACTTTTTCCTCCTCCCCACCCTCTCCGACGCACACACTAGGCGGCACGCGGACGGGACGGAACGGGACGGGACGGTTCAGAGGAATAATACAGCAAGGTCTTGTGCTCACAACGCGTAGGGGCGGGCGCGGGGGGTGCGGGGCGGGGCCGGCGAGGGAAAGAACAATGTGTGTGAGAGGAACCTGGATTAAAGTTTGATTCTGCCTGAACCAGCAGCAGTGCGGCAGCGTGCTGCGGGGCCGGGCGGGGCGGGGCGCTGTGCCAGCAGTGACTGTCATTTGCCGGGCTGTAACGTGGCCGCGTTTACCCTCCCAAGCCCACCACGACCACACAGGCAGCCTCGCCTGAGCCATTTCCAGTTCCAGACGAATGCAAGGTCACTGAGCTGCACATTCCTTCCACGGCACTTTTTCCTAGCTCCCCCCCCCCCACACACACACACACACAACGCGAGAGAAAAGAAAAGGAAAATGGTCTCCAAACACCCCATGTACAAGGCGACGCTCACATGTTCAGCTTCTCAGCTGCTATCCCCCCCCCCCCTGGTGCGTGTCCGCCTTTGTCCTCTCCACTTCGGCGCACAAAGGCCCGGCCCGGCCAGGGTCCTCCTTACCTTGGCACTGGAAGCCCTGCTTCCCGAAGCCCCTGCGAACAGAAAAGGAGAACAAGAGGTCAGTAAAGGCGGATGGAACATTGCGAAGATTCCTCATCCTCAGAGCAAATATAAGCCCCTTGGCGTTGCCCGGTCCCCAGCCGGGCGGCGAGCTGCAGCAGGGGCGAGTCCGAGACGTATTTCTCGGCTCGGGGCGGATAGAGCGAGTTTTGAGTACCTAAAATGTTCACGATCTTGGGAGAGCGAGGCGGGCGCACGTCCCGGAGATTGAATTTAGCGTAAGCCAAGATTTGTTTGACAGAGTAAAACCTTCAGCCCCGCCCCGCGCGCTCCCTCGGACCCTTCGGCTGGCAACGCGATTACCACGGGCACTGGGAGGGGAGGGGGCGCTAAACTCATCAAGGTAAGGTACTCGGTGATCACGGCGCCGCCTCAACCCTTCCCCTCTCATCTCCTTCCATAAAACACTTTAATACCAGAGCCATCACGTGACCCTCCCTATCACGCAGCCACCCTCACTGGTAGTTTAAATCACGTTTTTCTCGCAGTGTACTTGGCTTAAGCCGCGACTACCACGAGCCCGGTATAGAAGGCGAAAAACGAGAATACAGAGCCAAGCCGCCTTGTGGGGTGGGGCGGGGCGAGGCGGGGTGGGGCGGGGTGTGGCGGCAGCACACACAGGCGCAGGCGGGGCGGCTAGCACCAGAAAGGCATCTTCAACATGACCGCCATTCGCTTTAATGATGGGAGTCTTTTACAGTGTTTACGAAGCAGAGTTGTTAACTCACGCAGATCCGCGCGCCGACACAGAGCACTGCTGCTGTGCAGAGAGAAAGAGGGAGAGACAGAGCAAGAGTGAGAGAGAGCGAGAGAGAGCAACGGAGCAACGTACACCAACCCACTGTTAATGATAATTCATCTCAACTCTTCCACGGCGCAAATCTTGAAACATTTCCAAGCCTGAGTTGTTTTATTCTCCCACTTGCCTCCACTCTTCGCCCGCTCTTCTTCTCTCGCTCACTTTCCTTCTCCCCGCCAGTGGCACCAGGGCAGAGTGAACCCCGCCCCGCACCAGCAGAAACGTTTCCCGCTAAACAGCCGGCCCCGCCCCGCCCCGCCCCGCCCCGCCAGGGCGTTCCGTTGTGTGTATGTACACAACGGTGGGGCCCACACACGCAAATCGAGGCAATATCTCGCCTCGCCGAGCGCTGGCCAGAAGAAAGGATGTGTTGTTTTTTCTTTCTTTTTCCTGTTTTGTTTTTCTGCGAAACAACGCGCCCGCGCCGCGCCCGTAGCAGCCCGCCCCGCTCGTTGATTGCACCGACAAAACACGGATGGCGGACCTGTTAAACGCGGCCCGGGCGGAATGGACCGCGGACGGCAGGGGATGGATAGAGGGGGCGGAATCTGTGGCTGAGTCGTGATGGTCCCTGATTGAAAGCGTGCGCCCTGCAGGACAAGCACGGGGAGCCGCAGCCCGCATCGCGCGGGGCGCGCCACCACGGGACACAGAAACCAGTCTACGGACCCTGGACGGACGCAAACAGATGGAATTAGACCTTCTCTCTCTCCCTCCCTCCCTCCCTCTCGGAATTGAAATAATTTTATTGAAGACTACAAACAGGAGAGCTGCAATACACATTGCAGTAAGCGGCAGTCTTCTCTCTCACAGGTTCAAAGTATAAAATAGTTAGAGTAGGCCTAAGTAGAAATCGTTATAAGAAAAAAATTAAGAGAAAGAGAGAGGGCGAGAGAGCAAAAGAGAGTAAAAGCGGTGAGGGAGGGGAGGGGCAGGGAGACATTCTCTGGACCAACCCGTGGTCGAGATACTGGGCCGCGACCCGCCAAGCGAGCGATAAAAAATAAATCCGGTCTGCCTGCCGGCCCCGGGGCGAAACGGGGGCGGGCCGGGGGTCACCAAGGGGTGGAGTTAACCTCCCCTCTCCACAGCTCGACGGGGGAGCTGGAGGGCGCGGGCAGGGCAGGGCGGGGCCAAGCCAAGGTCTCACAGTAGGCTGTTTCATTAGCAGGCCCTTCGTGACGTCAACGTACGTACGGCCGCGCAAAATTTAAAGTGCCGATTTAACACGTTTCATTTCCACCAACTGCTCGCAGCGGTGCTACCTCCTCCGACGGAGTTTTCCGTGATGATCAGCACCTCTCTCAGCAGCCAGCCTGTGCGGAGCAGGGGGACCACCACCTCCAGAACGTAATGCCGCGTGGGTACCAAGGAGGGCGCGGCGGCTGGGCACGGAAAAAACTTCGTCCTGGTTTTCAAGCAGCCCCGGAAACCCTGTGTATTTTCTCCATAAGAGCTGCTTAGTTTTTCCAAAACTGCTTGGAAACCAAGACGTCGTTTTCCCCGTGGGCTGGAATGACGCGGTCCGTTCCAGCTTACAGAGAGGATTGGGGGAGGGGGGGTAAGAGATTACGGGTGCGTCCGAATTAGAGCCACGCAGGCCGCCGGTCCCAGGGCCAATCGCCGCCCCGCCACGCCCCGCCACCACCCGCTTTCAGACACTTTCAGCCACGCCAGGCCATCCACCTCGCCGCGCCCTGACGGCCCATCCTAGCGTACCGGGACAAGAAGAAACCTTTCAGCGCAGCAGCGGTGGCAACGCAAAGCCGCTGAAACAAACTCGGAAGTGCCCCAAGCCCAACCCCGCCCGGCCCCGCCCCGCCCAACAGCAGACAAACGGGGTTGCTAGTTCTCTCGCGTACACGAGTCGGACCATCAGCGCGAGCGTGTTCTAACTACGCTGGCGCGCTTTTCTTCACTGAAATTTCATAGGCGACGTCCACTAACACTTTTATTCGTGCGGGGCGTATACATCTCTATGAGTTTACCCATGTCGCGCCCGCATGTCGGGTCCTCCGCGGAGCAGCCCGGCGAGCACCTGGTAGCGCCCCGCCCTTGCTCTTACTCTGACTACAGTTCTCCGCACCAGGCAGGCCCCGCCCCTGCTCCCTGCAGTTGGAATAACTCGCACTGTCGCCAGCCCCTCCCCCTCCCCTCCCCTTCCCTTCTTCCAGGTGGGCAGGCTAGGGCCTGGGGCCGGGGCCGGGCCCAACAAGTTGTCTAATGGAAGGACTAAGCCGGCCAGGGCCCTGGGGCGGGGAGGGGCGGGGCCGGGACGAAAGCGCCCTGCGAGGATTACAGCGATGTATTCCAGTGTCGAGTCGCGGGAATGGAAGCAGAAAAAAAAGGAGGAAAAGAGCGGGGAGGAAAACGGAGTTGGACGGAGACTAAGAAGGCGTGAGGGAAACAGAGCGAAAGAGAGAGAGAGCAGGGAGGGAAATGAAAGAACTGGAATGGAAAAGCGGGGAAAGGGGCGCGAGCCTGGCCGGGGAATGCGCTGAGGGGAGAGAAAAGCGAGTATCGGAAATCTCCCTTTATTCATCGCCGTTCCTTACTCGGGCCACATTCTCCTCATGCACGCCCCGCGCCGGGCCTTGGCATTTATTTTATTCGGATAGTGGAACCGGAGCCCCCCATCCCCTCTCCCCACCACTCCACTCGCTCTCCACTGCATTCGCTTTTGTTTGCTGAATAATTCAAAGCGGTTGGCCGCTCCGTTCAACGCAATACAGTTCAGCATGTTGTTCCGCACGGTCGATACAGCCGTCAGCCGTAGGTACAGCTATACATGATCGTTCTACTTTTTTTAGTGCACCTCCCATAAGATGCCATGTCAAAATGCATGTGTACTTCGCACCTAAAAAAAATGTGTACCGTATACCCAGTCTTGAAATTCAAGAAACTTTTTTATTTTACCGTGCGAAGAGCCCACAGAGCAGCAGCGCGCGGGTTGCCTGTTGCTGATGAAGCGCCGCCGGAGGGTAGGCCACGCGGCCCACAGGGGAGCGCGCGGGTTGCCTACCCGCGCATCCGCAGGCGCTAAGAACGCCGTGACGTAGGCCTCCCGGCCAGCACAGGAGCGCTGGTGTTGCCTAGCCGCCCGCCCGCAGGCGCTAAGGTGACCGAAACAAGCGGACCCAGCGAGGTAAGAATGGTACAGCGAGTGTGCGTGTGCGGCGACATCAGCGGCCGGGGCGGCACCAGACACGGCTCCGCCCCGCCGCCGCAAACGCAACTCCGAAAGCACGTCGACTCTGGGGCAAAAAGAGTAGCGCGACTCGGACCGGCCCTGCGTCCAGCAGAGTTAGGAGAGTTCACCACGTGTCGAGCCCCTGCCGCGAGAAATACGAGTTCGAAAAGACCGCAGCCGTACACTGTTGGTTACTTACAGAGAGCTCTTTGAAGGGAAAAGAAATATTTGGTTGCAGTTACAAGTTGCAGTTACATCAACCGAAAAGTTCAATGGCCACAATGATTGTTGCGGATCGAACAGCACTTTGATGGTGGGAGTGGGTATCGAAAATGTTATTACTGCAACCAATTTTTTTTTCCCAGCTAGTGATCCTATTACATGACGAAGAAGTGGGTTGGTAACATACAAAAGGAACAAACGGATATTTTCTTCACTGCCTGAGGGTGTAGTATCGACCACATCAGCAGGCAGAGGTGGTTGTGATGCGGCGATAACGTGCTCCCGGTTGCCTCCTCTCCCCCTCCCCTCCCCTTCTGCACGCCCGACGCATCCTTCCGCCGGCCGCAAGGCCACCGCCAGAGTAATCTCAGAAATGATGGCGTGTGCTCCTCGCTGCTGCTGTTCGCCCCCTCCCCTCCCCTCCGCCTCTGCCATACCCACCGCGGCCGCCCCCTTCCGCCCCGCCCCGCCCCCCGGGCTCCCCCGCGGCCAGGGCCCCGCACGTTACACAAGACATCGACCGGCAGCCCGGCCCGGCCCAGCCCGAGCGGGGCGGGGCAGAAACGGACTAACAAGGCAACAGCGCGCGCACACACACAGACAAGCGAGACACTAATAAAGGAGAATCTCGTACGACTGCCGTTCTGCTGGTCACGAAGTACGCCATGTGCGCGCCAGCATGTGTCCTGCTCCCGCCCCCCGCGGCCCCCGCCTCGCCCCGCCCCCGCGGCGTAAAGGACGAACGGATACCGCGCTCGTTGGGCGAACGGCTGCGCGGCGCCTGATTCTCCGCTCGCCCCGCCCCGCCCCGCCCCGCCCCGCCCCGCCCCGCCCGCAACAAGTCCCTCGGTAAACGGCTTGCGGCACGATAGGCTCGCCGGGCGTGCCGGGGCGGGGCGGGACGGGGCTTTCTGGATGGATAGGGCATTATGATATTGCTGTGGCGCGCGGTGTGCGGTGTGTAGTGGGGTGTAGTGGGGTGTAGTGGGGTGGGGTAGGGTGGAGTGGCGTGAGTTGGGGTGGGGCGTGGCAGGGTGGGGTGGGGTGGGGTGGAGCGCAGGCATGTATATCGAATTACTTCAATGAACAGCTCCCGTCCGCGGCCCCCGCCCTCGTCCTCGAAGCCTCCGGCATTGACATCGTTATCACCACACACTACTGCACTCTCATGGCGCTGGAGAGCCAAAAAAAAAAAAAATGGGTGTTGACTCACAAAAAAGCATAGCGTGGGTGCATGTTTGAAGTGATACAAGAGGGCGACCCGTCCCGTCGCGTCCCCGCACCGTCACCGTCAGGCCGTCAGGCCGTCGGGCCGCCGCGTGACGTCACAGCCGTCAGGCGCACAGCCCCTGACAGAGCTCAACGTGTTTCAAACACGGTGCAGCTCCGCTCCGCTCCCCCACGGTAACGCCGAGTCGTCCCGTCCGCTCCACGGAGCGCTGCGCGGGGCGTGGCGGGGCGGGGCGGGGCGGGGCGGGGGGCGGGGCGGTGCAGGGCAGGGCGGGAGGGGCGGAGGCGTGCTCCGCCTCGGGTGCGGCAAACTTCCTTCCCGATTCACTGATCACTGGTCGGATCGTCTGGTTTATTTGCTTTGAATACCGCAGCGCACAGGCGGGGGCGGGGCGGGGGCGGCGCGCCCACGATAGGGATGGAGTCCAATAAGCAGGTCAGCTTAGGGGAGGCGGGAGCTTGAGTGGCGGGGAAAATGTGAATAAATGGAAGAAAATGAATGGCAAGGTGGAAAAAAACCTTGAAAAGAAAGCTCCATGCAGACGTAAGCTGGTCGAGACGGCGGCCGGTGTGGCGCGGCGCGGCGGGGATATGGCGCGGGGGCGCACAGGTGCAGCTAAGCTCGCCTCCCACCAGCCCAGCAGACCTTCACTTAATACGAGTCAAGGGAATGTGAGGGGAGGAAAGGGCATGGTGCTTGTCGAGGGAACAAAGGAGCAACAGGAACAGTCTGGAGTTTGCGCGCACGCACACGGACACGACGTGACAAACACAGAGGAAATCACAGTGATAATGATAACCAGCTGCGTCTGTTCACAGGGTACTGCTTTTTAAAAAAATACCTTCCACTATAAATAAATGAAAATAATACTCTCTTGGTTCCAGTGATGAAAAAGCTCCATTGTCACAAATTAATCCGGTCGGGTAGGGGCGCCGCCGCCGGACGGACGACTCCCCCCCCCCCCCCCCATGAATCGATAGCCCTTTCCCCTTGCGTTTGACAGTGTAGCGCAGCGCGCAGACCAGCGGCCGCCGGCGGCACGGCCGGGTCGAGGGCACAAAAAAGGAACTAGCGAGACGAGGGCAGAGCCAAGGGAATTAAAGGAAAGACTGGAAAAAAATTGTCAAGCAGAAAAATCCGAGAGAGACTTAACTGAACTCCATAGCAATCGAACGCGATTCTGCGCGCCCGGGAGAGCCGCCAAGTACAGTAGAGTACACCCCGCCCCGCCCCGCCCCGCGTCAGAAAGCAATCAAGCGTTCTGATCGTTTGTAAAACAGGAATACGACATCAGGAGCTACAGCAGCACAGCTGACGACTAGCGCGCAGTCGGGGCGACGAGAACACTGTCAAAAATGTAGGCGGTTACGGTCTGCCTACGGTCCGTACCGCATATTTCTATGTACTTTATTAAGTACGCTTTCTGTTATATTGAGCCCACCAACATGTTTGCAAAATGGCGGTGTATCCTGTAGGGGCGGGGCGGGGCAGAGCGGGGGCAGACAGACAGTAAAGAAGAGACACTCCAGCGGGTTGCGTGTCACGCCTCTGTCAAGACGGCCAGACCCTGTCACTCTCAGCTAGACACGCGACCCACCACCCTCCCCTGCACGCTCCAGACTTCTCTCTCTCTCTCTCTCTGTCTCTCTCTGTCTCTGTCTCTGTCTCTGTCTCTGTCTCTCTCTGTCTGTGGAGCGCATCAGTGAGCTAACAAGGTGTAATGGAAGAGGCCGCTGTTAGGACGAGTAGCATGAGCATCTCGACCCTGCTATGCACCTCCCTCGCTGCTTCACACTCAACAACACAAAACCACAGTGCGGTGCGGACCCCTCCACACTCTTGGCACACTGACAAACAGAGAGAACACAGACAGTTTTGGACATGGAAGAAGAGGGCGGGGTGTGGCGCGGTGTGGCGGGGTGTGGCGGGGTGCGGCGGGGTGGGGCGGGGTGTGACGGGGTGCGGCGGGGTGCGGCGGGGCGGGCACAGACGGGACATGGTGGCGCCCTGCTGACGCATCAGACGGGATATGGCCCATAACACAACGTACACAGCCATGATTCTATCCTCGGCGCCGCACAGAACACATGAGGGGAAGAAAAAAAAAAGCGAAAATAAAACAGGACAGTTTAGCGTTCCGCCGCGTAAATGAAGTGCTTCTGGGGCCGCGCCGGGCGTGTCGAGAATGAAATCAACAGGGGGCGGTGGAAAACCGTCTAGTTATGTCAATTCTTTCTGGGTCAAGCCAAAACGAATTGAGGCGCGGACTAACTTTTGCCAAAGTAATCTAAACCCCGTAAAAATGTCATGCTTCCATCCCGGTGGCCACGCGGGCGCACGGGGCTTCAAAAGCTCTTTACAACACCCTCCACCTCGCCCTCAGGTTCACGGAGAGAAGGGAAGCGGCAGGGCGCGGCGCGGCAAGATAAAAATAATTCCACCGGTCGAGACCCGGCGGGGCGGCGGCGGCGCGGGGCGAGAGACGGCCCTTAGCGCCTGCCAAGGCGACCGTAGGCAACCCGCGGGCGGCCGCGCGGGCGTGCGGCCTACCTCCGGGCGCCCAGCCTCGCCCAGCAAATTTTACGACTGCACTTCGTGAAAAATTTGTCCCGTACTTGTACGATTATTTTTCACCGAGTTGTCGCTCAGAGGCTGGCCGGCCGCACCTCACACATCGCCTGATTGTAGGCCACCAGTGGAACCTTCGGGCGCGCCAGAGCGCTCCCCTCTGGGCTGACCTAGACCGAGCCCCCGCCCCGCCCCGCCCCCCTCGTCCAACCCGTACAAGTGCAGGCAGGCGGCCCTGCTTGCGGGCCAAAGCCCAGCCCAGGGCGCCCAGGGCCCGCCCCCCTGGCCCCGCCCGGCCCAACCGCAGGGCGCAGCGCAGCCACGCTAAAGCCGGCCGGGCCGGGTGGTGCTGCAGGGAGCAGGCAGAGGGGACAGAGAAGCTGGTGGAGAGGTGCTGGGCGCGGCGCGGCATCCTCCTCCTCTCTCCCGGACACTACTTGTATTTGTCGACCCGAATCAAAGAGCGCGATACTTTGCAGGGGTACATACAGGGTGTCGGGTTAGCGCCGCCCACTCTGTGAGGAGGGAACCTGAGCTGAGCGAGAGGTGAGTTGGGGCCTCCTCCCCCCAACCCCACCCCTTTTCACCTGAGCTCAGCTGAAGTGAAAATTCAGTGCAGGGTTCACTGTAGCTTTAAGTGAAATTCGATACAAGTTTTTAACAGTACTCTCAAAGCATAGAGTGCCTTCGAATGGAGAGGATGAAAGCTCAGATATCTCGCAGCCTCCCCCCCCCTCCCCCCTTCGCTCTGCCGCAACCCTTTTCCACTATCCTGCTTGGACCAAAATCCGATGGCGGGAGGAGGGCCGCTACCGTCCTTTACTTGTCAGCGACATCTGGCGCTCTCAGTAAGAAGCAGTAAGAGAGAGAGAGGGAGGGGGGAAAGGGGGAGAGAGGTGGGAGGGAGAGGGAGAGAGGGAGGAGAGAGGGAGGAGAGAGGGGAAAGAGAGGGGAAAGAGAGGAGGCAGCTACGCAGGCCAGCAGCCGCTCTTCGCTCTCGCACAAGTCCGTCCGCACCGCTGGTACCGCTGGTGGCATTGGTAGATGCGCGATTAGCAAAAGTTATGATAAAGAGGACAGAACAGCAGTCTATGCTGCCACCCTCTACCCTGCTCCCTGCCTAAGCCACAAAGCAGGTGCTGCACTCATTAACAGAAGCGCCCGCCCAGTCCAGGTCTAGTATTTAAGCCCCCCACCCCCCTCCGGCCCCACGCTTCCAACCGCATGGCTGTTAAACCTCATAGAGCTTTGAGAGAGGTGGCGATTATTTGCGAGTTGTAAGGCAGGCCCCGCAAATGGCTTCGCTTTCTGTGCTGACGGCTTACGCATAGCAGGCGCAGGTCTCGTCTACTCGCGATACAGCGCGAGCGTCTCGACCTGGTCGTGACCCAATTGTCCACCAGGAGCACCTATTTTCATCTGCTTATTCCTGGGATGCCCAGGAAAGCTGGTACATTTCCAGGACTTAATTTTCCACGAAATTTTCTTGGAAATGCGCAAAACTTCAGGCAACAGATTTACCCCGCGGGGTTTACCGCCTGCCTCACCCAGAAAAATCCCATCTTGTTCCAAGTTCATTTTGTACTCGGGTTTGCCTAAGAACATTTTTAACTTGGATCAAGGAAAAATTAATCTTACAATAATGCCATTAAACTTGAGGCACCTAATCCAAATCTCAAAAGATCTTGGAACAAGTATAAATTCACCATGATCCAAGTAAAAAAAATGTTCTTAGGCAAACCCGAGTACTTCTCGTCTTTTCTTGTTCGAAGATAGGATTTTTCTGGGTGTGCTGGTCCAGTCCGACACGCGACACCGCGCGGAGTCTGACTCGCAGTCTATCGCCCCAACAAGTAGGGATAACATCAGGTGAGATGGTTTACATCGCGTACGTCCCTCACATTGAGACCCATACCTCCCCCGCTGCCGCCCGGATACACAGCGGCGGCGGCGGCTGCGCTGCGGGCGGCATTCCGCCCCTCCCCAACCTCACTGCCCTCACCCACCCTCCGGCCCGCCAGAGAAGACATCTCTGGAATCTCATTAGTCGGCACAGCTGGGCCGCCGTCAGAGGTCGGGCAGCAGCCGACACAGTCCGCGGGAGGGGGGACTCCCTCCGGGCGATATTAACACGCACGCGCGACCATCCACGCCGCCGTGCAGGTCTCGCGCACCCACAAACATTAAAGAATAACACTTATTGTTTTGGGGCACGAAGTAGCCTTATCGCTGAGCGAAGCGAAGCTTACTCCTGCAGGGGATCAGAAGTGTACTTGGTCGTGAGTCTGTCTGTTCGTCTGTCTGTCTGTCTGTCGTCGCCGGTTCTCCTCTTAAAGTACAGAAGTAATCGTAAAAAGCGGTAGTGTTCCGTATTCTACTAATTTCAGCGCTATAATATTTGTCCAGACTTTTCCTCTAAATGGAGTTTGAAATATTGAAACGTTGAATGTAAACTTCACTCCGGAGAGGTTGGCAACGAAAATAGTTGAGTGGTAGCGCCACCCAGCGGCAGTGTGCGAACTACGTCACGACGGCCCAGCCGAGCCCGGTGGCCCGGTGTCCACCTCGATTGTTTACATCAAAATTAGAAATTTAAGTGTCAGTTCGACGAAATATACTGTCTGAAATAGTTTTTAGAGGGGTGGTAGTTGTCTCACGAAGTTTCAAGTGTCGTCATTTTGTAGAAGTATGTGTACGAGTGATTTGTCGTGTGTTCACGTGAGGGGTGGGGTTATTGGGAGGGTAAGTGCCCCTAAGTTCTTATCAAAAATACCTCTGAGTGTACTGGATTTGTGAAATGAACGTCACGGATTGCTGAAATGACAGCCAGGATCCCTTCAACTTACTTCCGAACTTATTATTTGGGTGAGTGACATAACCTAACAACGTAAACAATGTTGTTTACAATAGAGTACACACAGTTCTGTCTGTGAGACAGCAGACTTTGGTCTGAGTATTAAAATCACATAACACCTTGATCTGACAAGTGAGAGTTACTAGCTGTGACAATATTTACTTATATTTATTTAAATTTTGTTTTGAACCTTTGCTCGATACCCAAGTGTTGTGATTTCTTTTTGAGCCGCCACTAATTACCAGCCAAACAGTTTCCCCAATACGATATTAATGCTGTAGTAGAACTGTGCTCCTTTTAGACATAAGATAAGAGACAATTCTTATAAAAAAGGTAATTAATTTATAAATATTAAATAGAAACATTTGCAGTCTCATTCTTTCTAAAGAAAACACACCAAAGTGTGGTGAAAGTATTAAAATCTTATAACCTTAAACCCAACTAGAAAAAGTAAACAGCATGGGTATTATCCAGATAAATTTAGTAGGGTTTTGTTCCGAACTTTTGCTATTCTTCCCAGTGATACAGCTTTCTGATCAAGTTATCTTATGTTTTAAACCAAACATGCTGCTTGATCCGTTTTGCCTATGAATTTGAATGAGAGGAAAGCTGCTCTATAAAAGTATTGATACGGAGTATATTTGTTTAAAAAAATGATTAGTTTATAGAAATTTGACTCCACAAACACAAGGGGCGATACTGTAGATTGGATTTAGGTGAGAAACGGTACTTGTAATGTAACAATTATGCTAAGAGTGTTTACACTAAATCAGTGTTTCTAAAACACTGAAATATTATCAAAACAAAGTCATATAATGCTACAGAGGTTTTGAGTGTTTCAATTCCATTTCAAATAGCTATAAATCATTTTAAAATAGATTCGCCTGATCATTTAAAGGTTGTGAGTCATTGTGAATGTCTTAATTGCATTTAAAGTTAGTGGCCTCTGTAACAACATTCATTACTATGTCTTTTTCAATAAGTGACCCAATGCTTGGCTTACCATTGATACTTGTAAGTTGGTGTGAAGACAAACTTGTTTCAGAAGGATAGGAAGGGGCGGATGCTGGCGTATCATGCAGTTGCATTCTTATATTCATGTAAATGATACTTATTGGCACTTATCTTACCTCCGGGTGGGAAGGGAAAAGTGGTGGTGGTGGTGGTGGGGGGGGGGGGGAGGAGGCGGGAGGTTCTGGAAGTGTGCTCTAGGTCCCCGCGCAGGATAACCACATTTTGGAGGCCACTGCGCCTCTGGCGTCGGCCCCATAGGGTGTCCGAGACTTTCGACCTGGGGACAGCTCAGAGGGGATGCTCAGCATGCCCCTGCCACTACGGCGTCACACTCATAATGTCGTTCTGGGTTTAGGAAGGGTGTCACCGACCGTCCCGCGTCTATGGCGCCCTCCCCCCGTCGGGCACAGGAGGGACACGAGGTCACCGCACAGGACAACCGCACTTTGGAGGCCACGGCGCCCTGCGCCTCTGGTTTTAATCACATTGGGTGTCCGGGACTTTCTATTTCAGGATTTCTGAGAGGGGATGCCCTCTCTCGGTTGAGTACGAAAGGTGATTGTTGGCATGTTGTCCCTCCACCACCTCTCCTGCCCTTCTCCTCCTTCACCCCGAATCCTCAATTACTTCATGGTAACGGGCATCATGTAGGTTGCCTATCTACACGGCGGAAGGGTTGAAACTGTCCTTTTGTTATAATAATTACTTCGCTCAGCAACTACGTGCCTGCCGCACGTACTCCTAGTTTTATTTTCTTCAGCCGGTAACTTAGATCAGTATAAACTGTCGCATGTCACCATCATGTTCCAAGCCACGCGGCGTGTTTTCAATTCGTCAGCCTCAGCCAGACTGGGGCAGGGCGGGGCGGGGCGGGGCAGGGCGGGGCGGGGCGGGGTGGGGCGGGGCCCGGCCGCTTCGGGGGTAGCGCTGGCCGGGGCACGACAACACTGTAGCGGCCGCGCGCTCGCGCAGTACCTCTCCCGTACCGCAGGCGGTAATTAAAAACACACAGAGCGGCACAGGCCCCGGGGGCTAAGCCAGAGAGAGATGAGGGGAGGTGGGTGGGGCGGGGCGGGGCGGGGCGGGGCGTCCCCCAAGGGGCGGCCGGAGAAATACTCTGCGGCGTGCAGACGGGATTTGCATTGACATTGGCCGCCCGGGCCGCCCGCACCCCGCCACGCCCCGCCGCAGCCACGCCAGAAGACTAATCAAATCACACGGCGCGTTCCGCCGATCACCACTGTTTGACACGTGCATGGGAGGATGAGGAGCGGAGCGAGAGAGAGTGAGAGAGAGTGAGAGTGAGAGAGAGTGAGAGAGAGTGAGAGAGAGTGAGAGAGAGCGAGAGAGAGTGAGAGAGAGTGAGAGAGAGTGAGAGAGAGAGAGTGAGAGAGAGTGAGAGAGAGTGAGAGACAGTGAGAGAGAGTGAGAGAGACTAGCGCATGCGCATGCGACGGAGTGTCAAGGTCGACATGAGGAGAAAGGGGTGGGACGGCCACCCCCACCCCCTCTCCGGTCGTAAATATGCAACAAAGAATTCCTCAAGTGCAATGAAGTTGGTGGCCAAAGAGGGCGGTAAGGACAAAAGAGTTGGGGCGCATGAAAGACAAGAAGAGGAGCCCTCAGAAGGAGCGGCGGGGGCGGGGCAGGCGGGCAGTAGGGATGGGGGCGGGGGGAGGCGGCGGCTCTGGAGCGGCCGATATCGATTACAAAAGTGACGTAAATTCTGCGCGCCGGGCGTCGAATTCAAAAGTTCGGCACATAACTCGGTGAACAACTTGTTGTTTCAAGGCAAAGTTGCGACTGATGTTTTAGGCCAGCGGAAAGGGGAGTTTTCTGTTTCCTTTCGGACGAGGAAAAGGCAACAGACGAAGTTGGGTGCAGCAGGGTCTCGCCCTCGCTCCGGCAGGCACCCAGGCCTCGGCCCAGGCTCAGGTCGCTCAGGTCCGTTCCAGCCGAGACTCACCTGAAACAAGAAGAAAAGAGACTGTCAGACTTGTTGCTGAGCGTGTGGTCCAGGACCTACTCAGCGGGGCCCTTGGGAGCTGGGCCGAGAGAACGAGAGCGGGGAGGGGAGAGTAAGTTGGAGGCGGACATGAGAGACATGGGCGTGGTGTTGGAGGGGCGTGGCGGGGGGCGGCAGGTGAAGAACGGCAGCTTTGTTTTACGGGCCGCGCACCAGCAGCACCCCCAGGGCCCCGGGGCCCAGGGGCAGGCCAGGGCCGGGCCGCCAAAGTGCGTACTTGTGCTCAGGGCCCAACCTTGGCCTCAAGAACTTGCATCCTGACTCGACCCGCTGAGCTCACTTTGAGACGGGAGTAGCACCTCGCGCGAGGCTACCCTATTGAGAGATCTCTGTCACCCCATACCCGCGGTATGAGAGAGGGAGGGGGGTGGCCCCCGCCGCGCCGCCCCGGGAGCTCTGCTCTAGGTCCCTCTGTGGGGTGCGGGCCTGGGGCGAGGGAGAGAGGGGTGCGCGGGGCTCGCTGACCGCAAATCCCTGAGCGCGTGACCGCACGCCCCTGGGGCCCCCGCCGCGGGGCGGGGCGGGGCGGGGCGGGGCGGGGCGGGGCGGGACGCCGAGCCACCTCGCTAAGGACTGGCGCTGCCGCAGGAGCAGCCAGACCGCCAGTGGAAGACAAATCTGACAACTCGTCACATTATTCTGTTCTTACAAGGAGAATTTAACATTGAACCGCAAGAGGAGATACGATATGTCTGTTGGCCGCTGTTGGCAATGTTAAGGGTGCGGCTAGGCGGGGTGCGGTATTGCCTCTGGTATTGCAGAAGATGAAGGAGAAGAAGGAGAAGACGGAGAAGAAGGAGAAAAAGAAGAAAAAGAAGAAGATCCCCCGGGCCTGTGCGCTAGGCTGGGCTGCACGGAGTTTACTACCCGGCCCGGCCCGCCTCGCTCGCCCACTTGCCTCTTCCTCTTTACCTCTGACGGCTCTGGCCTGACGGTATAAACGAGGTGATGACTTCCGGGGGCGGTTAGAGCGAATTACAAGCCCGGGCGGGGCGGGCGGGGCGGGGCGGGGCGAGGCGGGGTGGGGCCGGCCGCTGGCTAGTGCGCTAGGCTACTGCTGACCCGCCCCGCCCCAGCACGAGCTGCGCTCAGCTCACTGCGCGTCGTCTGGCTCGACACTCACAGCATTACTGCCGACCCGCCCACGTTTGGTTCGACAAGCAAGAGGGTGCAACAAAGAGAGTCGGATATCTTTCTTTGCCTACATTGTCTTCTCATTCAAAGTTACTGCACGCAGAGGAACGCAGAGGAAAATATTCAAAGTAACATTGGTGTCAATTTTAACAGTCTGCCTGTCTCTCTCTGTCACTGAACCCCTTGAGACGCGGCAAGCGACCCGAGAAGTCGGATGGCACGACCGCCACATGGTCGCCGGCAGGCCGGCCGGACCACCGGACCAGCCCGCTGGTCCCCGCAGGCACGACCGCCCCGCCCCGCCCCGCCCCACAGCGGCCCAAATGGACCAAATGGACCAAATGGACCAAAGGCCGCAAAGGCGAGCAATCGCGCGGACGTGATGTCAATAGTCCTTCCTGTCCGCTCGCTCCCGGCCGAGTGGTCCTCGCGCAGCCCCGCCCCGCCCCGAGGCCGGGCCGGGCAACGGGGCTTCCTGGGGCAAGGCCGCCGGGCCGGCCGTGGCGTCCCGCCCACCAGCACAGCCATTTCAATTGCGATGTGCTCCCTCCCACTCTTCCTCTTCGACTCAGTCTGCCTGCCGACCTCATTCAAATTCCCCGCGCCACCGCCGCCCCGCCCGCGGCAGGTGTGATGACGCCCCCATGGCGGGGCGGGGGCGGGGCGGGAGCGGGGCCGCCCCCTCCAGCTCCATCCACCCCCACCCCTGAGCGCCGCGGGGGCGGGCCGAGGCCAGGGCGAACACTCTCAGGGACATTGCTCCCACGCGGCGGAGAACGCCAGGGAGGAAAAGGCGAGAAACGATAAGAAAAAGTCTCCCAACAGTCAGCACGTACGTCTCACAGCAGCGCCCCGCACCAGGCACGGAGGGGGTTCCATGCGCCAAGAGAAGATCGCGATTCTGCACGCTGCAAATTCTCTTCCATTTGCGCTCCTCTGCTCTCCCTCCGCCGCCCCCTACAAGTCCCACCGCTCCCCCGATAGCACGTGATCGCGGCTGCGAGACTGTACTCATTGCTGACGCAGACACCATTCTCGCCGCCACACCCAGAAAACAGTAGTCTGAGCCTTGACTTCAGGATTTATTTTAGACCTAAACCACGTTAAAATAAGTTTAGTTACTTTGATTAAAGTTTATGGGTCTTAAGTGGTTCAAGTCTAAAGTCTTGTCTCAAAGACTTCCTTTTCCTGGGTGCACGCCTCCACTCCACACCCCGCACCCTCACCCCGCTCCTCCCTTCTAAAGCCTATTTTCCCTCCCTTTCACTGTTCCATTTGCATCCCAATCCGTTCGAGGCAGTCGAAGGCGCGGTGCGATAAGCTGAAGGCTTTTGTCATCCGGGAGCAAAGCAGCGCAGTGACAGCAGACAAAACTGCCAAATTTATTTCGGTTTCGCCGCCATATCGTCCTGCTCCATCAGGCGAGGCGGCTGTCGCACGGCCAGTCAGCGGGGCGGGCCGTGTGAGGCGGGCGGGCGGGCGCAGGACGGCGGCCCACGGCGCAGGGCTCTCGCGCGCGGCGCCACTTTCGTTCCTGGGGGTGAATTGCTTATGAGGCCGGATTAGCATAAGGCTCACTCCAAGGGCCGAGACCGGCGCGGCGTCAGGCTGAGACTAACGCAACCCCCCAGCGGCGCGCCCGCGACACACATACACACACACAGGGTTTCTAGTGCAGGTACAGAGTGGAGAGGCGGCGCCTCACGCAAAGGTGTCGGATTTAGTTTTGCAGCACAAAGCGGCCCCGCCCCGCCCCGCCCCGCTGCTGACGCTGCTCCCCCGGCTGCTGGTCTCGCCTCGCCTCCAGCAGCAGCCAGGGCTCAGGGATGTGGAAAAGTCTTGGTTCTCATCTTCTCCAGCGAGGCCCTGCCCGGCTCCCCTTTAGGCTCCATGCTCGCTCCAGCGGCAACAGGTGAGCGGCCCGCGGCTAGGGCGGCTAGGTCCTGCTCGCCTCGGTAGGCCCCTAGGTTCCCGTTACTGCCACGGTAGGTCCTTGAAGGGGCCTTTGCGCCTCGCTGGTAGTGGGGAGGGGAGGGTTTAGGTGGCCCGGCGGCTACTGGTAACCCCAACAGAACAGTGGCAGATCCCCCAGGGGAGCGGAGCGAAGGGGAGGGGAGGGGAGGGGCACCTCTAATTAGGAGCGGAACATCTTGACAAACCACCACCGGTACAGGCGGCGGCGGAGCGCGGTCGGGCCGCGGCGCCCGCCCCCCGGAGCCACAAAGCCGTCCCTTCCGCGCCGATTACGGACCATTTCCGCTGATCACGGCGGGGCGGGGCGGGGCGGGGCGGGGCGGGTTCCGCGACCCCTCGCGGCCACTCCTACATCAGCGCCCGCCACTCGGAGTTCACATCATTTTCTGATCCAGGACAACGCGGCCCGGTGTGTGCTTGGAAACGATTTCCTGCATCATTGTAACCCGCAAGTACTCCTCACTCCAAAACTTTGAAAAGCAAGTGTCAATTTATTTTTGCGGGAACGGTCAAATACTGGAGCAAAGTGGGGAACGGAAAGGTTTTTTTTCGCCTCGCGCTCCCTCTGCGACCGCGCGCGCGCGCCCCTCTGTTTCCAATTGTCTCTGCTGGCCCCGCCCCGCCCCTCCCTGTACCGCCTCCACGCGGTCAAAGCGGCCACCACCCCAACACAACTGTCCGCCCCGCCCCGCCCCGCCCCGCCCCGCCCCGCCACGCCCCAACAGACCAGACCGCGTGTTTTCTCTCCGCCTTTCTTTCCTTTGCCGCCGGAAGTTGGCCTCGTAAGTTTCTCATCTCAGTACGGCAATCCGCTCTAGGCCCATCGCATCCCGCCCCGCCCCCCCCGCCCCACCGGGGCAGGTTTACGATGCGTTCACGAGGCGATGAGGGGCCATCGGGCTGGGGCCGCGCTGTGGGGCGGGGCGGGGCGGGAGGAGGCAGCCGATGCAAAAGTTTGAGCTAAATGAGAGTTTGAAGCGCTGGCCGGCCGGGCCGGGCCGGAGCATTGTCTCCGCACAATGTAACGTGTTCCCGCCCGGGTCATCCAATATTCAGTTGGGCTGGGCGCCCCTCTCCGTCCCCCCGACCCGCTGCCCTCCCTCCGGCCTCCCCTGCGCGATAAAAAACTGTTCCTTGATGTCCAAGGACCATCGGAACGATTTAAGGGCGGGGGTGGGTAAAAAGCATGAGGCCCCGTGTGTGAGTGTGTGCGCTCCTTGGTGCACGCCACGCTAACCCCCCGCTCTTAAAATAAATTGTGTCGATACGACATGAGGACGTTATTCTTACTTTAAAAGTTTCAATTCACCCCCGGACCGCAAATCTTGCACCGTAAAGACATTCTTGTCAGACAACAGAAGATGGGGAGCCTCGTTACTTTACGAGCTCTATCATTAAGTGACGAAACTGATCGTTTGGTAAACAGCATGCTAGCAAACTTTAACTAGAAAAATAATGTCGTAAAACTACGTCAAAATTTCGGATAGTGGAAGCAAGCATGAAGAAGAAGCTGCTCACCCCCGGCGCCCCGGGGACAAGATAGTTCTCCAGCGATAAATGGGTCATTGCCGAGGAACCGTCGCCGTCGCGCCGCCCAGAGAGAACTTATTCAATTAAACCATTCCATTCATTGCGATCGAAACGACGTCAAACTTTAATGGAACTGCGAACAGCACGTCCGCTTCTCGTCGAGAGGTTTTTTTTTGTTCTTTGTTTTTATTCGAGAGGGAAGAAAGGCCGACGGCGAAAGAACAGCCCCGCAGTCCCTCTGCAGTCCCTCTGCAGCGAGGCCGGCCGGCCGGCCGGCGCAGGCTCGAGCTGCTCAGCACCCGCGAGATCTTCTGGGGGTGAAACGGGCCCTTTATAGAGGGCTTTCTCGTCGCACCGTCAATTAAGGTTCTAGTTCGGCGGGGCGGGGCGGGCCCGCGGGTGCGACACGTCTCTTACTATCTCCTCGGGCGGGGCGGGGCGGGGCGGGGCGGCCCGAGGCAGCGCCTTTGTCGTCACGACGATGCCGAGCCGAGCCGGGCAGAGGCATTTCTCCTCATTACAGAGCCCCGGCCGCGCCGCAGCGCACGGCAAATGAGAATAAAAACAGAACGGGACGTCACGGTTCGGACGGACACATACTTCATGGCGGCGCGGGGGGGGGGGGGGGGCAGACTCGTATATATTACGAATATTAAGCGCCGGAACCTCGCGGCCCTCCTCAAAAATAATAAATATAAAATGCGTGCGCTGCTGAGGCGGGCAGGATTGGAGAGGACTAATTACAGTTACAGAGGGCGTGGGAGAGAGACGGAATATAAAAACCATTTTTTCGGCCGGCAGGCAGGCTGCGGCCGAGCAGGGAGCCCCGCACACACACGTACCTAAAACAAGCAGAGACAAAACGTAAATTCCCAAACCAAATCGCCTCGTCAATGAATGAGTAAATAGACGCATGAATGAATAAATTCGCATTTGCTACAGCTAGTCCGAGATTCAAAACAACAACCCAAATGAACGTCCTTGTTCCAGCATCCCCTTACTGCTACTGTCTCCACCACTGCACGGAAAATATAACTGTGTGTGTGTGTGTGGCTGCCCCACCCGCAGCTCTGCAGACGACCTCGCCATCTGGCGGCCGGGCGCAGGCAGACAGGCAGGCCTCAATAAGGACTGTTTGTGCAGGCGCGACATACAGGGAAAAAACTAAGGCATCACGTCATCTGCCTAGCAAACAGCACCCGACCCAGAGTGCGGCCCGGACCGAGCCCCGACCCGCCCCCTCGACGCTTCATGCGTGATAGGTAGGCAATCTCGACTTGAAACCGGCGCGAGGTAGCCAACGCTGCGGCGGGAACCAAGCAAGCATGCCGTCAACCAAAAATAAAAATAATAATAAAGGGTTTTGGTTTACGTTGTTCAATCCAACGTATAGAGGGAAATACATAAATGAGAGGCAATTAAGATATATTAAAATAAAAAAAGTGCCAAAAATCACGCTCGTCAATTGCGAACCCGATTTCACAATCAGTGTACGGATTCCATGGAATTGCGCGTCCCTCCGCCACAGGAGAGGCGTGGCTAGGGCAAGCAGCACGGCGAAAAGGGCGACGGTGTGAAAGAAATGGCAGAGAAACGGCCCAAAGTCAGCACCAGCCCCGGGCATAGTGCTCGATCCGACAATAAAATTGGGGTTGACAGCCGGACAGGGCAGACGGTGAAGGGCAGATTTGGGACGGCGGGAGAAAGGGCGCTGGCCGGGCGGAGCAGAAGCCGCGCAGAATTACTGACCGCCAGCGGGGCGGGGCGGGGCGGGGCGGGGCGGGGCGGGGCGGGGTGGGGCGGGGCGGGGCGGGGTGGGGCGGGGCGGGGCGGGGCGGGGCGGCAGCGAGGCTGCGATTGGCGCGCGCCACTCAATCAGGACGCCGCAGCAATTTGCGGGCAGGGCAGAAATAAAGAGATTCGAACGAAAAAGAAAAAAGAAGAGCAAAGGGGCTTTGCACGCCAACGCGAACACGCGCTGGCAAAGGGCTGGCAGGGTATGTGACGCGACCACGGCATTGCCCTCATGCTCCCCCCCCCCCCCCCCCAAATCCTCGGACTGTCACAGACTGTCACGCGAGTCACCACGCGCTCTATATAGAGCGGCATGAACCACTACGTACTATGGACGGAACACAGCGAGGGCCGGGCAGTGCGGGGCGAGGCGGGGCGAGGCGGGGCGAGGCGGGGCGAGGCGAGGCGGGGCGGAGCGTGGCAGCGCGATACCCGCGCGCGTGTGCAGAGTACAGTCACGCCCCACAACAATCCTTTGCACTCGAGTCTGGTCCGGTGACAGGCAGTGAATAGAGCCGCAGCGTAGACGCAGTATTTTAAGCATTTACGCGGAAGAAACTGATATAGGAAGGGTTTTTTCTTTCCCTTTTTTTTGAGGGGGAGGGGGAGGGGGAGAGAGAGAGAGAGAGAGAGAGAGAGAGAGAGAGAGAGAGAGAGAGAGAGCGAAAAGGATAGAGAGTCGTCGACAAGAAAGCTGAAAATGACCCCCACTAGCATCGGGTGGGGGTGGGTGGGTCCTCCCCGCGTTCCACCCCATCCGTCCGCCCGACACCGGAAAAGCGACTCGAGAGCAATCTGCTATCCACCGGGCCGGCACGACCCCTGCAGAGTAGAGCCCCGCCCCGCCCCGCCCAGCTCAGGGGTTAATCTCCACCTGCTGCGCGGGGAGGGGCGGGGCATGCGGGGCCCTCCTACCCCACACATTCCCCTTCTCATCGGTCGCCCCGCAGACAAACCAGCAGCGCCGGCAGGCAGCCCACTCGCCGCAAACCTCGTTAGAATATTTTCCGCAGCCGGCCTGGCGTGGGAGCGCGTTCATTAACTCTCGTTTCAGGTGAGTGAAACGCTCCAGAGTAAAGCCGCCCCGCCTGCGCGGTGCTATTCCACCGCGGCGCACAGCACCACTTTTACTGCAGCCCTGCGTCCTCCTGTCGCCGCCCCCGGCCCGGCCTCGACAATCTTTTTGCTTTCCCGGCGGCGCCCGGGGGCCGGGCTAGGCTCACGGTCCAACTGGCGTCCTGCTTTTTCCAAAAGGTCTTATTGAAAACCAAGAAAGATTGCTTGTAAACCTTCTTGGTTTTCAAGACCTTTTGGAAAAGCCAAGGCGCCAGTTTTACCGTGCTCCGTCTGGCGAGCGCAGGTATCGAACGCTAACAAAGCAGTGTCAAACCATATGTCTACTAAGTAAACTCCTTGACCTATTGACGTTTTTGATTTTAGCAACATTTCGAATGGGAATAAGTGCTTCTCTTCAAAATGAGCTTCGGTGAGCGGTTCACTGTTCATTCTCTACAAATGCTTAGTGGATTGCAAAGCATGTGCTTTGCGAACTTTCATCCTCTCGGGGTCCAGCGCTGGCGAGAGGTCCTCCCGCACGTGCAGCGCGGCGGTGAAAGGCTACAGGCGCTCGTGTTTAACCTTCCGCCGCCCCCGCCCCGCCACGCCCCGCCCCAGTCTCTCCCTCGACACGTTCACACATTTCATTACCACGGACGTGTTGTCCTAAGGGCCAATGTAAGCTGGACGGCCGGGAAAGAGACAAAAGGGACAAAATGGTTCAGGCGCACTGGTACAAACAATGGTAGGACATTGCAGCCCCTTTTGGGGGCATTATTTACCAGAGGGGTAAGTGTTTTCGTTTTTGTTTCTTTTCTTTGAAATTTCCTGACAATTGAAAGAAACTACAATTTAGTGAACATAACACCGAGCAGTGTTGCTGCTGCTGACGCACGCAGCCAGTTCCAAAATCAGTAATGAGATTACATGAGAGAGTCATCAGGGACGCATTTGACTCATTCATGTGCGGAATCCGACAGTAATTTCGCACTGCTCTGTTTTGTTACAGCGGGCGAGGGGGCAGAGGAGGGACGGAGGTGACAGAGAGAGAGAGAGAGAGAGAGAGAGAGAGAGAGAGAGAGAGAGAGAGAGAGAGAGAGAAGGGGAGGAAGGGGAGAGGCACTTCATCAATATTCTCATCCCTCTTTGTCCCATCCTCCCAACACACGCGCGGGACAAAAACAAACAGTATGGGAACAGTCTGTTGTGGCAAACTAATCCTCCTGCGCGCGGCAAAAGAAAATAGCTTCCACACCTCGCACGCCTCGCCGCGTCCAGATCTGACCAACCTCTACTTGTTGTCTTTTCCTGAAAGATGACAGCCAGCAGGCCTGTGCTTTTGGTGTACATTTTATTTGTAGTTAGTGTACTCATTAATACGCGTGTGTTGTCAGAGTGGCCTGGTGACATAAGGGCGATGATAGCTTTGATATACGCACACAAAACGCAAAAACAGGTATGGCAAAGAGTGGTTCGTCCTTTCCTTCCGTCCCTACTTTCTAGTATATAGCTATTAGTAATCTCTGTGGGCCATCTGATCGTTTTACCAGCGAAGGAAACTTCAAAATTAAAAGCCTGCTCAGGAAGTATCGGAAATCAAACCGACCAGATACCATCCTCTGGAAGCCTGGGCACTCCAGCCGCCTTAAATTATAAAAGGAGAGGCATTAGTTTGATTGGGAGCTCCAGAGAGCCAGCACGGAGAAATCGCGAAAGGGAGTGAGAGAATAAACTTGAAATTAGCCCGTCTGGCGCTGTTGGCTTATTAGTTACAGACTCCTAAACGGCAGGGTGAGCAAGCAGCAGCCTGGAGGGGGGGGGGGGGGGAATTAACATGACACAAATTTTCGATAGTGTTGCGTCATTGCACTTACTAAAGTTAGCTTTCCTTTTATTTCGTGCGTAAATGATCATCGCCAACAACCCACTCTTTCTCAGTTCCCAGCCGGTGTGCGCCCTGCCGCCCCCAGGCGGGGGGTGGTGCTCACCAGGCTACTGTGTGACCTACGCCCCGCCCCACCCCGCCGGCAGCGCGCGCGACCTGGCTGAATAAGTCATGTGGGTGGGATTGAGCTGGCTTGTGACCCCTGCAGGTTGCCCGCCCCCGACCGTCCCCCGCCGCCCCCGGCTGGCCCCGGTCGCCCCCAGCGCCGCCCCCAACCACAGGTGAAGTGCCTGTATGGCCTAGGTCAGGCCAGCGTCCACAGGGGACAGCCTAACCGCCGCACACACAACTAAAAACAAAGAAAATCGTTCGAGGCATTTTTTTCCCCTCAGCCAAAAATATTTCAAACTAAAACTTACAAAAAAATACAGCATAGGAAATTCATGTTTTGTGGACATCTTCACACACTCAAAAGCGGTTTCAGGCTCATGCTGGCGCATCAGCTGGCCCAAGTTTATTTTTGGCGGTGTGCTCTTACACCAGGACCTCACCCCCTAGGTCGACACCTCCCATCCCCTGTCCCACTGCGAGGGTCGCAGAGGGGGAAGTGATTAGAGGTTACTTCTCTTCAATACTGAAGGAGGCTGTCAGCCTAACCCCCTCCCATATCTCCCTCCCTCTTCCCTGTGTGCGGCCCCAGGCAAAAGATAGACGGGTAGATGGATGGGCCGATTGAGGAGAAAGTGAGGTAAAGACGGAGGTAGAGAGAGCAAATGGGCGCGAACAGAGGGTAGGAAAAAAAAAGACGGGGGTAGAGAGAGGGAAAAGGCGGGGGAGGCGCCCAGGCCACAAGATAGGGAGAATGGCTCCATCGGCAGTCATGTTATTCGGGGAGGGCCAATTCGCTCCCGAGGCATCAGCCAGCGAGTGTGGTAGGGGGTGGGTGTGCGGGGGCAGAGAGCGGGGGCGGAGAGCGGGGGCGGAGAGCGGGGGCGGAGAGCGGGGCGGAGAGTGGGGCGGAGAGCGGGGTGGAGAGCGGGGTGGAGAGCGGGGGTGGAGAGCGGGGGTGGAGAGCGCGGGTGGAGAGCGGGGGTGGAGAGCGGGGGCGGAAAGCGGGGGCGGAACAGGGGCTCGGCGGAAAGAAGAAGAGGCTCAATTCATTTACTGGTAAGGTTATGCACACGTAGGCAAACCCAAGGCCTAAAAGAAATGAAACTTTCTTTGTTCTATTTTTTAAGTGCAAATGTATTTAATACATTTGACTGCTTCCAAACCTCATCATACGCACAGAACAAATTGTTGAAATATTTGAACAAAACTTCTCAGTGGGATGGTAGCCCCAGACATACGTGCATACGCGGTGGCGCAAAAACTATTTGTGGAACACGGTCCTGCCCTGCCCTGCCCTGCCCTGCCCGGGGGTGCATGGCATCGGCTCGGGATCAGTGTGGGTGTCAGAGGAAGTGCTGCGAGCGACGCGGCGGCGGCGTCGGCGCCAAGGCCACCGGGAGCGCCGCGCCGCGCCGTGCCCCATACATACCCATGTCCCCCATGACCCGCCCCGCCCCCGCTGCCACAAAGGATCCCATCTCTCTTTCACCCATATTTCCATCGCGCTCCCTTCGGCCCGGCCCGGCCCGGCCCGGCGCCCCTTGAGACCCCCCTTCTCTATCCCCCTGGTGCGACACGAAGGCGGATTGCCTGCTCCCATCTCCTGCTGATCAAACCCTTCAGTCTCCCTCGGTCTCCTTCGGTCACCCCCCGCCGCGGTCCTGCGGTGCGCTCCTGCGGTCCAACATGCAGGCGGTATGGCCCAGTGGCAGCCTGCGAGACTCAAAGAGCAGCTGCTCAAAAACTGACGACACTGACTATAGTGTCTGGTAATAACGTACACACGTTAACTGGATTTGAACAGAGTTAAACAATCAAATTTTTCACACAAATTTCAGTGTGGTGATTAAAGCACACCTTTATACAAAGTCAAGCAGTTTTCCGCATTAAATTTCTGTGACACGATTTCTACGTTTAACTTTGCACAAACGTTATTTGCACAACAATATACAAATACAGTGAGTGTGTATGTGCCACGACAGTCCAGCCTATATGACGTCACAGACTGTTGCGCTGGGTATAGACTGGACCTGGACGGCCCGACGGCGCGGCGGTTCAACTTTCATCCCCGCGCCGCGCCTGCCCTCAACTACATCGCGACCACGGCTGGAATCCTACCACCGCGAGCCGCACAGCCCAAACTGCTGCAGAGAAACCTTGAAAAGGGGGAGTTAACGGGAGTTAACCGCGACCTCCGCAGTAGCGCGGCCAGTAGGGCAGGCAGGGCAGGATTATTTCATTAAATAACTTCATATCTCACTTTAACCGCCGCGAGATTCGTTTCCCACCCCTTTTGGATCCATACCACTTTTCCCGACGTTACTCATCGAAAGTTAAAGCTAGTTGACACCTGACGTATATATCATGTTCTGTTATAAAGGCGTTAACGAAATATAAGATATCATCTGCTGACGAAGAGAGGCACTCCGTAAAAATTTTGCAGCAGCAGCGCGGTGCACCGGTGACCACACCACGGCGGCCGGGGGCGGGCCGGGACGGGCCAGGGGCGAGCCGGGGGCGGGCCGGGGGCCGGCCGGGGGCGGGCAGGCCGAGGGTGTAACGCCATGTAAGTGAATTACCTCGCCGACCGGTCACTTGCAGGGATTCATTCCCCTATGGGGAGGGGGAGGGGGTGGGAGGGTAGTGGGGGCAGCAGGGGGTAGGAAGGCCCACAGGGGTGGCGGAAAAGTGGAGCACAAAACCCCCAGGGCGGGCGGGCCGGGCCGGGCTGAGCGGGCGAGGCGGCAGGCGGGCTGCTACCACTACCAGGCGCGGCGCTCGGCACCCCGTGGTGATGGTGGTGAAAGAGGAGGGGGAGAAGGGGGTGTTACAGGGCAACAGTGTTGTGGGGAGAGTAGCGTCAGAGAGCGGAGCGGGCCAGGCACAGGAAGGAGAGAGGGTAGCGGGGAGAGGGAGAGAGGGAGAGAGAGAGTAGAGGGGAGAGCCACCATCGGCCACGCCTTTATACGGGGCCACGGTTCGTTACCGCAATGAATACCAACGAGTGCCGCGGGGGGGGGGGGAGGGGGGCTGGAGAGACGGTGAGAGGGGCACAGAGAGCTGCAAGGAGCGAGAGAAGAGGCGGGGTTAAACAGCACTAGGACACGCGGAGAGAGGGCGGCGAACCGAACGAGAGAGAGAACCGGGAGAGAAGGGGGGCGTCAGGGAGAGAGGAGCCAGGGCGTGGACATGAGCCCGGCCCAGCGACAGCCCCCGCCGCACCGCACCGCACGTCCTCAGACTCTCATTTCCGTTTTTTACTACGCAGCCCCGAGACAGCGGAAAGTGCGGCGCGGCGGCGACGCCGGGCCCGCGAGGGAGGTCCTGCCCCGCCTCTCCCGCCGCACCCCACCCAGCCCCACCCCGCCCAAGACTAGGTACTCGTAAACCTCCTCTAGCTACGGCCCCTAATTCTACGCTGCAATCCCATTTACCCTTCACTTCCATTGACCCCCTGCGCTCCAATACCGCCGACCCGCTTCCCGCTCCACCGCGTGGAAGTATATCCAAGCTAAGCACAACGGAGAGGACGGGCGCACCAGAGTAACGGCCGCATTAAAACTCGTGCAAAACGCGCGTCTTCATCACATGCACACAACACATGACTGCGGCTCATTGAAGCGCACTCAGGGGCACATTCTCGACACAATGTGAACATTACAGAGCCGGCCGGCACTGTATTCAGAGCGCCAACAGTTTTTAGCACGGCCCAGTAAAGCAAGACACTCCCTCCCACACACACACGTTAACACACACACAGGCGAGCAGTGTCGAAGCGGTGCATGGCATATTTATTTTGAGCCGCATCGCTCGCAGCATGTGCTTGTGTGAGTGCAAGAGAGCAAGTGAGGGAGAGAGACATGTCTCTGCAGAGAGAGAGAGAGAGAGAGAGAGAGAGAGAGAGAGAGAGAGAGAGAGAGAGAGAGAGAGAGAGCGCAATGAGGGCGCGGCGGCGCTGACGTCACGGCTAGACCAAGCACCCGCCCCCTCAGTAGAGGAGAACAGAGAGAAGAGGGGAGGGGAGGGGAGGTCCAATAATTAGATCTAGCCATAGCGATAGCGCCCCGCACCGCCCCGCGCCGCGCACACGGTAAAAACCAAGTCCAGGTTTCCGCACTCTTCACTGTAACTAACCTGAGGGGGAAACAACTCTGAATCTTGGTGCACAAATGTCGTGAATTTTTATGAACTTTTGCAAATTTTTGTGAATTTTTGCAAATTTTTATGAATTTTTCTGAATTTTTGTGAAATTTTCTGGATTTTTCTGAATTGTTTTGAATTTTTTTGAATTTTTTTTTGAAATTTTCTGAATTACTAGGTGTACAAAAATTTTAGAGTTGTTTCCCCCTCGAACTAACCCTGGCTTACGGTGAAAATTCTCCGTCAGCTATAAGGTGCTGCAGGGTTCACCGTAACTTAGAATGGAATTCACCATAGTGGCAAGCAGCCAGGAAACTTATGGAGAAAATACATGGTAGCGTCTTAGTTTTCCTAAAACTGCCGAGAGTATCCTGGACGTGCAGCCCCGCGCCAGTCTGTCTGGCGGCCGTAGGGATTAGAACAGGAGAGGCGCGAGCTGGCGGGGCAGTGATCTTCTGAAACACCCACCTCTACAACTACCGGCGTGGAGGCGAGGCGGGGCGGGGCGGGGCGGGGCAATGTGGGGCAGGACATGGCGGGGTGGGGCGGGGCGTTAAGCTGGCCTCAGGTCCAGTCCCACCCTACCATCTCGCGGCACCCACCATACATCACGTTTCGATGCGGGGCGGGGCGGAACGGAACGGGGAGGGGGGGGGGAGTCACCGTGCTGGCCTCCCTCTGACCTGGCCCTGCGCCAACCCACACCACTTTGAAACTTGTGGAGCGTAGTACGGTTGTGGGAGTGGAAAGACCACACACAGTACGCGCACATTCGGCTAGAGAGCGGATGTCATTATTTTCGACTCGTTCATTTCAGAGTCAGCATACAAATAAAGGTTCCTCTACGAGAAAGACGAGTTCTGGTCTGGTAACAGGTGTATGTGTATAATTAAAAAGAGCCGATTCACCCCGGTTCCCGATTCTCGGGCCAAAAGACTCCGAGACTCAAATGGTCGCCCTCACGCGTCTATTCAAATCCACCACGCCCCTTAAAAGATGCGCGAGATTCGAAAGCCTGAACACGTACTTTACAGTAACACGCCATAGTTATAGTCTGTATCGTTGCCATGCGGTTCAGAAGCAAGGGCACCAAGTTCCACCCTAAGCTCACTTCGAGTCCCTCTCCTCAAAGGCACCTCTTCCTCTTCCTCCTCCTCCTCCTCCGCCTCCTGCTCGTCTTGCCATTGATATTGATGTTAGGGGCCCGCCGCCCGCCCCGCCCCACCCCGCCCCGCCTGACCATCGCAAGGTCAGTGCAAACAAGCATGGTTCATCAGTGGCCCGGGCCGGCCTACTGAGTCCGACCGACCACGCGCCCGGCCCCGCACGGCCCGGCCAGCAGTCCCGCGTCCAAAGCGATTGTGTCCTGCTCACACTTGCAATTGAGACAAATAAGTGTTTGACTAGCAGAGCCTCTACTGCCGGCCGGCGCCTCTGCGGGCCATGTGGCCGTGCCGTGTGACATCGTGCTTGACAGTTCCGTAAAGGCGCCCCCACAATGTACTTTTCGGGAGGTGACGGCACAAAAACTTGGGTGCCAGGAATTAAATTCCTGCTTCCCCCTGCGCTTGGGCTCTCTGGGTAGGCCACCAACTACACACAAGTGCTT
This sequence comes from Frankliniella intonsa, assembly GCA_033675135.1. Classification (NCBI taxonomy): domain Eukaryota; kingdom Metazoa; phylum Arthropoda; class Insecta; order Thysanoptera; family Thripidae; genus Frankliniella; species Frankliniella intonsa. Next base: position 9,353,510 of record CM066255.1, on the reverse strand, counting down.
GGCGGGTTGGCCTATCTAGTGTGTCGCAGGCGCTCTCATTAACTCTGCCTCGGTAACGTCCATTGTGGGGGCGCCATAACGAGACCGGTGCACCCGCGGGGCGGGGCGGGGAGGTACCGGACCCTGGGTGCCCCAGTGACAGTACACGATAGAGACTGTACCTTGATGTCCGAGGACCGTCACAACGGTTCAAGGACGGCCGCGTGCCTTTTACCTATCCCCGTTCTTGACTCGTTCCGATGGTACTTGGACATCCAGGAACCGTTGGTATTACCATGAAATGCCGGTGTGCTTGGACATGAGAAGGGCCCTAGCCTAGCTACGACCCGCCATCCCCGCCCCGGGGCGGGGCAAGCAGGCAGTCCTCTGACGAAACAGACGACAAAGCTACAACTAATGCCATTGCCGCTATGAAGTACGACAGAGCGGTGCTGAAGGGGGTCCGGAGTGGAAAGGGGGGGGGGGGGGGGGTCCCACGGGGCAGAACAGCGCGAATCCATCACCCCTGGGGCAGGTCGGGTCGGGTCGGGCCGGCCCGGTCTCATCGCTCAAAATTCAATCACGGGGCGGATAGAATAGACAGGAAAGGGATAGATGGTGGAGGGGTCCGTCCAAAGAGGGGTAGGGGGAATAGAAACGGCGGCAGTGCCCTCTCGGCCGACCCCTCCCATCACCCCCCCCCCCCCCCCGACACCACCACCACCACCACCACCACCACCGCCGCGCGCCGCTCCACACAGAAAAAATAACAAAATCGATATGATAGAACACGGGTAGATCGTGGAGATAGAACGATACTCCCCATCTACAACCGCTTACCTCCTCGGCTGTTGCCGACAAACGCTTACTTCACTGAAAAAGGAGGAGAAAGATAAATCGCTCTTCAAAGAGAATGATTTTGACTCCCCGAATGAGTATGAGGGAGGTAGCCGTTTGTCCGGAACAGCCGAGGAGGTAAGTGGTTGTAGAGAGTACAGAGGAAGCGGCGCTCGGCGCAGCCGGGAGCAACTGTTGGGCCCTCCGCTCCGCCCTCCGCCCCTCACCTCTGGGGTGGCCGATGAGCAGCCGGCCACAGCCATTATTTCAAAGTTTCACGATCCAAATCAGCCATCTGCGGTCCCCCGCCCCGCCCCGCCCGTCGCCAGTCTGTCTGAAACCAGCTTTGGCGATTGGGGTACAACGGGTCAGAGGGTGGAGGAGGGAGGGAGGCACGGCACCAGCGGGACACAGACCTACGCCCATTAACAGTTCAGGGCGATACAATGGGCGGCCAAACACAGTTAGCGCATCACATCAAACCTCCCAATGGCTCTAACCACCCCATCACAAGAGCCCCGCCCCGCCCCGCCCGGTTCGGCCCTAGTGCCCTGCCTGAGCCCGGGGGGCCCGCATCGCAGGGGAAAGGGCTCAGGTGAAAAGAGGGGGGAGGGGCTTATCCCAGGGGGTAGCTGGGGGGGGGGGGGGGGCGGCTTCACGCTAATCAACATACGTTGCGTGTGCACGACAACCCCGCGTGCCCCCCCACGCGCCCCGCCCCGCGGCCCAAACCAGAGCCCCCGGCACGCCGACCCATAAAATTTGATAAACTAGAAAATAAAAATAGCGCCTTGACAAACTGTTTGCAGCGACGGGGGAGGGGAGGGCCGGGCCGGGCCGGGCCGGGCCGCGCATGGAAAGGGTTCATTCGGGTTTATTGGTAACGTGCTAAAAGGCCGGCCCTTTGCTTGCACTCTCTCAACGACTCCGACATAAAAGGAGTAATTCGTATTTTCCCTGCGACACTCCCCCCAAAGAAGCCTGTTCTTGGCACAATAAATCTTGTGTAAGAACATTTACTTAGCATAAGAGGGTTTTTACTTGGTACTTTCGTACAGGAGTGTTTACAGTGAGGTTAGCCCGACACCACCATGCATGGCGCCTTGCGAGACGAGAGGGTAGGCAACCCTCCAACACACGTGCACACTGTACAGTATAGCCACAAGGCGTCCGTTTTATGCGGTTTTATGACTACCAAAAACAACCACACTCGACCACTTAGATAACAGACGAAAGAATAGTAAGCATTGTGACAACTTTTCCGGCGCACTAAAACTCTAGACTGAACCGCGAGTTGTAGAAGTTATGCACCGCGAGTCGATAGCAGAGTCGGGTCGGTTCGGGCGCCAGTGCTTATAGGCCCTAGCACCTCCCCCCCCCCCCCCTCTATTAGAGCCCCTACAACTCCCCGAGACACTTCGCACCTTGTTCGCGGAGCCCGCACAGATACACATCTCCGACAAACCGGGACCACAAAGCACACGTGAAAACAAAAATCACTTTAAAAATAACGTTTGCGTTCACTGTGAGAAATGCTTGTAGGAAAATTTTCTGCGAGAAATGTCAAGTTATCAAATTGTAAATTTACATAATTTAGTTGACTTGTCATCCTTAAACGAGAACAAACAGGCTTTCGTAAATTTTCGATACCGATCGTAAATTTAGAACATCATTTGTAAATCACATATTACGGAAAATGTACCTTTACGTATATAGTTTTGACAGTGCTGAATAAGCCAGTTTCTCCACGCAAACTCGCCCGCAGACACAAAAAGAGTCGGAACCAGCACATACGAAATTCTAAAACAAACGCTACCCACCTCCCTATTTTTATTTTACACACACACGCACACTAACACGAGACTCGCCGGCATGCCGCGAGGTAGCAAGCCAGCCAATGAAGCTCCGTGTATGCCTGTTATCTGAGTGGACCACATTCCAAACGGTATCGATGTGGCCAAACTTTCCGAGTTGCCTTGCAAGTCGTTAAAGCGCTGGGTCTTACACAAAACACTAAAACACGTGCGTTGCCGGTCTGCATCAAGATATGGCACGACCGTCTGAGCAGCTTTGTCGCTATGCTATAACCTTGTTAATGTAAGTACATAGAGTAGGAGAAGGAAACGGTGGTCTGCTCACTGCTACGAGTTACGCACTTTTTATATACAACTCATTATCATACAAAACCACTACGCTGATTTTTCTTTCGTAGGTACCGCGTGCTCGATTTTCTTTATTATGAATCCACTCTTTGATCAGTCATTCACGCAGAATGCAGCTTAATTTTTTTCAAGAGCAAGTCGAACGGGCGCAACCAGAAACGGTTCATAAAGCATTCCCTGTCGTTGGTTACCTCGGTGGAGTAACCCATTACCTAGGAGGAGCAGTGAGCGGTTGGAGGATATTGTAACCGAACAGCGCTGCTGGCGGAGCGCCAGGTGTTCCTTACACACGTGGGGCGGAGCGGGGCGGGGCGGGAGCTTTGCGGTGAAACCTCACGACCCTGCTCGTCGCGGCAGCAAAATCAAACAACTAAACATTACAATCAGTTAAGTAAAGAGAAACTGGTTCTAGCGAGTATGGCCGAACCAGTAAGTAGTTTCACATGTTACTGCTCATGCAAACACCAATATTGTTTAAGTCGAGCCTAAGGACAGACCACGTCCTTCAAGGGTGTGAAATCTCTAGGAAAATTCACACTATCACTTGTTCAAGAGAACAGATGGAAATTCCCTCACGAAATTAAACGGCAAACTTGGCCGGCAACGGTAAAGAATCGCAAAACAGTACTTTCAGCAGTTTAAGAATTATTGTAATATGTACCTGTCACTCCACGAATTCGCGAAGGTAATGCTATATAACCTGCACAAATTCCCATGCCTTGCAGTTTGTAATGAGACAGGCCGGCCTGGCAGGCCTGCGCGCCACGCCACGCCACGCCGCTCCCAGTTTCTGTTCGTTTCGGTTTCCTTCCGTTCTCAGCCAGCCCCGCCTGGCCCGGCCCACACTGCGAAAGCAACAGTCAGATGTGGCGTCTAAAAAGAGTGAGACTCTTCCTCCTTTGAAGTGATAGTTGAAGTGTCAGTCACTCAAGTAGAGTGTGATTTTCGAAACTATTTCTCTAGTCGAGCAAGAAAACTGAGCCACAAGAATCCTCGCTCTGGTATTTACAGTGCCACCCAGCCCGGGGCCCCTCGCTCGTGTTCCTTTGCCTCGATTATATATTTTTTTGCGATTCATCGAGCGCGCGCAGCTTGTTCGACCTCTACCCTTCTCTTTACCACGTATAGTTTTTGGGCGCTCAACCTGATCTCGGGTAGGGGCGGTGGGAGGGGAGGGGGGGGGGGGGGTTGTCTGACCGCTACGCTTCGGCCCGCCGGCGCGGCGTGGCGCGCCACACGACAAGGACTCCAGGACTCCAGTTCGTATCCCTTCGGAGGCCTTGGTGGGGTCGGGCCGGGCCGGGGCGGGTCGGCAGGACAGCTGGAGCGGCAGCGGCCAGAGCTGCTCCAGCGAATATAATAAGACGACCATGACGACCAGAAATAAATGTACGGCCAACAAAGCTAGAGGCAGGCAGGCGAGGCGGGCTGGGGCGTGGTGGGGCGGGGCAGGGCGGGGCGGGGTGGCCGCGAGCAGGCCTGCTGAGCGGAGGTCGCAGTCGCAGGAGCCGAGCGGCACCCGCCAAACCCACGCGAGGCTTTCGGGACGGGGGCAGCGGCAGAGAGGGAGATGCTGCTGCAGGGGGAAGGAAAAGAGGCGAGGAGAGAGAAAGAAGGGGGGGGGGGGGGTCATTCAATTACATTCCATGCGGATGATGCCCCTGAGGAAGACCTGAGCTGAGCAGCCCTCGTTTCCTTACTCCCTACCCCTCTCCCTGCCCTGCCCTGCCCACCTCGGGCGGCCGGGGAGGAGCGGGGGGCGGAGGGAAGGAGCAGGCGCCCTCCTAGACGTCCTAGACACTTGCTCCATAGTTAGGTTGCCTACTGCTCCTGCCATGACCTGCCCTGGGGGAGGGGGAGTGGGCGGGGTGTAGTGGGAGGAGGGGAGGGCCTTCCCTGAGCGGCGCGTCAGTTCGCTCAGTTTCCGATCCAGAATTCCCCGCTTCCCTAAGCGGGGCGCTTCTCCCTCCTCCCCCGCCCCGCACCACAATCCCCGACCCGACCCCAACACAAATATTTGATCAAAGATCCACTCACAATACGCGCGGGCGAGAGAGGGGGGTGGGGTTCGCAGAATTAAGACATCAGCATACATCGGCGATTAAACAAGTCTGACGGAGTGGATTACAGGATTCGATTTTCCCGGGGCGGTAGCCGGATGAGCGTAGCGCGGCACACATCCGCCCCGCCCCGCCCCGCCGCGCTTCTACTGCCTGCCCCGCGGCCGAGTGACGTTATCCGTTCGTCAGGTGGAAATTCCGTGAAGGTGGCCGAGCAGGCGCGGCGGGGCGGGGCGGAGCGGGGCGGGGTGGAGCGGGGCTGGGCTGGTCCCAAAACCTCCAATCGAAAGGGAGAGGTGGTGAGACGTGAAAGGAGGTCTGAGTGAGAGAATATGTAGATATTGGTTTAAAAGGGCGACAGTGACAGGTTGTTAGAGTAATGATGGACCTTTTAATTATTATTTTATACCATGTTGCCAAATGAAAAAAAATGCCGTTTTCGAAAATTTTGAGATTTTTTTTTTAAACATTTGGCCATGGATAATTAACTCTTTCATAATTTATGTTATTAAAAAAACATCATGTTTTCAGAACGGGCTGATTGTCCATGTTGACAAATGTCATCACAAGTCATCAGCTCAGTTCACATACGAATTCTTGACAAAGAAGTAATACCGAAGGCGGAAATTCCGAGTGACACAGGAGTGCAAATTTATCATTGTTATGATATGAACTTTGAATCGTGACAAAACGGCATAAATCATGAAAAAATAAAATTATCCCTGCCTATGGGAGGTTAGAAACACGGGTATCAAGCATCAACTCCTTTGACAGGTCGGGAACGATACAAACTCTGCTACGAACCTATACGCTAACCTAAACATGCTGGCGTCTTAAGAAACGTATGGCTCTGCTTTCTGGCAAATTTACCCGAAAGCAGAGTAGAAATTAAACAAAATAAGTGACTTACCAAATGAAATCTTTGCAGTGGCTGCAGAAGGTGGGTTGTTTGAAGAAGCGCGGAATGAACTTGTGATCTTTCACGTTATACACATTTTTCTTCTTCAGAGCACCTTTCCGACCACGAATTCGCAAGCCAAATTTTGTGTTCATGTCCCCCGAGCCGGGGGCATCATCTTGAAAGTTTTCCTCGTCCGCCATCCTTTCACACTCAGTTGACAGCTCTGCAAGCCGAGAGCTCAACTGCTGCACTGCCGTGTACAACGAGGCCCTTCTCTCAATAACAAACCAAGTTCAAAATAGAAATTCAGCCAAGGCAGTATCTTCTGCTAGACTTCTTTTCGTCGCCTTCTATTTTCTGGCTGCGAGAAACAGAGCTATGTGTGAGGCCAGGAGGCGTTGTGAAATCTGACCGGTAACTGACCAAATATTTTTCTAGCGGCTAAATTGAATATCAAATCCCACCCGGTAGATTTTCTTAATTATTTAAGAGGCTACTTTGCTTAAAGTTGGTTAAATATTTCGGGGGACTTAAAGAGAATTTGCGAGTGGGCGTTGTTTCAACAAAGTCCCGGTAGATGGCGCCACCATGCAAGCAAACGTTCTCGCAACGAACATGGTGCGAGGCCTCACCGACCCCCCACGCCCTTCTTCATAGTCGCTGGCTCGCGGCTCAGTTGGAACGAGCGAAATGGCTCTTGTGGTCGTGGAATACTTTCCCGTCGAAGTGATTTGCTTTTGGAAATCTTCAGGAATCTTACCTTCCCGAGTTAAGCGAAGGTGGGTGTAGTTTAAAATATAGAATCGTTTTGTTAAAGTTTTGAGACGTTAGCTAGTCCTTAAAGACGGAAATCTGTAAATATTTAAGCTGCTCCTGGCGAGGGGCTGGGAGGCGAGTCTGACTGTCATGGCGGACCTATGGAACGCTTTGATTTCGTAGGGTGAACGAAAATCCAACGACTTAGAAATTACAATATACTGCATAACAGAAAGAAATTTTAAATTACACTCCATAGTTTTATTTAATTACCTGCGAGATCATTAGTGCTGTCATTTTACATTAATGTAGTATTTCCATTTTATTTGAGTAAAAATGTGATAGACTCAGTTACTAAGAGACTCATTATCACCTAATTGTCAGAAGTTCACACAGTTTCCCATCTGTTGTATTAAATTGCATAGATGCGAATTTTCTGTATAAGTTCATCAAAATTTCTGCTTTTTTTCCTCATTTATTTGTTTTTTCTTTGTTCTCATTTGGATTCTCCAATGCCAAAAAGTGACAAATGTTCTGTAATGAATATTATAGTTTGATGTTGTGGAACTATCTTAACAAAACCGTATAAGTAATTCTGTTGCATTACATTTTCAAAAGGTTTTGTTTAGGAAAAATAAAATATATATTATAATTTTGGGGTTGATATTTTTATGTGAGTCTGGGCTGTGTCTAATTACTGTCCTCTCTTTTTTTGCAGATCTTGCAACCGTTGAGTAGCGCGAAGTGTATCGGAATTTTCGTGTTATGCTGGAAGAAAGCCCAAAAATGATGGTGTGTGAAGTTGGCCCTGTCCGCACAACGTGGGAGTCAAGGGAGAGGAGAAAACGCCATCGTCGAGGGAAGAAGCGGCACTCAGGCAGAACCGTGGCGGTGCACCCGCCTGACCTGCAATTGAGTAAGTCTGGCGGGGAAAGGGGAACTGATGAGGACTCATTTGAGTCAGGGTCAGAGATGAGTCTTTTGGGTTCTCTTACCCCCAAACATGTAGGCAACCATCGTCCCTCTCAACCATCTTTACGACCTGTCATCGTCCCCAAAGCCCCTGAGAACTCCACACAGTTCTTGATTGACGATCATGAAGATTCCACCCAATTCTTTAATTTTGAGGACAGTTATAAGTCACCAACTTGGTGTGGGCCAATGGATGATCCAGATGCCTACTTCCCTGCTGATTGTGATGAAGATGAGGATGCGTTCAGTCAAATGTATTACATGCGAGATTTTGAGTCGGAGTACCAGAGTGCCCGGGAAGAAGTTCTTTTGGACTGGAGTAGAGAAAGACTTTTCGACGAAATACAGAAATTGGAGAGGAAGGCAAGGACATATGAAGAACTTCTCAGCATGCAAGACCCCTACAAGACCCTTGCAAGTCTTCAAGAGCAACTAATCCATCTGCAGGAGGAGAACAGACGATTGCAAGCTGCTCTGAGATCTGATCGCAGTAGCAGTAATTCCACCTCTGATGAAGACGTTAGCCCTTGCAGACGTCAGCGTGCTGATACAGCATCAGATCTGGTCATGGTGGTTGCTCCCCTGTCTCTTCAAGATGGATCTCTTAAAGATCAAAGTCAGTCTTTAATTGAGACTCACCACCGGGCAGTGTCAGAAGTTGAAACCTAATATTACATCCATAAGTTTGAGATAGGTTGTTAAGGCAACTGTTGAACATTAAACTGCACTGAAACCTACTGCAGACAGCCTTAACAAACTGACTGCAATGTGATATTCATTCTGTACACTGCAATGAACAAAAGATGACGCTTATTATCTTGATAAATGTACATAGCTGTACCTAAAATGAATGAAAATATGGTCTCATTGTTGAAACTTCAGAGTGGCTCACATTCATTCAATGATTTTTACCAATTACACCTGTGATTCTTATTAGTTATCTGGCATATGTGAACATACTTAGTAGGATAGCTGTATTGTATTTTCAGTGTATATATCTGTTAAGGAAAATTGCATATTTTGTTCTAGTGCACTTTATTGAATAGCTTCCTAGATTATCCAAAATCTGCTGTGCCCTATGCTTGAATTAAGCTTGTTTAAGCCTAAACATAAAGACATCTTTTGATGTACCCCGAGCTGATCTGCAGATGAGGAGGTTCTGAAACTCATCTGTTCATTGTAATTTGCCATTACTTGTTTCTGTCACCCTGTTTTATGTTAGTAGTCTAATGGTTATTTGATTTATTTTAAAAAGCTGTGAAATTTATTGGTTTTATGACTTTTTTTTTCTAAGTTTTAAATTTAGAATTTCATCCACTTGGCCTTCATTTCAAAGAACTCAAACCAAAACAAAAACAAACTCTGATTTCAGTATTGACAATAACATGTAAGATTGGCCATATTCTGTTAGTCAGTTTACATATTACATTATAATGTGAAGAGACTGATCACTGTAAATTATTTATTTATTTTTCAAAACAAAACCTACAAAAAAAAATTATCATTTAAAAGGAAGTACCTGTTTAACAGTGATGTACTTGGATGGAATTCAGGCTAAAATTCATTGGATTTTAATGGATTTTTGTGTGCCCTCTGGTTTGCAAAGAGGCAGCAATTTCCTGCATTTAAAATTTAAACATTCTACTGATAGGAAAGTCAGTACTTTTATTTCTTCTTTGATCTGCAATTTTTGATTTGTTCCCGTAGGGTAGGAGATGTCCTGTAGTATTTTAATTGAAATGGAAGATTGGTGGTCTGTGATGCTGTAGTCTTAGTTTTAGTCCTTACCTTGCTACCTTTGTAAGTATAATTGGCTGCAGTTTTATTAATTTGGACATAACCAAGCAGATTTTCATACCAAATTCTAGCTGTACCTCCTTCCTAAATTATTTTATTTGCCTTTCCCAGACTTGTGTTAGGTTGACTGAGAAGTATCAGGAATGTTGAACTGATCACATCTTTCATATTTGAAAAATTGTATGTCTTCTCAAGCAACTGTTTCTTATGAGCTTTAATATCAAATTACACACTTCTAAAAATGAATTTGATTAGCATAAATGTTCAAAATCCCAGTGTGCTTGTGAGTTCATATTCTGAACCTTTGGAAGAGATTTATTCAAAGCTGTGCACAAGTGTTATTTATTTTGTTTATGACCTCTTTTTGTATCTGTTTCAATTTTTTAAGCCCCTCACCATTACAAATTACTTTCTGTGCATTACATTTTATTTTCAGCACCTATTTGTATGAAATTTGATGGAATTGGAAACTTAATTATCTTTTTACGGATATGGTTTTCTTATTTGCATGCTTGATATCTACCTATAACATGAATTGCATTCTTGAGGAGTTCTATCGTTTTTCATTTTAAGATAAGTGGGTGAACTTGTGATGTGATATAGCACTAAATATTTCTTATCACCTTCTCAATATTGTTTGTGTTTCTCTGTATTGGTGTTTTGGGTTTGCGTTTTCTATCTTCCTGTTCTTTCGTATTAGACCTTTCTCAGTGATAAATTTGACATTGTTACCCGATCTTAAAAGTTTAACGTGCAAAAAACAGTGTACATAATTTGTAGAAAAGTGAAAGGACAGATGTCACATACATATTGTTTGGGTAAGGACTATGTTATTTAGATTTGGATCCCTATATTTTAAGTGTGAGACCTTTTAATAATAAACATAGATGCGTTCAGTGGATGTTTTTTGATTAAACCCCGCTGTGATTGAGATAGGAGCTGCCAAGCTAGGAAATTCTTAAAAAAAATTGTGGCAGTGTAGAAAGGGGATTCAGAAAGGAAATGTGAGGGAAGTACAGGATATGTACTTGGCATTGTTTGTGGCAAATTGTGTGACAGGAATGTCAAATTTTATTTGTAAACAATACCATCAAGATTTACAAAACTGTTAAAAACTTGAAGCCCATTTCATGAGAGTTGTGTTTGTGAGTGCCAGAAAATTACAGTATGAACAAACCATCTACACTTGAATACAGACAAACTCATCAGAGTGCCCAGGTTGCCCTTTGCTTCCTGTTTTTTTAATTTTTTTAATTATTTGGTTTGGTTGTCTCCTTGTGGACAGTCTAGGGTTGGTCGGCTAGCTTGTTCGGTTTGCGCGACTCGGAAAGAGAAACCCGTGTATCGTGAGAAACGGGAGCGAGTGAGACAAAAGAACCCCCTGCGGCTGCGGGCCGCACCGCAGGCGAACAGGGGTTCAAAGTCGGTCGCGCGCAAGCTGCCCCGCTCGGTGCCAGTCCAGCGCGCTGCTGCGCGGCGGCCCGAGGCGCCCGCTTACTCCGCCCCGACTGTAGATTGCGAGTGGTGCGTGCGGCCGTGCGGCCGTTGGCAACAAACACGCCCGCAGCGGGGCGGGGCGCGGAGCTCGGCACGAGCCGGCCGCGGGGCGGGGCGGGGCGGGGTATGGAACGCTCAGCTGTGCCGGAGCTTCGTGTGCCCCGCCCGCCCCGCCCCGACAAAGCTCGGCACACTCGGCTACGCACTGCCCTGCCCGCCCCCCGCCCGTCCGTGGCCCGCCTCCCCTACTCCTGCTCCTCTTCGCCGCGCCGCTCCGAGGCGAAGCTTACGTCGAAGCGACTCCATAGTAGCAGCGTCGGAACCATAGCCTACCTCAATTGCGTTTAGCCAACATTCCTGATCGCTGCCCCACGGGTTGCCTCTGTCTCAGGCGGTTGGCGAAGGCCTTGATAGGCGGAGCGTACGATCCGGCGGCGTCCCCCAGGGTACAGGGTACGGGAGGGCGAAAAACGCGGGCGGGCGCAATGTTGGATAATTACATGGATATGCTTTGGAGCCCTAGTGATTGCGCAACACGGCTGCGCGCCGGGCTGGGCGGGGGCCCCGGGCGCACGGTGACGGCGAGCTCTGCGGCGCTGTGACGGTCACGGTCGCCCACTGGCATACTGACAGCCGTGCACAGTCGCGGCCGAGTAGGCTCGACCTGGGCAGGGCAGCGCCGCCTGGTCTCACAGCCAATATACCCGATACCGACTCGCCGCCTCCCTCGCCCGTGGTTGGCCGCCCGGCCCGGCCCGGCCCGCAGTCTCTCAAGGCAACCTCTGACGCCGAAGCGAGGGCCGATTGAACATAAGCCTTCGGAGCGTTTTTCATTCACTACATGATTGAACGCGGGAGCCCGAACACGTAGTGGTCATGCCGCACTTGGTGTGTTAACATTCGCCAGTTTGAGACCCACGTCGTCGTGTGCCTCAAACCCAGGTTGACACACCCTTTCTCAAGCCGTTTAAAAGGACTGGCCAAAGTGTGACCACATCGTGGTCTCGCGTTGCTAGGCCCGGCTTAGGTAGTGCGGCAGGAGGGCGCTCTTGTGCTGCTCCGACTGTGCTCGGGAGGGACGGGACGTGCGCGCCTGCACGGCTGGGGCTGGGGCGGCTGGTCGCGGCGCGGCGCACGCGCAGGACGCGTCCGGATAGCGCACCCCCTCCCCCCTCCTCCGCACGGCCACGACGCCTCGGCCCGCCCCGCCCCGCCTGCTTCGGACGCGGCCCGTGCTGACGTGACCGCCGCCCCGTTCAACGATTTTGACGGGACTTCCTCGTTTGGTTCGGGTCGATCGGGTTCGAGGGTGGCTGGCTGCACGCGGCGGCAAAGTTGGAATGTTCGAAAAAGCTAGGAACTTTGGATGTGAAGCGACATGCCGTGTGGCGGGGCGGGGCGGAGGGTGGAGGTTCATTAAATACAGCAGTGGCATTTTACTCCGCACCTTCTCGGCCCGCACGTCAGGCAGCCGCCATGACGTCACATGAGCGCCTTGGGTACTGCTGGGCAGGAGAAAGAAGTCCACACTGTTTTGCTGTCAGACTGGTGCGCCCCGCCCCGCCCCGTCGCCCACGCGATGGGTCTTTGTTGTGGCCCCAGCAGACGGTATACTCCTCTCCACGTCAAGGCCCCAGTCAAACCCGCCCGTTCAGACGCGAATAGTGCGATGCCTGCGAGCCGCTACCCGGCGGCAGGCAGGACTTCCCTCTCGCTGGCCGCGTGTTCGCAGACGAGCTGTCGTTGCGAAATGTTTTGGGCATTAACCGTGTTCTCCCCCACCCCGGCCCGGCCCCAACACACTGACTCGATGCCTTGTTTATTTTTACCGAAAGCGGCTGCAGCGCGGGGAGTTGAACCCATGCCAGCAGCGGCAGCGGTGGTGGCCCGACCCACTGCAGGAGGTGCAGCGCCGGCAGGGCGTGCTGCCCCCCTCTCCCGTCCCTCCGGCGGGGACGTTGCCTCGGGAACAGGCCTTGGCTAGGCGTGGCGACTAGCATCGTCTAGGCTAGGGGGCTCGTCTAGTTCTAGGAGAAAGCGAGGAGACGCGCTGCGGACCGCGCTGCCGCGCTCGTTGGGGCGGGTCAGGTCGAAGCGCTACGCTCTGCAGAGCCTGCCCTGCGTCGCGCCCTTTACTGACTTACAGCGCGTTACTTGATGCCACGCTCAGGGAATGCTGTTTGGCAGCGTTGCCCGTGTGAGCGTTGCAGTCAGGAGTATAGCAGCACTTTGATGCCGTTCATCTCGTGCGCACGTTAAAAGCAAAAGTTGAAAGTTATGCCGAAAGTTAAAGCGCTCAAAGTTCAAGAATCAAAAGCTGAGGTGGTCAAAGTTAAGTTTTTCTCGCTTAAAGTAAAAGCGACGCAGTTAACGCGGAAAGAGTCTCAAGTTTTGAGTTTGCTGTAAGAGGTGAAACGAATGAGGCAACATGCAGAAAGATAAGATCATCTGCTTCCACGTTAGCGAATTTTTTTTTCGCGTTAGTACACCATTTTTCTGTCCGTGGACCTGGCCAGCGAAAAGATTCGATAACTGCTGGTCAATTGGCCTTCCCCTCCCCCTTCCTCACGATGGCAATATCCGGTTTGCGAATTTCTTCTCTGGGAATAAGCGGACGACCTCCATGCGCTGCGCGGTGCGCGGCGGCGAGCACCGCCTCGCCACGCCCGCGGCCACCTCAGAGTGACTTAGCTCACCACCGTCAAAAACCGTTTTCAAAAAAAAAAAAAAAAATTTAAGTTTTGTTTTTGATGAGTTAAATAAAATAGAGAACGTTTTGCAATTTCTTTTTCTTTGCGCGGCGAGACTAACGTCAGCAAATAGGTTGGGCTTACATACGCACAGGTGTTTTAAGCGGGACGGTCTGGGGCAAATAATTGTTTCGTTCATTGCCTTTTGTACACCTAAAAGGGCTATGCATTGATGTGTTATACACTATTTATCATCGTTATATTTTTCTGGCTTACTAAAAAAACGGGCGACGCTCAGCAAAGTTCACTATATTCAGCTCGATATTAGGCTGAACTTTATTTTTTGACCATAATTTTTGTTAAGATATGTAGGTTATGATGAACAATTTTTTTTTTTTTAAGTGAGAACATACAGTACTTGTTAGTCAATGACCGAAGAATGTCAACTGGCATACGTCATGCGTTGCGAGACCTGTTGTCTCACCTGCCGTCTGATAGAGCACTCCAACCCTCATTTCGCGGGCCCCTCACATAATCTCAACCGTCATGTTTTACTGTGTACTGTACTTTTTGCTTTAGTATTTGGGTGCTCTAGCAGATCAGCTGATTACATGCTTCTCCAAGCTTTCTTGTACAGATAAAGAAAATAAATAATTGAAGAGTAGGCGCGTTTTGTGTTATCATTATCGTAAAAACACTGTATATTCTTTTCAAATTGTTCTTATGGATGAGAAGGTACATTACAGCCGTTAGAGAAGGTCAAAACTGAATGGGGTGTTTCGAGAATTGAAATAGAATTGGCGTGAATTGGATTACAACTTTGGAATTGGTTTTGAATTAAATTGAACCGTTCAAAAACTGTGAATTGCACTTAAATGGAGAAGAATTGGCGTGAATCAGACTGAAATATTTAAATTGTGTTTGAATTGATTGGAATTAGTTCAAATGCTCGATCTGGGCTGAATAATCGGTATGATTTTTTTTAGACTTATACATTTGGAGGACAGCGCGTAGGTGCACGAGTATGCTGTCGAGTTTTTGTGATGTTCTTCGGCAAATTAATAGTCCGATCGAGGGACATGAGGTGGGGGGCGTGGGAGGGTCGAGAACAACAACGCGGGGGGGGGGGGGAGTCCTCTATTTTGAGCAGGAGGCTCTTTGAGTGGGGGCCGGACCTGGCCGGGCGGGTGCAGCCGACGCTGCTGCTAGATGATACTGGTACTGTCGCAATTCAAAAGTATTCCAACTAGAAATTTCATCTCTTGGACATGTCCACACCGCCCCGAAAGCTTCAATCTAAGTTAAAACACTTCTGCTCATCACACCTCGTTTGGGGGGCTACCTGCTACCGGCTGAGGTTGTCGGCTGTGGGTTAAGTCCTCCGGGTGTCCAGGGCGACCAGGTTCTGCTTCAAGCGAGACGAAGCACTCGAGGAAATGTGGAGCATTTTGCAGACGAAATGGAAACGACATGGATTACTCCAGATCAAGCTCGCAACGTTAGTGAAGCAAACGTAAAGCTTGCCCCAATTTTTTCCCCAAACCTTTTTGATTTCTAGATATTATTCTGGATGGTCTGCTGCGCCCCCAGGGGGGAGCCAGGATGGCGTAGCATAGGCAGTGTGGGGGAGGGGGGGGGGCCTCAGACCCCGTGGAGCCGCGCCCCCGCCGCGCCCCCGCCCAGCCACGTCCCGCTCTCCATCAAACGCTAAACGGATGCCGCGTCCTCTCTCTCCTCCGCCCGACCCGGCTCGGCCCGGCCCGGCTCTGGTCGGGGCGGACGGGACCGGGAGCTTTCCGCTCTGGCTGGGCTTGCCGTTTTGCGATCCGATCGGTCGGGTTAGCGCTGAGCTGTGCTGAGCTGAGCGTGAGCCTATCGGCGTGATCCATCCTCGTTTATGTGACCCTCTCACTTTACTCCCCCCACCTCTCTCTCTCCCCTCTCTCCCCCTCTCCCTCTATCCCACTTCGTCTCTTTTTCTCCAGCCTCGTCTGCCGCGAGCGCGCTCCGCGTCAAAAGCGGCCGTGCGGTGCGGCCGGGTCTGAGGTCTAATCCCTGTGGAGCTGTCCGGCGGGGCGGGGCGGGGCTAGTGCTCCACCTCAACCCCCCCCCCCCCTTCACCCCCCTGCAGGGAGGGACGCATGTGGCTGGCTCCGGCCGAATCGATCGCAAATATATTTCGAGGCCGTCGCGCCTTACGGCTGGAGTGGGTAGGCAACCCGTGTACCGGCACGTGTTGTCTGAAGCACCCGGTGCCTCCTGTGGGGGTGGCGACGAGGAGACGCCGCGGGGCCGGGCGTCTTGTTGTGGGGAGTGTCTACCTGACCGGCGGGCCGCGGCGGGCGCTCCGCCCTCTCTGCCTCCCTCTCTCTCACTCTACTCCTCCCTCCCTCTCTCTCACTCTACTCCTCCCTCTCTCACTCTACTCCTCCCTCCCTCTCGCTCTCTCCTACCCCCTCTCCCGCACTTCCTCCCCCTCCCCTAATGCCGCACTTACACAACTGGTGACATACCTCATTGAGGGGCAGACGTGCATGCGTCCAACCCCCGTCACGTAAAGGAAGGGTTACTCTCACTACGGCCGCTTTTCAATTCGGTTCCCAATAACATTCTATAGGAAGCGGTGAAATGAGTTCATGCAACACCAATGTCGACATGTTACTGGGATTGAATCGTATACTACTTTGGTTTGAAAGGCGGATTTCCATACGCATGGGACTCGATCAACGCGGGGGCGCGCAGCAATGTAACTCCATCCCCGCCCCGCCCCGCCCCGCCCCGGCCCGGCCGCTCCGGCACAGCCGTGCGGGTAGGCAGCCCGGCCGCAGCCGTGCGTCCGGTACAGCCTACTGCACTACCGTTAGGGTGTGCGTGCGCTGAGCAGCCGGACGTGGGGGGGCCTCGGTCACCGGCTGTTTCTCACGTCAAATTAGACTTTTCCTAATCGAGTCGGCGTCATAGGACATCGAGCGCCGGGCCGGGGGGCCTAATGAATGAGGGGTGGGGCGGGGCGGGGCGGGGCGGGCGGCCCTTAGCGTCGGCCTCCGCGGCCGGAGCGCGCGTCACTCCGCGTCTGCCGTGGCGGGGCGGGGCGGAAGGACTGAGTCGACGGGGCCCTAGCGCACCGTGCAAGGCCGGCCCGCGCCCGAGCCTCGGCTGACTCGACTCAGCTGGTCCCTATAAGAACCCCCCCCTCCCCATGCCACTGCAAAAAAAAATAGATTAATATTGTTGCGGTAAATTTAATAGAATGCGTTTATGAACCCGGGTTTAAAATTTGTGGTTCTTGCTTTAGTCAATGTCGATATGACCATGCGAGGGATATAGGATCTTATTCAAACATACACTTATTCACCTAAATAAACTTAGCTGAAATCACCATGGCACAATAATGCTACACAAGAGAAGTTTGGTCGGATTCACTACCAAAGTCAAACAATTTGTTGTTTTCACATGTTGAAAATTCTTTTTTAACTGAGTTTACCTTGGGGTGAAGTCAACTCGCTCACTCCCACTGACTCGTCTCTTATCACTAATGACTGCGATAAGGAGCGGAGCAGGGCAGCGGGTCTGGCGGGCCGGGCGGGCCCGCCTGGCAGGGCTGTACATGAACACGTACATGATCGCGTACACTGTGCAGGCGCTGGCATGTGTCAACACAGCGAGAACATACAATAACGCGTCGCGCCTGACTAAGTCTCGTTTATTACGCGACGTTTTTGTTTTTAAGCAGGGGTCCGTAACTTAACACAAAATTGCCTTAAAACGTTATTTAACCCGTTAACTTATGGGCCACTGACTAAACGTTAAATTATGGACTTAGTGTGCCGGATAGAAGGTGGACATTCGCCCGATTGATTTTCGCGACAACCGATGTACCGTTATAACTCTAACTTTTAATATAAAATTCGAAACGTTACGAAAAATAACTAACGCAAAACAAAGCTACGTCAAGTTACGGACCCCTGTGAGCACGTTTGAGTGTTGCTTCATTTCTA
The DNA here is from genome assembly GCA_033675135.1 of Frankliniella intonsa. Classification (NCBI taxonomy): domain Eukaryota; kingdom Metazoa; phylum Arthropoda; class Insecta; order Thysanoptera; family Thripidae; genus Frankliniella; species Frankliniella intonsa. The sequence continues at coordinate 9,335,861 of CM066255.1, read as the reverse complement.
ACTTCAACTTCAACTCCGGCTACTTTATAAAACATTCCGTGCGTCTCGTGCCGTCACATCACACCGCACCAGATTGCAACTGTTTACAAATGTCATTTTTCTTCTCGTCGCTTTCTTGCTTTTGCCACGCAAATCGACGGGGATATGCTAATCAATTACCGGGCAGCAGGACAGATCCACGACGCAAGGCCGCGCGCGAGCCGGTTTAAAAATACCCGCCAAGTTGGTGGGAAAAATAAAAATAAAGAAAAGTGAACTCGGCGCGCGACTTATCACGGGCCCGTTATCACTCTGGGGGACGAGGCGCTGCGTAGGCTAGCGCTGGTCTAAACGCGGAGCTGAACGTCGTGCTGGACACGAGGCGGGGCGGGGCGGGGCGGGGCGAGGCGTCGACCCTGTTGCTCAATCGGCTGATAAAGCCAGTCCAGCGCACGCCACCGCGGGGCTGCAGAGACTTTGTGCGGCCGGCAGGTGAGGTGGTGACTGGACTGCAAGTGGACGGGACAGCTGTGTCGTGTCACCTCCCAGCCGGGCCGGGCCTAACCCGCGTTGGTCGTGAATGCTGTGCGGGTAGCCGCGACAGGAGTCATATCGCGCAGGTCGACGCGATGCTAGCTCTGTATAGTGTGTGGGGCGGGGCGGGGCGGGGCGGGGCGGGGCGGGCGCGCCCACATGAAGGCCGGCAGGTTGGCCAGCGCATAGCCCAGCGTGTGTCTGCCTGAGTCTCTGGCCCGGCCCTGCCCTGCCCTGCCCCTGCGCCGCGCCTGCCAGCGGCCTCGTGCGCTGCGAGCCGAGGACTGCGCCGCGCCGCGCTGCGCTTCCAAGCACAGCTTCTATTCGCTCTGCTTGAGCTCTGCCCGGGGCGCCCCCCTCCCCCTCGTCCCTTGCCTCCCCCCCCCCCCCCCCTCTGCCCCCTCCGCCCCTCTCCTCGCCGCTACGCCCCCTCGCCGCTCGCTGTGCCCTCCTCCCTCCCCGCCCTTTCACCTCCCCCACCCTCTTTTCCTAAACGCCTCCCGCTGATATCTGCTGGCAGCGTCGCTAACACGCCCAGCGCGGCGCGCGGCGAGCCCAGTCCGACCAAGGCTTTTATTATTTTTCGTACAGCTCATTTCGTCGTTGCGAAGGTTGTTATTATTATTATCCGCGTGTGCGACAAACCTTTTGATTAAAGCTCCGGTCAATTCCGCTGTAGGACGCAAAGCGCCTTTTACGTTGCGCCCACACAATATTTTCAATAGTTTGTTTCCTTTATTTTCCGCTTTTTTCTCACTTTCTTTCAAGAAATGATCATTTTAAACCAGTCGCGATTTAAGATCTGGCTAGAACGGGGCGGTGTATGTGAAGTTGGTTTTTGTGTAGCTGATTGCCTACCGTTCTGGCGTCTCCCTGGGGGCCTAAAGCCCCCCCCCCTCCCCCACTTGAAATCACGCCTGTTTTTAACAGTGTACATCCATAGTGAGGGGGGAAGATAATCTGACGTTGACGTCCGGTGCGGTCGAGGAGCGGGACGGGGCGGAGGGACATGCAGCTGACAAAGTGCGTAGCGTTACACGTTATGAATGGAGTGACCCCCTTTACGTAGTATCGTCGAGCTATCGGTCGGGCCTGGCCGGGCACCGCGGGCACCAGCGGCGGTACGCAGTGCGTGCCGAGCCGAGCCGAGCCGGGTACCTGACGTCACGTGACGTGACGAGCCCGTTACTAAAAATGGTCTTTGCGAAACAAAGCTGCTTCGGCCGGTGCCGCGCGGTGCGGCGGGGCGGGGCAGAGCAGCGCAGCGCCAGACCTTTGCACCCGCCCCGCCCCGTCGCAGCAGCTCCAGTGAGGAGAAGAGAAGAGGTATCCCTGGAGGGCCTCAGCGCGACACTAGCCGGGGACAGGAGCCCTCCGAATCACTAGCAGCTAGGGCCTGCTAGCTGGCCCCGCCCCGCCCCACCCCGCCCCGCCCGGGCCGCGCTGGGGTTACTGGCACCTGCCTTGCACTATTGGCACACCCCGATAGGCGGGGCGGGGCGGGGCGGCCGACCTAGTGCGGAGGGGAGCCCCGGGTCCGTGTCGTGTGTCCCGTCGTCCTATCGCCTCTCTTGCGGTTTGGACGATGGAAATGTACCAATCGCATCGTATCCGCGTCGCGTCGCGGCGGCGCGGCGAAAGCGAAGCGGCCAAAGCCGCGAACAATGAGGAATACCGCGCGCCGCACCGCGCACTCGTGGCTGCAGGGGTCTGGGTGGTCCCGCCCCGCCGCACCCCGCCCCGCCGCACCCCGCCCCGCCCCGCCTCGCCTCGCCTCACCGTGGAGAGGAGTCCTGGAGGGGAAGGGTGTTGGCGGGGTGGCGCGGCGCATGCCGACTGATTCAGAGGATCGCTCTCGTCCCTCCGTCCTTGTCGCACCCATGGCGGTGTTGGGCACGGCAGTGCCCCATGAGTGCGACAAGGACAGGACGACCCTCGCGGAATCACTGCACGCACGCTCCACCCTGCCCGCTTGTGGATGCTGTACCGCGTGCACGGGTGCGGGCGGGTTGCCTACCCGGAGCCGCGTCAGGCGCCCTGGTCACGGGGCGGGGGGTGGGGGCGGCGCGCCCGCGCCCGGGCCCGGACGGGGCTCGGCTAGAGAGACCCCTCCAGTCTAGGTTCGACTCGACTAGCTGCGGCCTGGTTCGGACGGGGCGTGGAGATGTTCGAGGACAACTTGACTGTCGAGTGTCGAGTGCTACGCGGTCTACTGCATCCCCTGTCATATCGACATTAGCGCGCGAGGCTTTGAACCAGACGGCGAGGGGGGAATTCGTTTGGTATCAATGCCGGCGGGTTTCTCGTTTCGGCCACTTGAGCTATATCGCGCAAGCTTAGCCGGTCCGCTTAAGATTATAATACGCAGCGCACCTGCCGCAGCGCGCGGCCGCGGAAGCTTTTGACAGTGTGACACCGCGATGGTGTGAGTGAGATAGGGGTGGGGTGGGGTGGGGTGGGGCGGCGCGGCGCGGTGGGCATGAGGGCCGCCAGGGCCCGGGTTACAGCCCATAAAACTACAAGTACGATCTCTGCATATAACGCTGGGTAGGGCCGCTCCGCTCCGCTCGGCGTCCTGGTCTCAGGACGGGCCGCCCTGGCCGCCCCGCCCCGCCCCTTCTCTCGCCTGAGCTGAGCGCTCGCTCGTACAGCAACAGTGCAAAACTGCTGCAAACGATGCAAATCGATTTCAAACCCATCAACCGCGTTGTTTCTTTTTTGCCGTGCCACACAAAATAACGGAGGCAAGAAGGGAAGGGAAGCAGAGTGCGCATCCCTGTACTTTATCTGACAGTTCTGGCGGGGGGGGGGGGGGAGGGAGGGAGGGAGGGAGGGAGGGAGGGAGGGAGGGAGGGAGGGAGGGAGGAGGGAGGAGGAGGGAGGGAGGGAGGGGGGGGGGGAATGTGGGAGAATCTGTTTGTCGACAATGCCAGTCAGCCAGGCCGCCAGGCCCGGCCCGGACCGCCGCGCGCGACCCGGGGCCGTGCCGTGCTGTGCCTCGCGCGCCTCGCGCCCGGGCGCAGCCCCGGCCCCCCGGCCCCCTCGGCCAGCCGCACCGTACGCCCTACTGGCGCGCTCTAGCGACCCGCCTGCGAACTACTGCGGTGCAGGCATGACGACGCCCCCCCCCCCCTCACCCGCCTCCGCGCCGAACTTCCCCGCCCCATTACATTTGAGCAAACAACACGCCGCGTTAAAAAAAAAGGAGAAAAAGAGAGAATTTTTGTGAGAATTTTAGTATTGGCAGTGTTTGGCGGGGCCGGGGGCGTTGTTCTCGGCGGCGTGACTGTGACTCCAGGACCCGCCCCGCCCCGCCCCGCCCCGCCCGGCGCCAAATGGGTTACTCTCATTAGGTTTAAACGACGCGGCCCGTACTGGGGCTATCGCGGGAGGATCTCACGCGAGGCGGGAGGGCGGGGCGGGGTGGAGGCGCCGGTCGAGTGTGATCGGGCCCCCGCCCCGCCCCCGCCCAGCGACGTCCTCAGGTCGGCTCTCGAGCCTGCACTAAAAATCCCCCCCCCCCCCGGGTATACGCCAGTAAACACCCTCATGGCACTACCGTTTGGGGTTCGCGCCCTTACGGTTACGGTACGCCCTTTCGGCGTGACCATTGGGTACGCCCTCTGGACGCGAGTGCCCGCGGGAACGCCCGCCTCCCGGAGGAGGTGAGCAGGCCAGGCCAAGCCGCCCTGCGGGTAGCGGCCGTAGCGGCGCCGAGGTGGTTGACATGGCGGTGGCGGTACGGTGCGCCTTGCGTTGCTAGGCAACAAGCCCAGTTATGGCGTCAACCTTGCGGTCTGGTCCCGTCCCGTCGCCATGGGAGAGGAGGCTCGCGCCGGCGGCGGGAGAGCGAGAAAGACGTGACGAGACGTGACGAGGCGTGACGGGGCGTGACGGGGCGGGGGAGAGGATGCGAGCGGAGCGGCTGGGGCGGGGCGGATCCCCAGGAGGACGGGCCGCGCGATGCGGCTGGTGCGGCGGCAGGGCGGGGCGGGGCGGGGCGAGGTGCGGTGGGTCAGGACCGTCAGGGCGCTGTCCCTCCCAGGACTCTCCTGCCCCGCCCCGCCCCGTCTGCTGATGCTGCGGCAGGACTGTGATGCCGCTGACATAATCTCTGACACAGTGCTGACACGAGCTGACGGGACGGCACGCGCCGCGCCGCGCATAGCTAAGGGGCTAGCCTAGCCGGCCGGCCGGACCGTGACCCGCCGCCTTCCCGTGATACGTATTGCATTAAGAACATACTCCAGCGTCACTGGCTTTGTTCTAGTTGTTGCGTGAATATGTCTTGGTTGACAGGCACACTTCACTTTAAAATAAGTCAGTGTACACACTTTTAAAAATCCATGAAAAATCGGAAAGAAAAATCACGGAAAAAACGGAAAAATCGGTGTACGCTTGAATTTCTTGTGAAGGACCCCTCCCCTCGTGGACAGGCCTGTCCCGTCGGCCAGGGTCGGCCAAATCGAACCTCGAGTCAGGTGAGGTCGCGGTGCCGACCGTATCGACCAGACGGACGGACCGGACCGATAGGCGTTACGCCTTCTGGAGGAAACGTGCGATGGAAAAAGTCGCCGTCAGTGTCCTGTCCGGCCCGGCCCGGCCTCCACGCTACGGGGAGAGGGAGGGAGGCGGTGATATGTGTCGCGTGACAGTGTCACCGGGACTCCTGCCCCGCCCCACCCCGCCCCGGGCCCCACACCGTCTGATTTCTCGATCAGCCGACTGTACGTCAAGTACCGTCGTGCCGCCCGCAAGTGCCCTAGAGTCTCTCCCTGCCGACGCGACTCCGACTAGATTGCATGCGAAATGTGCATCGCTCTCATCTGAAACGCGGCACGTCGGCGGAAATGGAGTTTGACAGTCTTTCTTTGCCCCCCTAGTAACAAACTCAAGCTCGAGAGGGCGGCGCGGGGCGGGGCTGAGCGAGCTGGCGGGCCTTTCTCCTTTTTCTTTTCGGCAGTGTCGTGTGGCCATCGGGGGACCCCGACCTCATGACCTGCATGCCGGCCCCGGCCGGGCCGCCGGCCGCCCTGGCCCACAGCAACATGATGGGGTGCGCGTGCGCCCGTCTCTCTCACTCCCTCTCCCTCTCCCGCTCCGCCTCTCCTTCTCTCTCCCTCTCGCTCTGCATTGAGCGGGGTCTCCCGAGTGAGAGAGAGGTAGAGTGCCCTGCCAAACGCTGCCCTTAAGCCCTACTGAGTGGGCCCCAAGCCGGCGATCGATGGGGCGACAGGGGGCCCGTCCCGGCAGGGGCAGAGCGGCCCCTCCGGGGGCCTATCCGGGAGCCGAGCCCTGGCGGGGGCGCATTACATGAACCATCAGGGGGCCCTGAGAGCGGTAGAGGAGCAGGGGCCATGGGCGGTATGGGCAGCGCGCTTGGCATGGCGGGTGTCGCGCGACGCGACGGCCTGGTCAGTGTGAATGCGCTATGGATGCAGCCTCCAGCCCGAGCTGAGCGGCCGGCCTGGTCTGCGCTCAGTACAGTCCGGTGCAGTGCCGGGGCGGGGCGGGGCGGGCTGCCTGCCTGCACCTCTGCCTGTACGTTGACCCCACAGTGCCCCGCCCCGCCCCGCCGCGCCGCCAGAGACGGGGCCACAAGGTATTTGCTGCCGGCCGGCCGGGCCGAGGGGACCCGGACTAACTAAGCTGGACGGGGACAGGGTGGGGATGGGGACGGTATGGCAGGCCAGCCAAGCCTAACCAGGCCTCGGGCATGCCTCGGGGCCGGGGCCGGGGCGGGGCGGGGCGGCGCGGGGCCGGATGGGGCGGCGCAGGCCTAGGCTAACCAGGCCTCAGGTGCAGCGCTGCGCTGCGCAGCTCTGCGCTGCTGCCTGCCTGCGGCGGCGGCGCTGCACTGCACTCGAGCTGATGAGGCTTCGGGCCAGACAAAAGGTCCCCGCTGGTCCCCGCGCCGCGTCCACAATAGCGCCCTATCCGGACACACCTCTGCCCGGGCTGCCCTGCCCTTCTATCTTGGTCCTGCCGCGCTGGGCCGGGCCCCTCTCTATCCTCTCCTCTCTCCTCTATCCGCGCGGGGCGGGGCGGGGCGGGGCGGGCGCTATTCATCCTCGCGGCGTGCATGCTCTGGATCTCGATCCTCCATGAGCAGCACGGTTCCTCACTTCCTGCCCGGCACAGCGCGGCCCGAGCCGAGCCGAGCCGCTATCGTCCTGCCCTGGACCTGCACTGCATCCGCTCAGAGCGTAACGAGCGTAACAGCCAGTGCCAGTGTGCCCTGGACCTGCAGGCTCATTCCGCACAGTCTCTCTCTCTGTCCTTGTCGCACTTATGATGCGCGGACACAAGGAGCGAGAGAGAGGGCGCTACTAGACGCTGTTCGGAATCAGCCTGCTGCTCCCATGGCAGACGCGACGGGACTGGGGTGGTATTTTGGCGCGAGCACGACGAGGGCCTCGGCAGCCTCCTTCGGGCCGCTGCGGTGCGGGCCTGCAGGCAGGGTGATTCCGAACAGCGCTCAGTAGTGTCCCGTCTCTCTCACACTCCTTCTAGCCGTGCCCATGAGTGCGACAAGGACGCGGAGATGAGACCACTGTGCGGTGCGGCGTCACCCTCCTGGCGCGCTGGGGAGCGGGGAGGAGGTGGAGGGAAGGACCGAGGTGCGAGAGTGAGCGCCGCGCCGCAGCGCACCGCAGCGCACCGCAGCGCACCGCAGCGCAGTGCGCTCATCGCCGCGCCGCGCCGGGCTACGTCAGCGCGCCCGCCGTCGTCCTCGTCGCACTCGAGCGCCGCGCGCACTCGCGGGAGGGAGAGGGAGAGAGACACCACCCGGGTGGTTGAGCGTGGTCAGAGCTCGGGACCACGGCGCAAGAAGGTCATGCAAGGCAGGCAGCCAGTGAGCCGAGCAGATCCGACCGACTGGCCGGTTTCGTCTCGAACTCGACTCGACTCCTACGATGCGTGCGGATCCAGGAGGAGGCAGGAGGAGGGGAGGGGAGTGCGCTCTCCCCCCTCCCCCCTCCTCCTGTTGGTCAATAACCGTGCGCCTGCTTGGTGGGCACAGTGCGCTACAATCCGTCTCTTTGGCTGGGGCAGGCAAGATACCCTCCAAAAGTCTAACGATGCAGCCCTTTGTGTCTTAGGGTCAATTTTGAACCTACTTAATATAAACACGGTTTTATTCGGAATACAAAGATGTGTGTTCGCGATGCCTTTGAATGGCCAGGAAATGGCCTGTTTGTAACTGCGAAGAAAAATAATATTTAGTTTGTAGTTACAAACTTCCATTTTGTTTGAAACACAAAAACATTTCTTCGCATTACAACAAACGCGTTCATTTGTATTACAAATACAACTATGTTTGTGTTACGTAGGTTCAAAATTCCCCGTTAAGTTACGAAAGGCTTCTACGTAAGATTTTTCTAGTGTACAAGTCCTTTTTTGTTCCTACTGCTTCCGCGCCTGTCGCAGCCGAGAGCGCTCCGGGGAGAGGGGGATGGAGCGGGAGGGAATGCCATGTGTGGACACGTCTCGCTACTCCCCGTCGGTTGCGACCTGAGCCGCGGGGTAGCGCCGGGTCCCGGTCCAGTCGCATAGGTGTAATCGGAGCTTCCGAAAATAACTCCCCTCTGCTACTGTCCACCCTCCCTTCCACCACCCCCCACTGCCCAAAGAGGCGGCGGCCGCGGGGGTCTGCGGCGGCCGTTAGGGAATTGTTTTTATTGTCTTATCGGGGCTTTACGGGGAGAGGGGGTGCTACGCTTCGACGCAGTTTTAGTTTGGGACCATCTGATCTGAAAGGGAGGCGGAGAGAACAGATAACAGGAGAAGGGGGGGGGGGGCATAATGCAGTGTACCGGAAGGGGTAAGGCGGGAGAGGGGAGAGGGGCTACCGTCCCGGACTGAATCGGCACGCAATTGTCCACCTGCCGCTGCCGCCGCCGGCCTAAAACGGTACACTGTCCAGTTCGCCCCTTCGTTCTCTCTCCATCTCTCTCTCGCACTTTGCTTTGCGGTATCGGGTCTGGACTTCCCTCACTGCCACGCTGCGCGGCTGCGCGCACCTGGTTCCGATACACATTTATTTCCCTTACCTCCTTTCAACGTTGTCATTTTGCTTGTCTGTTCACAGATACGACGCGTGGGGTGGGGTGACGTGAGGGCACCGACGTGGACTACGTGTTGAGCCCTGCTCAGCCCTGCCCTCCTCGACCTTCTGCTCCGTCGAACGCCACAAGCGGCTGACACTCATGCGGACGGGAAACGCATCCGAGGTTATTTCTGAGGGGAAAAAAGATGAGTTTTAGTTCCTGTATGACAAAATATTAACATTTCATATTCTTTCCTTTCCAGAAGACGAAAAAGAGCCACGTACCGAGCAGGCAGGCGGCTCCCCGTGCTCATCCGGAAGATTTCTGTTTGACTCGCCTTTAATCTAGTACTGGAATTGTGTTGTTCAAAGATAAAGCCTTATGTGGTTGTACCGAATTCTTGTCAGTTTTTTGGCAGCACTTGACTGGCTAGTTGAGTGCTAGAAACACCCCATTCGCTCCAATACCCCGCGCTGGCTGTCTCGAGGCATGGGGTATGGACGCTCCGGTCCCCGGACACACTCGTGATCAGCTCTCCTTTGAATGAGTTTAAAAATTGAAGAGTATTTCTCCTATCCAATTATGAAGAGCTTTGATGAACAAGACGGTGCTGAAGTTATTCAGGTCGTCATAACAGAAAAGTTCCCTCCTTCCTTGACTTCCATGTACTGTACTGAATTTGCCTAGTAAGGGAAGCCCATCAGAGTAAATCTGAGTTCTCATACAGTTAATATAATTTGACTAGAAAGAGTTGGTAAACTGCACATGTAGTTGCCAAAACTCACATTTTTAACCAGAAATAAAAGAAGCCACAGCGGCCTCAGCCGAGATAAAGAAACTAGTTCCACTAAATAAAAATTCACCTCTGATTCATCTTGAGTGGGTCCGCTTCAAACAGGTATTTAAAACTTTAAATAGAGTAGATTTCCTTATGGCAGTTCATTTTTTTCAGTGTGTTTAAGAGTTATTTTTGAATGAAAGATAATTATCTGATTATTTATTTTGTAAGACATAAGAAAAGTATATAGACCAGTATATACTAAACAAAGCAAGTCTTTGGTCTGCACTCTAAAACAAAAGAAGACATTGTTGCAGGTTCAAATTGTAACACATAATTCACATTTAAAAACAATATAGAAAAAAAAGTACATTTGAAAAATAGATTTCATGATAGTGGCTTGTGACCCGAGTCGGGAGTAAACAAAATGTTTAATAACATCTTTCATACATGATGAGATGGGTAGGATAATACTCATTTCTCCTAAACTTCACAAATTCATCCTTGCCAATCCTTGAGGTTGTGTCATATCTGAGAACCAAATCATGTGCAAATCAAGATCCCCGTCTTATAATGTATTACACAATGAAAGGTGAGGACGATGTCAAAGTATGAGACAGTACTTACAGCATAGAAGGATGAGGCTCTTGTCCCTCATATCGCAGCCTTGCCACTTCAGTTTCATAACCAGGACGAGCAGGTGGTCCAAGACGGACTGAATTAGGATTGTCCACATTTTTTATTTTGTCAATCAGCACCTCGCAGTAAAACATAAAACAACTGTCGAAGATACAAATTTAAATATTAGAGCAAATAAATCAGACTGTATTTTATGTTCATGTGTAACTTTTTTACTAACCTGGGGCCTTGACCTCCTACAGCCCAGTCAGCATATGTGGCCTTATTGGTGAAGTACACCCCTTCCCCAGCAGCATAAAATGAGCTATCTATTCAAATAAGAAAACAGAAATTGTGCTTTTCTTATGGGCTAAAGCAAAGATATTAAAAAGAATATCATCAAGCATTAAAACTATTCAGATTTAATTTAAAGAGAACAAACCTTTGGTGTGCAAATTCCTCAGATCAAAATTGTTTTCAATGATGCTCTCAACATTTTTGTGCTGAGTGCCATGAAACAAATCCCAACGCTTAGGCTCCCTGCCATACCAGTTCTCATACTTCTCTGCTTTTTGGGCATATCGACCATATGTTCGTGGATTTTGAATGGTCCAAATGTCAATCACTTCAAATCGATGACCCATCTTCTGATCAATTTCGCACCACATGTGGTCATCAACATCTAGTCGCTCCAAAACACTGACTTGATTATTTCGGTATCCATAGGTGTTCCAATGGTCTGGTATGAAATGCTTATAATAGCGAGGGATCCAATAAAAGTACTCCTCTTGCTCATACGGACAGTAACCCATGTTTGTAAAGTTCCCTGTAACAAACAAAAAAAAAAAAATACTTATTTGGTGCTAAAAAGAAAAAAAGAAAGAAAGAAAAAACCTTGCTTGTACTTTACCATTGATTTTCAACAATAGGAGGGTAATAATTTAAGTGGAGGAATACATAAAATTTGTAGTTAAGCATTAATTGGATATCACTGACTCTAATCTTTCTAATCTCAATAGTAACTGAATTTTTAGCGTGGGCCCCATTCTTTATTGAACAGTTAGATTCAAGACTTCAGTCAGTTCCCTGTACTAAAATTTAAACTTTGAGGGAATATTTAACAAGCCAACAACAGCAGATGCAATGTAATAACAGAACTGAGAGTGACTTTCAATATTTGTACTTTGTACCACACAAATGAGTGTTTACCGGTAGGAAGAGAATGGTGAGGAAGAAAAACACATTCGGGTTGTCTCATCTAAAAGAAAACATGCTGGTCCCCATACACGTGTGCGATCAGTATTCATAGAGTTCGCGCATTTGGTAAAAACTACAAATCAGCGAAAATTTACCCAATCCTCACATGACATTCGTCAGTAAAACGGTCCGCACCCGCCCCCGCCCGTACTCACTCAGAACGTTCCAAGATGGCCTCTGTCACCGGAGCTAGCTCGATCTTGACCGGACAACGCAGGGAAATCTTGTTTACACGGGGAAACAAGTCATGCGCTGGTCACAACGGTGGCCGCCCGGCCTGGGGCGTAGGTCCAGGTCCACGGGGAGGTTAGCTTGCGCTGAAGTTGGCCAAGAAGCTCCAGTCCTCCAGTCCTCGTCCACTCACTGACTCGCACCGACTGGCTCACTTCTGCTGAGTGTGTGGAGAATGGGGGTAGGTGTTGTGTGTTGTGGTGCTGAAGAGGAAGGGTGGGGCGGGGCGGGGCGGGGCGCGGCGCGGCGCGGCGGGGTGCGACACTAGAGTCACTCACACTCACAGCTGGTCGCAGCACAGTGCAGCAGCGCAGTGTTGCCAAAGCATGGCCAAAGGCCCGCCTACTCCAGCCCGTTCATGGAAGAAGGGGTGTCCTATTGCTATCGCAGCCCTCGCCTCGCAGGCTCTCGCTCTCTGCCTTGCCGCCCGCCCCCGTTGGAGGGCTGTAGTGCGAGAGAGACGGAACGAGCAATAAAAATAAACCGAGTGGTCGAGCCCAACAGTCGAACCCGCGTCCTGCCGCGCGCAGCGACGTGTCTGGATCGCCCCCGCCCCCTCCACCCCCAACCCCCGCCCTCTCCACAACACTGCAAGAAAATTGTTATTAATTTTACCTGGGTGAAAAGTGCCGTGTCTCGTCGACGTATTCAACTCCGCCCGGTGATCAGGAGTCTTGACACGAAAATACCCGCAGCTGCCTCACAACCCAGTGCAAACAATAGGACTGTGCACTGTGGAAGCGGCGGAGGGAATGACCAGCCAAGAATCCTCGTACAGCCAGAGCGGCCAGCCCGGCGCCCGGCGGCGTGGTGGCGCGGCAGTCTCCCTCCCCACCACCTCCGCCACACATGTTGGTCATTCCCTGGGCATTCCCTAGCCGTTCCCTGGTCATTCCCCACCCCTTGATGATATTCGTTTTCATACCAAACTGTACAAAAATTAAACTTAAAGTATGATTGATCATAATGATATTTTTCTGTTCCTATGAAAATGGGGAACGAAAAGTAAAATTTAGTAGTAGTTTTGAATTGGTCAATGAAAGACAAATTTTCCTTAAGATATACGAGGAGGGATCTGCTACCAAGTAATAACACATGTGACTGAGGATTGTGAAAAGAAATAGCCGTTGTCAACGAACCGTAGTGATGTCTTTAATGTAAATATTTCAATCACAGCAGAAAAGTAGTATCACAATGTTACTTGACAAAACAATTGTACACAACTATGCGCAACTTTAAAATAACTCAAAATTACTTTCAGAAAACTTACTAAACTTTTACATTAACTTTACAAACAAGGAAAAAATATTTTTTTCCCGCATCAGTCGTATGCACAGCCTAACGGCGTTCAATCAGTCGACATAGGGAAGTCCCAGCCACACGCTTGCTACGCGTTATATGATTCAGTCAGACTAGAGACACCCACCCCCACCCCCACCCGTCTGCTCACATGTCCACAAGGATGTCCACGAGCACGGGCACGAAGAACTCGACGAACAGGTACAGGAGGAAGCCGAGCACGGGCGGGAGCAGCAGCAGCGCCACGATGAAGCACGGCGACGGCATCAGCAGCGACGACACCGAGACGGTCTGCATGGTGCACACCGAGAACGAGTCTCCGCCGCCGTCGCCGCCGCCACCCACAGCGACGCCCTCCTCCATGAGCGAGGGCGCGCGCGACGCCGTGAGCAGGACGCCGCCGACGCCGTCATCGCTCAGCCTGGTGCGCGACGACGACGCCGAGGAGGAGGCCGTCGACGACGACGCGGACAGCGCGGGGTTATCGCTGGCGAAATCGGCGGTCCGCAGGTCGAGCGCGCAGAACTGCTGGCGCTGCTGCGGCGGTGGCGGCGGCAGGAGCGGCTCCCGCTGCGGGTCGGACGCGGGCGGCGGGCCTGCCGCTGCCATGAGGTCCCTGCCGCTGCCGCTGCCGGTGCCGGTGCCGGTGCCGGCCCAGCCGACTGACATGAGTAGGAGTAATCGCGACGCGACGGGTCGGGTCGGGTCGGGGAGATGGCTGGCTGAAGCGGGCCGGGCCGGGCCGGGCCGGGTGAAGCTGGCTTTCGGTGACGAGGCGAGGCGCAGCCCGGCAGAGTGAGGTCACCGACGTCAGCGGCCCGGACCGGAGGCGAGGCGGAGTCTGTTTCACGGTTCGAGTTCGAGTGCGAGGCGGGGCGGGGCGCCTAGAACTGCTCCAGGCCCCAGGCCCAGCGGTGCACGACGGGAGGGAAGATCCACGTGTCCGGCAGCCCCACGTGCGGCGTGGTGGCCGCGAAGTCGGCCGCGGCCCAGCTGAAGGGCGGGCACGAGTCCGAGTAGTGCGGCGGGCCCGACTCGCCCAGGAACCTCAGGTCGCGGGCCAGCTCCCAGCTGGTGATCTTGGTGTCGGTGGCGCCGTGGTTGCGGTGGCCCAGCGCGCCCCACGGGTACTTGCCGTCGGCCGGGTTGAGGTCGCTGCGGGCCGCGATGGCGTTCTCGCCGTTGTGCGACGGCGTGCAGTTGCACACGGACAGCGGGTCGTTCTTGAAGTCGTTGGAGCGCATGAGCGCCCACATGGTCTGCAGGTCCGACACTTGGCCCTGCGGGACAGAGAGGCGAGGCGGTCACGGTCAGGGTCTCCGGCGCGGCCGCGGCGCGCAGGGCGCACTGGTCAGGGCACTAGGGGCGACTCGCTGTCACCTGCGCCCTGCCATCCTTGCGCATGCGGTGTACACTCGCGACGTATTCCGTTGCGCGCCCCGTGTTAATGGGTCTCGGGACGGGGGGCGGGGCGGGGCGGTACCGGCACCGGCTCGCGGCCCCTCGCGGCTCGAGCTGCTCGAGCTGGCACCGCGGCGCGGCGCGGCGGCCCCGGCCCGGCAGCGCCTGCTCGCGCTCGCGCGGTCGCGGACGAGTCAGCTGGGCTCGCGGCTCGCGGGCGCGGATGTGTGCGTGTCCCCTCCCACGGCCCCTTTGCCCCCCGCCTTTGCTCGCGGAACCAGCCGCGCAGATCGGCTCGCGAAAAAAAGAAAAGTATTTGAACAACGACGGGAGGGGAGGCCCGGGGGGCGGAGAGGAAGGGGAGGGGGTAGGCGGAGGGGGAGGCGCCACCGCCGGGGACCGGCACTCAGCCAAGGTGTGAGAGCCGCGCCGCGCCTGCACTCACCTGCTCCCTGCGGAAGATCCTGGCGCGGGGGCTGTTCTCGAACGTGAACCAGTCGCCGTACTTCTTGACGAGCGGCTCGTTGCCGCTCATGGTGAAGACTTCCTTGAAGTAGGGCACGTTGTACGAGGCCCAGTAGCCCTGCGCGACCAGCACCGAGGTCAGGTCCTCGGCCTTGATGTAGTTGGGCAGCTGCTCCAGCACGTACAGCAGGCCGCTCTTGGCCTGGAGGCCCTGGCCCTGGCCCTGCTGGTTGGGCGACAGCCGCTTGTAGTCCACGACCATCCACTGGTTGTTGTAGGTGCCCGAGTTGTGCTTGCTGAAGATCTGCGTCCACATGCGGCCGCTGCTCGCCAGGCGGTTGGCCACCATGGAACGGGTGCCCTCGGCCACCTGCGGGGACCACAGGAGGACCAGGGGGTCAGGGTCAAGCACCAAACCACTGGAATTATCGTAACCCAACGCCCCATCTCGCCTCGCCTACCTGCCCGACGGGGGAGACGTACTGCCAGAGCGACGCGTTGCCGTTGCCGATGGTGGTCTCGAGGGTGACGAGCCCGGATGACATGACGTAAAAGTCGTCGCCCGAGGTGATGACGCCCGGGTAGGACGAGAAGCTCATGGCGCGGCCGGGCAGCAGCTCGCCGCGGCCCGCGCCCATGTGGTAGTTGAGCACGTACTTCTTCTGGACGCGCAGCATCGTCTCGTAGCTGCTCCAGGTGTCGTGCGAGACGAGCACGTCCTTGGGCAGCAGCTTGATGAGGGCCGAGCACGAGCCGGAGCCGAGCACGCGGCCGTGCGTGAGCGCCTCCTCGCCGAGCACCTCGCGGGCCAGCGCCGTCGTCAGGTCCTCCAGGTCACCCTGGACGTTGAGCCACCTGCGCCGAGCGGGTCGAAAAGGCGGCGTGTCAAAGTGCGACATCAAGAGAGGTGTGTCCAAGGCGTCTCCTGGAACAGTGTTACCAGAAAAGTAGGCAATATATTGCCCAAACACAGTGGAGTAAAGCGGGCTGCGTCTGCGCCTGCCTACTAGGCAAAAATTCACGCACCTATGCAGGGGTGCTGCCTAGTAGGCAGTCGCAGATGCAGCCCGCTTTACTCCACTATGTTTGGGCTATGTATTGCCTACTTTTCTGACAACACTGTCCTGGAAAGAGTGCCACGAGACCTGCACGACCTCGAGCCTGACGAGTGCGGAAGTAGAAAACCACCCGCATGACCCACTCCCACTCGTTATTAAAACTTGCGACCATTCAAAACGGTGTATCTGAGACGCAACAGTTTTGCCGCGGAGGGGCATTGGCACACATACAAAGGTCGCGTGGCGGAGATGCATCAGGCCTCGTACATAGCGCTATCTCCCCCCCCCCCCTCCCCTTCGGTCGCCTATCGCTTCAATTCCCGTCTCCTCTGCCCGTTGACTTCCTCCCCTGATTGTGTACACCCCGCCGCGCCCTCCCCTCGCCTCGCCTCGCCCTGCTTCCACTGCTGCTGTTGTTGACAAAAATTGGAACACAACTAGCAGCTACATCAGCTGTTTTCACGTCGGAAAATATTCGAAAGAAAGGAAAGAAATTTGCAAATCGAGTGTGGCGTGCTCACTCACAAGATATCGTTCTGAGTGAGCGGGGGCAGCGACGGGTCGGATGAGCGCCGAATATCGTAGCCGACGAGCAGCGAGTCCTGCTGAGCGTAGAACAGACGAACCTGCGGGACGGAGTGGACGAAAGCGTTTATCAGAAAAGCGCGGACAATAATCAGAATAAATTGGCATCATAACAAAATACAATAATTTAGCTATGGAAAGAGTTTAGGCACACTCGGTAGACATACAGCAGATGCGGAAATAATGTAGATAAATATCATATCTGTTAATTTCCGGATTCTCAAGTGGCAGAAGCGTGTGCCGTATCAGGCAGGAAGGACGAGTCTCTATCGGTCACTATGCCTCTTCTCCGAGTGGCTGGGACTTCCCTGTGCCCCCCAGCCGGCGCGCCGACGAGGACCTACTGTACCTGGTGCCAGTAGGCGTCCTTGGCGGCGTGCTTGTTGGCCATCCGGCGCACCCAGTCCAGGTTGCGGTCCAGGAACTGCTGGATCCTGGCGCACAGCGCCTCCCTGCCGTCGCAGAAGGGCCGCGCCACGTTGTGGACGTGCATGTGCAGGATGCCGGCGCTCACGAAGCCTTCCAGGACGCCGGCGCCGCGCGCCTGCAGCACGTCGTCGACGGCGGCGTTCGTCTGCAGCTCCAGGTACGCCCACCTGCAGCAGGAGCAGCGAAGCGTCGTTATTCAAAACCCTTTCAGCGGCTTTAAGACCTGACCAGGTGCACGAGTCGGCAGCCACGGACCCAGTCTCGTTGATGAGGTTGGAGTACACAGTCTTGGCCACGTAGTCGGCGGGAATGGCGTTCTCGGCTTCGTCGGGGTCTCGCGTCTCCAGGACGGTGGCGCGGAACTTGTCGGCGGAAGTGTCGTACGTCACGTAGGCGACCACCTGCGGGGCAGAGAGGCGGACAGAGCGGCGCGTGCAGCACGGTCTTTGTCGAGGGGAGGGCGGCGAGTCCATGCCGCCGCCGGGTCCCTACCTGGTGCTCCGGGTCAGAGCTCGGCGCCCTGGCGGCGCCCCTCAGGTCCATGATGTCCTGGGCGCCGACCTCGGCGGCGGGGAGGGCCTGGGCCGCGCCGAGCAGCGCGCCCGCGGCCAGCAGCACCAGCAGCCGTGTCGTCATGGTGGGATATGCGCCTCTGCCTCGGCGTCTGAGACTGGACGGGACGGGACCCGAGGCCGGACCGCGGGCAGCCGACAGCACGGGCTGGCCGGGCGGGCGGGGCAGGATGGGACTGTACGACTTGATATCGGCATGGGCAGGGCAGGGCAGGGCAGGGCAGGGCAGCGCGATCATCACACACGCCGCCCACGGCCAGAGTAGCCCAGTAGCCCAGCAGAGCAGAGCAGCCCCGCCCCGTCTTCCCCTGTCCTCTCGCCTCGCCTCGGCTGGGCTGAACAGGCCTTTTGCATTAAATTCCATCACACTACTTGTCATGATAGTCCTGATAGCAGGTCATAATGAGGAGACCCGCTGTAACTAGTGAAGGCGCCAGGAGGCCAAAGTGATCGTGTATGGCGCAAATCTCACTTCGGGACTTCCCTCCAGGAGGGAGCATCGCGTAAAGCGGCGGGGACGACGGAGGGAAGGAGGCTTTAGAAAATAGGCACTAGTAGTAAGAGTTGTGGAAAATTTATTCTTTGCAGCTATATACATGTTAGTCCTAGAAGTATTTCTGAATAGGTTCTCCGAGGACCTGTTCGAGATCTTGTACGGCTCTTCTGCATGCAGTTTCAATCGACTCCTCTTCATCTTCAAGAAGTTCTGCCAAGAAGGGCACAGTTTCAGGCAGCAATGGCAAGAATCCTTCTCCAAGTTTACGGGCAACTCCGCAAACAGCTTCAAGAGAAACTAAGCGTACCTGGAAGGAGGGTAAAAAGACTCATTGCACAAGGCTGCAGAGAATTCACCATTATTTTTTTTGAGAAAAGGAAACTCATCTTACCATAGGAGTGCTGTGTCTTGTTTTGAGTAAGATCTGGTAATTTAGCTGTTTCCATAGTGTGTCATCTGTACATGCCAAAGCCATTTGAGAGATACATGGTACTAAAACATCAGTGGCTCTCTGTCGAAGTCCGTCCACACCCCCTAATGTATTTTCCAGCTAGAACATAAAATAATTATATTATTTCTCAATAATGTAAAATAAAGGCAAAAAGAAATATGCAGATTTAAACAAACCTGATCAACAATAGGCTGCATTAATGTTTCAAATCTTTCTTTGCTAAGAAAGTTTTGGGAATCATAAAGAAAAACATAATTTAATGTTTTTAGAATACTGTTTACTAGAACAGCACTCTTCTCTTCTGCGATTTCTCCACTACCAAAGAACAGCTCCTCGTGCCTAGGGCCATTTGATTCATGAGGCAATTCATCGTCAGTGTCTTTTTCTCCTACTTTTGATACATTACAATGATCTAACAGTTCAGCTGCATTTTTAAGTAAATGACCAGCAAATGAGACATAGAGTCCTTTTAAACATTCTGCAATACCATGAGAAAGCCTGCACAAAAATTTATTTATGGTATCAAATTTGTGATCAACAGAATGAGAATAAGCAAGACAAATCATAGATGGGCACTTACTTGTAAAATGTAATAGTTCTTTCTTTGTTGTTGTCATTTAGGCGAGTAGCCCATTCATAAAACCTAAAGTACAGTGGTCGGAAGGATGTTTCTGATAATTTCAGAACAAATGCAACTAGTGCTTTAACTACATGGTTTTCCACAACATCGACTTGTTCTTGGGTCACATCAATTTCAGAAGTGCATCGGAATTGTAATGCACTTAAGAAAAAATCTGAGAGGGTGCTCTGGAGTGCCGTAATATCAGCACTAGCTAGACCTACAAAACTTTCAGCCAGCACGCTCATTAATGGACCAACAGCATCTAACTGTTTTTTTGAAACAAGATCCTTGTAAGCACTCTCCACCGCCGGCACTAACACCCGAGTTGGAACAGTTAATGACAACTTTTGCCTGAGAAACAGAATATAAAAGATAAGAACGCATAAAGAAGAATAGATTTGGAATTTATAACAGCAGCCATATCAAAATAAACAAAACAAACCAACCTTGTCCCCTTTAGTTTGGCTGCAACATGAGCAGCCTTGGCCTGATCCTCTTCTTCATGGAAGTGTGAGGCTGAGAGCCCACAAAGTTCCACCAGAAGGGGATGCAGGTACGGACTGATAAATGCAGCAAGGCTTTCAACAATACGGTAAAGGGATGCAGCCAAGCTAACTTGTACTACATCTGGTACTTGAGTAATCTGAGCAGCCATCAGTTTAATAAATGCTGGCATGAGTATTGGCAGTGAGGCAATCGCATGTGCTCGTAGTGAGCTACACAGCTCAGCAGCACACAAGACCACACTTGCTAACAAGTTACTATTGTGAATTTGGTTTTTACAAATAAGAGACGTCATAAATTCAAGAATCTAAAATGAGGAATAGAATTAACACATAAGTTTACTTGAAAAAGAATGCCAGAAGAAAATAGATTGAATACTATGAAAAATCCAATACAAACCGGTTTGAATTTCTTGAAGTTATCATAGGCTAAATTTTTGGCTAAGTATTTAATAGACAGTAAGGCTGTTTGTTGATTCAGGAAAACTTCTTCATTCAATTCACTATTTGTTCTGGTTTCAATTGTTTTCACCATAGTAAGCAGTGGTTCCAGCAGATTAAGAAGATCTGAAGTTTCACAGGATGACAAGAATACTTCCCGTTGGCTTGAAGATAGACGACTATTTAGAAGCTCCATTGCTTTTCTTCTAAGTGATGGCAGCTCATGGACCATGAGTCCACTTACGATATTTAAGAATAATTTATTTGGCAACAATGCGTTCACCTAGGAAATATGGTTTACTTTTAATATAGAGTTGTACAAAATAGTAATATATGTATTTTTGAGAATTAAATGATAAGAAATACCTTGTCAAGGATGTCATATGCTTGAGCTACCATTACTCTCCAGTACTTGGCAGTCGGGGTGCCAACTGTTATGTCTGACTGACGAGAAAATACTTGGATCAAGACCAAAAGAATCTCTAGCAACTGAATATAGACAGGCACCAAAATATCTGTGGCTTCCTCATCCATATTGGAAATCTGTGGAACCATGGAGTTGTCGAATATGCACAATCAAATGAGAAGTACAGTAAAGACACATGGGAGCTTACAAACTTTTTACAACATACCTGATTTACAAAGGGTAATGAAGAGAGTAAGGCTGACAAGAAAGTAACAATGGTATACTTGTAGTGACGAAGATGTTTGGGAGTTTGGTGGTCAACATCAAATAAAGATCTGACCCTAAATTTATCCAAGCTTCCAATAGCATCTGAACCCTTAAACATGGGTCTCTTGATATCTCCTGCAAAAGAAATGAACACTTTATAAACCCATTGAGATAATTAAGGTGTGCAAGAAAAAGTATTTAATATCCAAGTACCTTTCTCTAATGGAAGAGATAACAAATACTTCAAAAGTTGAACACAATTTGAAAGAATAACATCTGGAGCAAACTGTGTAACTATTTGAAGTGCTACCTCAATTCGTTTAGGTGCCTCTGAACTAGTGCTAACCCCTCTGGTCTTTCTGTTATCATTGGTGCTCTCTGAGTGATGTACGGTATGACTTTCCATAACAAGACATAGGAACAACCACATATATTGCTGAGGGTCTAAAGTAGTAAGCACCTTATGGAATAAAGATAACCGCCGGTGTTCAGGTATGTCCAGAAGGGCATCAACAAACACACGCATAATAGATGCAATTGTAGCATCAAGTTGTGAGTTAGCATTAGCAGAGAAGGTACCACTTTTGCTGGCCTGCAAATAATTATTGAATCAGGCATGTAGGTATAAATTTGCAGTACAATATACAAACATAATTGCAAGTGCTGCACAAGAACAAACCTTAATCAGAATAGGAATAATTGTATCTACAACTTTGGAAATTATCTGGAAGCTATAGGCATCATCCTGCCGTAGCACAAGAGATCCCATAAACGTAAAAATAGACATAATGTTCAAAAGCACTTGCTCTGGAACCAATCCAGCCACATGTGCAAGAAGTAGCAACGCATGATGATGAGTCTGAGGGTTTTGAGTCCCTCGCACACAGTGAACAATTGACTCAATGTCAAGAACTCTGGTCACAAGATCAGGGCTGATATTATCCAATAATGTTGCTCCATCTGGTGCCAATTTTTGACAGCAGTGTAACACACAAGAAAGTATCAGCTGTTTGGCATACTCCACTGGAGCTTGTTCCTCAAAATAAAGACACCTGCAAAATAGAAATGAGCTTAGTGCTGACACCTTGACTAACCAGTTAATGTTGAAATTATAATTTTATTTTTAAACATTTCAAAATTTTGTACTACACCTTACCTTTTTAAAAGATCAAACAGAACAGGGAGAAGAAGGTGAGGATTCATTAGTTTCTTTTTATTTTGAAGGAGTTCTAAGAGTGTCATGCCACATCTCCATTCTTTAGTTTCAAGAATCTGTGGAGAGGGAGGTGCAATAGTACTGCGGCGGCGTGCTTGGTTAGAGTTGGCAGCAACAACGTTCACTTCCTTCATTTTGTTTAGTTCATTCACAATAAGCACAGCATCTACTGAGAGCTGTTTGAAACTTTTTGAAACAGCAGATAAAACAGATGGTTTTTCTGCTTCTGTCCCAGCAGCTATTAACATTGAAAGAAGGCGCTGCTGAATTGTGCTCTGAGGAGCAGGAAGGGCATCCCACAAATCTCTGGTGACCTGGGGAAAAATGTTTTATGTTAGACTTTAGACCTTAAAGCATCTTCACTAAATACGAGGCCTTGTTTAATTTTCACGACAAATTTTACCTGGACACATGCCAACTCAGCAGGACTTGAGCTCTTGCCATCCTCTGATAAAAACACTGTCTGCTGATTAGCCAAAAGTTCTGTCATAACTGTCCAAATGATATCAGTGCTAAATATTTTTGCTGTTTGTGAATCGATTCGGTGAACAACATTATTTATAATGGTAGAGGAATGAATATTCAAAGCCTGTTCCTCTTTGTTAGCAGACATAATTTTTACAACTAGCGTCAAGAGTTTCTTTAAAACAGGCTGAAAAAAGAAATAAAGAATTATTTTTTAAAATATGGAAAAATACTGTAGCTTTATGATAGAGGGAAGACTACTTACTTCAGAATTTACTGATGTTAAAATGGTGAGCAGAGCTGCAGTAATATACTGTGGGGTGTGTTTGTTCTGCACAATATTTAAAAGTGCATCTAACATGTTTGGTGCTGCAGTGCGGCATTCTGGAGATAACATACTCTGGACAACAGGATCAGGTGATATTGTTGAGTAAAGAACTAGCTGAAGTTGTCTGTTGAGAAAAAGATAGATTAGATTATTTAAAATTTGTATTAATTAGGAATACTAACAAAAGATTTAGAGACAGACTTACTCAGCATCCAGACTAAGTTCCTGAATTGAATCTTGGATTTGAATGGCCAAGAAGTCATATGATTGACAGCGATTTTTAGATTGTGTTTGATTCAAATCCTGGATGATGTCCAAAGCAGCAATTCTCACAGGAGCAGCAGGACAATGTAATGCAACCAATAAGGCAGGGAACACTATATTCTGAACTGAAAGATCTTTCACCCATTTGGAATCTTTGGAGGAAGACAGAATCAGTCTGCCAAGACGCAATGATCGTAATTGAATTCTCAAAGAAAGTTCTCGGTCTTCTGTTTCTGCATTATTTAATAAACGGTGACATGCCCAAAAATTGGCCAAAAACTCGACCTGCTTTTGTTGAGATGGGAAATATGCCTGCAACCAGAGGAAGATAGATAAGTAAATCAACATATTTTTTATATTTTTTTTTTTAAATAGAAAAAATTATAAGGAGAAAAAATATTTGTATCTGATCATTAACTTTACCTTAAAGTAAGATTTAAGAGCACTGACATAGGCAGACTGAGTTTTATTTTCTTCTGAAGCACATCCTTCAGATAAGGAGGTATAAAGTTCAACAAGAAGTCTTGTATTGGGTGAAACTGTCTGTAAGTCAAGCCACTTGCCATTCTCTTGGGAAATTTTCAAACTGGATCGCTTTATGATTGTTTGCAAAACTAGTAAATATCCTTCCAGAGGAATAAAGCCTTTCTTACACACAGAAAGACATTGTGTGAGAGTAGATGCAGACATATCACCACTTGCTTTTATCTAAATAGTAATGGATTTGTTAGTCCATTTTATGACACAGTTAAAATATTAGTTGCACAGTAACAGCAATTTGACAAACCTTTACTCCTTTTATGAGACTACATGCAAGATGCAATGCATCTAGACTCATTTCAACGGATGCTTTGTTAGGCAAACTTGAAGCAAGAAGTAGAAGAAGGGCAAACTTTGATTCCATAAGATTCGGAGAGCTTTCTGCGGCAAGCTTTTCCCCATAATCCAATACAAGTTTAATATCAATTGCACCTGGCTTATTAACAATAATGTTGTATATCCCATCAATATTTTTTTGTTTTTCTGCAATTAAAATATATGGAAAATGAAATCTAATTGTGACTTAAAGAATAGTTTTTGTTCCTATTTACATTAAATAAATACTTACCACCCTTCAGTGCAGTGAGGAATTGATTCCGGGAGCTGAGGGGGGAAGCTAGCACACTTTCCACATAATTTTCTTCAACAAGCATGTGTGGTAAGAGGGCAACCAAAGACTCTAATTCTTCAATGGGGTCACCTTCACCAATTTGAGTTAATGTTGAAATAACTGCAGGAATAACATGAGCCCATTTGCTGTCAGAGCCTGCTGCCAAAACATGGCTTTGAAGAACTCTCACCAGCCTTGAATGCAGAGGAGACCTAGAGAGAATCCTCTTGAGCACTGGCACAGGGAAAGACAATGCAGCCAATACAACAAGAGCACTATCATCTTTTAGGACATCAAGTAATGAGTCTTTCAAGGTCTGTTCATCCTTTTCCTGTAAACAAATATAAATACAATCATTTCAGAATGCTTTCAAATTCCTACAGGAAAAACCCTTTAGTTTAATCAAAATTATACCTTTAAAGTTTTACATTGTTTAGCAAGACCCAATAGAGCTTCAGCTCTAATTCTATTCTTCTGGTGGTGAAGTTTGTCAAACAAATCTAGCTGGAGTTCAAACCCAAGCATTTGCCTCAATGTTGAAGCTTGCGAAGGTGAGACACCAAGTCCTTTCAGTGCTCTGCACACAGCTTTGTCAAAAACAGATGGATAGGATCGTTCTAGTTGTTTTAAAATTTTTGAGTACCACTCCACAACTTCTTGGGGAGAATTGATTTCGCCTAATGCAACCATAGGTTTCTCTGAGCTTTCTTCTAAGGCAGATATGTCAAATGCTTCAATAAACATTCTGAGAGAAAGAAGATTAAAATGTAATGAAATCAAATATTGTAACAAATAAAATATCTTGAATTGGTCAATAAACACTACTAGTGATTCTTTACCTTACTACTGATTCAGCTCCACTTTCACTAAAACGTACTTCATTGATCAAATTCTCAACAAGACAACGTATATCAGAATTGTTCCCAATCAGCTGGTTCTGAATCAAGGCTATTGCTCCTCTCATCAAAGGCACCAAAAAAGGCACAACATCAAAGCCTTTTGAAGCCAACAAGCCAAATGTGGAGGCAGTTTCCTTTTGAGCAGCAAGCCTTGTTAAGGTCCTAACAGGAACTCCTTTCAAAACTCTGTTCTGGCACTGAAAGATGAGTACAAGTAGCATAGCTTTTTCAGTCTGAAGTTCGCTATGATCAACCTTTGAAATTCTATTTATCAATTGTTCAAGGATTTGTTTTGTAAGTGAGACATTGGTGACCAGCCTCCCAAATATTATATAAGATGCAGCAGCAAAATCCAGAACGGACGAACCTAAGCCACGCTGTAATGTGTCAACAATGTGAACCATTTGAAGCTCTGTCACCTTCCCCTTACAACGGTCTAATACTCCAAGTAAGGTGGTGCTGTAGAAAGCCAGTAAAGTTGACAAAACACCAGCATATTGTCCATGTTCCTGAAAGAATTTCATGATTAAGTCAACATTTAGTTAAAACTAATAGTCTGTACCTTATAATAAAAAATTTGGTACAATTTACCTTAACTGCACCCATAGTTGCATCACAAAGTTGTCGGAGAAAAGAAGGATTTGTAGCAGCATGATTCAAAAGAGCTGATTTACTCAAAGGAATTCCTTTCTTCTGTAAAGGTTGCAGCCAGTGCCATGGGTTTGATCCAGATGAAAAGTCAATTAGTTGCATAACTCGAATAAATATTCGAGACTCATGGTAAGGCAGAGCCAACATCAAAAAGTCCTCAGCATTATACTGATGAACATGGAATCTTTGCACAAGCCATTCAAGTGCTTTATGTGCAGGCTTCAGCAGAAAATAGGGAGATAACAGATAGAAAAATTTCTTGATGTTTGCATCTAACTTTTTGTTAACTTCCTTCGATTGAACACCACGTTCAAGGGATATAGATGAAATATCAAACAGTGTACTCTCAAATTCTGAAAACCTGGCGTAAAGTGTTTTCAGTTCCTCCAAACCCGCAACACCTTAGAAAAAAATTCAAAGCAATCAGATGCCATTCTATGAGAAAGAAACCATACCCATGAGATAAGAGTTGACAGCAAACCTAATTCATAAATTGTTTGTCGGTCATAATTTGCAGCCTCTTTAGGATCAAACAGTAAAGAGGGACGCTTTTTATCTTGAAGCAACAAGGAAGTTTGAGGGGCTTGAAGTCTTTTGAGTTGTGCGGCCAAAGACGTAGCCATGTCGAAAGCTGGGTGGTCTTTTTGCTTTCTGAAAGAGAATAGGATTTGTAAATAATGGGAAATGATTCAAAGGGTGTTGTCCCTAACAAAACAAGGAGCAGTCCTACAAGACACCTCGAGCTCCCTGAGGTTAGAAATACAGACCATAAACAAATTAGTATAATCGGTTGCTTACCGGGTATTATTAAAATATCTTCCGAGGGCTTAAACCCACATAATCAAATTGTGACACAGTTTAGGACCTATTACCCGAAAGTAAAGCGAAAAACGCAAACAAAAACACCCCCAGCTGCAACCTCGTGTAGTGAACCAAAACAGCAACACGTTTGACCGCAATTTTTCATAGCCGAAGCGTTTCGCGTGATTTGCCGTAGTGAAACCGGAATAAGGCATGCAAGCTACAACCGGGAAAGGGCGCGATCGGTTCGAAAGGCGCGGGGAAATGGATCGAGTTGAAGAACAGAAAGTGGCGAACATTCGTACTTTCTACTCACAGAGAGGGTCTCTACTTTCCCCTTTGGACTTTCCTTGAGGCTTCCCTGACAGAAGGAACGGGACAAAAAATTAAAATTAAGTCGTGGTAGGTTTGATTTGCCCCGACTGACTTTTGACTTCAAAGATAAGACATCGCGCAGAAGTTGTCTTTCCGGAAAAATTTCTACCCCCTCATCGGTCAGCCTGAGACACGAGAGGCATCTCTCTCTTACCGTCTCTCTCTCTCCCTCTCGCTCTCGCTCGCTGGCTGAGGAGAGGATGCCCGTCTAAAAGTAGCCCCGCTGCCACTGCTGCCGCCGCGCCGCCGCCCAGCACCAGGCAGGCGCCGTGCCCGGCCCGGCAGGGAGGGAGGGCTTAGACACCACGAGGACGCCGTCGACGGCCCACCCTCGGCCTCCTCCTCGCGAGGCACGGCTCGGTACTTCGCGCGGCGCGGCGGGGCGGGGCGGGGCGGACACCTGTTGCGGCTGGACAAGGAGGTCCGTGCAGCGGCACCGGCAGGACAGAACGCGTCCGACGCTACACGCCTGGCATGGCCGCTGCCGGCGCGGCATTGTCGCCCCAGGACCAGTCGGCGTCCAACGGAGTAGCGCGCCGCGGGCACGGGCAAGGGCGCGGGCGCCACCACGCGGACACCAGCAGGCACCAGCAGCAGCAGCAGCAGCGGGGCACCGAGGTGAGATCCTGCCGACCTACCCCGAGGATCGCTCCTATACCTCTGTCCTTGTGGCACCCACGGGGCACTTCCATGCCCAGCACAGGCCACCGCCACAGGTGCGGGAAGGACGGAGGTACGACGAGAGCGATCTTCGGAATAAGTCGGCAGCACATGAACGACCCCTTACTTGCACCTCCACCTGGAGGGGCTGGACAGAGGTGTCCTGTCCGCCGACAAAGTCACTCGGACCAGAGGACTTCTCCACCCGCCTGCTCGGCCCGCAGCTGCCAGAGGGGGTAGTTTGGACAACCCCCGAGGCAGCTCCGACCTAACCCAACCTAGATTTGAGCGCAGTGTAGGGCGGGGCGCGGGCGGGGCGTGGCGGGGCGTGGCGGGGCGTGTCCCGGCGCTCTGCCGCGTGTCCGCAGCCCGCCCGCCCGCGCTGCTCAAGAGACACGGGGGCGGGACAGCGAATAGGCAGGCGGCCTAGAGGACCACGGTCCGCGGTGCCGAATTTACCGCGACTTTCGGATGTCCTGTCCGCCTTCTTTTCTCTGCCGTGTTCTCGCCCGCGGGTGGGGGCCTGACCTTTTCTCTGAGAGGAGGGGGGAAGGGGGGTACTTTGGCTGAGAGCACTTCCTCTTTGCCGTGCCGACCGACGTAAATCGGGTGACGTTTTACTCACACCACACCACACTACCACACCACACCCGCCCGCACATGACCACCGCCCCGCGCCACTCGAGCACGCCACTTTCCTCTTCCTTGCTGGTCTAACTCGTCCTTGCGCTCTCCTTCCTGGATTTTGCAGTGATGCTGTGCGATGGACCCGTGGCGATGGGGGCGCTCCTGGGGCCCCGAGCCGGCGGGGTCGGGGCCCATGGCGGGGCCCATGGCGGGGCCCATGGCGGGGCCCATGGCGGGGCCCGTGACGTCCACGCCGCCCGTGCTGGTGGGGGAGCGCGTGCTGTGGCTGGGCAGCGGCAGCGGCATCCCCCAGGGCGCCGTCGTGCGCTGGATGGGCAAGCTCCCGGAGATGGGGCCCTCCTGGACGCTCGGCATTGAGCTGGTGAGTACTGTACGGCGAGCTCCGGCACAGCATGGCCTCCCCGCACGGAGAGAAAAGACTTGCTAATATAGCGCCTACAACACACTACATAGCTGATAGTGCAAACCGCTTTGCAGAGCCTTGCTATGACAGCAATATTAGCTATATTAGCTTGTTTGGTTTACTGCCACGGGAGTCTTTTCTCACCTCACCTCGCCTCACGTCGCGACCCTCCAACACTCCCCTTTGGCCCACAGGACGTGGCGCTGCCGTTCGGCGGCATCGACGGCTGGTGGGGCGGGAGGCGGCTGTTCGCCTGCGAGCCGCGCCGCGGCCTGCTCGTGCCCCTCTCCAGCGTGGTGCGCGAGCCGCCGTCACCAGGTAACCAACCACTGCCACCGATGCATACCTCCGCCGAGTCTAAAGGTTTAGGGGGCGGTCCCAGGCCGCATCGTGACTCAAGTCTGGTTGAAACAGCAAATACCTTTTGCCTGGACGGCACGACGTGCACCCCGCGGGGCCCCGGGGGTCAGGCCATAGGCCAGCGCGAGAGTTTACGCTACGCTAGTGTACGCGCTGCGCTCTGCTTTACCTCCAACAGCGCCCGCCCCCGCGCCCCCGCCCCGCCCCAACGCAGCGCGTGGCCTGGTTTCCGCCCTCGCGAACCGCCGCCCGCGGCCGCGCGACCCACTTTACGTGCCGATATTCCGCTCTCTCAGAACCAGCCGCAGCCGTGCTGTGGCGGACGGGGCGGGTCGGGGCGACACTGGCGACACCCCTCGCTCGAAGCTCCATCGGCTTTCTACCCTCGGTCCTAGCCCGCACCGCGCCCCTGGTGGAGGTGGACACGGGGCGTTTTATTATCCCTCGCAAATAAACTTTGCCCGCAGTGCGATGCGGTTGTGTGTGTGTGTGTGTGTGTGTGCGCGCGTATAGTCCGTGAAGCGAAGCGGATCAGTTGGAGTGCACTCCATGGGCGCACATAGAAGTTTCGAAGGACAAACTTTTGCAGAGCCACCACGTCACAGCACATGAGGAGCGCCGGCTAGCCTGCTCTACAGGGTGGTAGAGGGTACGTGGCCCCCGGCCCGGACCGGACCCCTTTCGCTTTAGAGCAGTGACACTGTGCCGCATGCATGGATGTGGCCGGGTTGCCTAACCCCTGGGCGCCGTGCTCGCACTGCTAGAACCCATACTGCTAGCGACCCCCGCTGCTCTCTGCACCCTCCCCGCGAGCAGCGCGACGTCGCGCCGCGGCCGCACCCCGCCGACGTGATGCGTCCTTGGGCGCGGAGCGGACCGCTCTGTGCGGCGGATCCCGAAAGCCGCGTCGAGAGAGGCGCAGCCGCAGGCGCTGGGGCGGGGCGGGGCGGGGCGGGGCAGTGACTGAGTGAGGCATGGGGCGGGGCGGCAGCAGGGCGGGGCAGCCTCTCATCCCGAGCCTCGCTGCCCCCGCTGGCGGCCGTCCAAGCTCTAGCCCTGTCCTGTCCCGGTGGCGCGGCGCCCCGGAACGGCTGGCAGAGACGCGACGCAGCGCCCCTGAATGCGGAGGGGGGAGGGGGGGATTTTCATTGAGTCAACGGCCGGCCGGCCGGGCTGAGCTGGCTGCGCCCGGCGCCCGGGCAAGCCCGGCCCGCGACTGACCAGGGCAGGACGTTCAACGGCGCCGAGGTCTGTCCCTCCCGACCCGACGGCCATCATCCAAGTCCTATGCTGACCTAAAGTTGTGCCGGGTGTTCCAGAGAACGCGTAACAGTATGGGGGTTTGCCTAGCCGGGAGAGCCGTGAGGCGCCGTGCGGCCCCTCGAGTGGGCAGTCCCGCAAGTACTGTTACATGTTGTGTGGAACGCCCGGTACAATTTTCGTTAGCGAAATGTGGGAATAATATGGGCAAAGGTGTCTTGAATTTATCCGAAACGTGTCCCAAAAAGTATTCGCCGAATGTCGCTCTGGATCCTGTAGCACACGCCTTCAGGCGAATGCATTTGGTACACCCCCAAATTACTGTCCGAGTTGCAGAAGTGACTGACGGGTCTCGCGTCCCCCGAAATCACACGCCAGGCGCGGCGCCCGCCCCGCCTCGCCCCGCCGCGGTTAAATATCGCCTCCCGGATCCACGCGCACGGTGGGGGAGGGGGAGGGGGGTGCTGGTGGCGGCGCCGCCCCTGCCCGCCCCTGCCCTGCCCGGCGGTGGTCCTGCGCCTGCGACGCGCTGACGCGCCGGCTCGACGCGTCGCGACGCCCAGGGCCGCCCCGGGCCGCAGACGCTCCCAGCTCGTCGCCGGGGAGGTGTCGCGTAGTGCTGTGCGGTCCCCGAGGCCAGGCCACGCCCGAGCCGGTCGCGGAATACCTCGAGCTGCACGCGCGGTGCAGGGGCGGAGAGAGCGGCTGGGACCCGCAGCAGGGGGCG
This sequence comes from Frankliniella intonsa, assembly GCA_033675135.1. Classification (NCBI taxonomy): domain Eukaryota; kingdom Metazoa; phylum Arthropoda; class Insecta; order Thysanoptera; family Thripidae; genus Frankliniella; species Frankliniella intonsa. The sequence continues at coordinate 9,305,211 of CM066255.1, read as the reverse complement.
AGGGCGGCGAGGTGAGTCCAGCCCGGCGGGACGGGAAGGGCTAGACGGGTGGTCCTCGCTGGGGTCCTTGTTGCACCGGGTGTTTCTTTCAATGCGTAACACTGTTGCGGTTGCGACGGGGATGGGTCCGGTACTCGTAAGGGAAAGACCTCTACAACCATTCGCACAGTTGATTTACCTCTAAGAAATTTGCCTCTACAAAAATAATGTTGTTTTTACTTCTATAGAGGTAAATCCATGTTGAACCGCGACATTGAAAATTACCTCTAAAGAAATTATGCGTTTTAGCTCTAAGATATTGTTTGTAAATATACCTCAAAAGAATTTACCTCTACGAAAATTTTTCCTCTAACAGTTTAACCTCTCAAATAAACGCTCGTAAAATCGTGGTGGGGTGGGTCCCCTGCCGTGCCCTGCCCCGGCCTCGGTTGTACGTATTACGAGGGATGGTCCGCAGTAAGTGTGTTCACAGAACGTCGCGCATGACAGCTGATCGGGAATAACAGTATGTGTTTCTGCGGGGGTGTCTTTGGCCGGCCCTGGCGCCGGCGCCTGTGGGCAGAGCGGGACGGGCTCGCGCGCATGCTGTAGGGCAGGGTGACCACCCCTTGCGCCCCGGTCGCCGTCATGCTCCACGCACTCGCTGGCCTGCAGCAGTGTTTGTTGGGACCCTTTCCTTTGCGTCGTATCGTAGCAATTTTTCGGCGTAAAACCCGTTTTGCTGATCCGCAATCACTTCTACCCCTATAAAAAGTACTGCCAGCACAGCTGTCAGCCCACTGCCCACTCGACCCTAAGGCCTAAGTGGAGAGGTTGAATGGGCCAGTGTCCCTATGAGTGGCGCTGCGTACATCCACCCCCACCCCCACCCCCACCCCCTGCCCCGTCCTTCCCCCGTCCCTCAATGACGCCATGGCTTTCGATGGCATTTTTCATTTCCGAGCCGGGTGCCAGCCAGCCTGTTCCTCCGTCTCCTTCCTTTCCTCTCCTCGCTCGCAACGGTTTTTGTCTCCTCCAGGCCCCCGGCCCCGCCCCGCCACGTCCCGCGCGCCGCGCTTTGCAGTGCGCTGAGCGCTTCGATCAAGTAGGTGAGCGCAGTGACAGCGACGCTGTGGGCGCCGCGGTGGTGCACACTTGTGGAGGGAAGGCGAGCAGACATTTGCAAATATTTGCGGCCTCACTCTGATCATGAAAAAGAATTAAAGACCCGGGCGTGAAAGTAAAACAGGGGGAACTTTCGTCCACGGCACCTCACGTGACGTCTTTCAATTTATGACTACTGCTCCTCCTACTCCTCCCCCCCCCCCGCACCCCTTCAACTTACGCGCCAGAGTCGTTGAACTCTGCGCAACCGTATTTTGTTTGTCTGTGGCTCGGCTCGCCGTGGCGGCGCCCGCCCCTGCAGGTGCTTTGGGAGGAGCGGAGCGGGAGATTTGTGCTGACGATGGACTTGTTGTGCGGGAGAGGCGCCGTGTGACTGGGTGGTTTGGGGGGGGGGGGGGCGCAGCGCTCAAAGCGTTTATAGTTAACCCTCCCACTTCCTGCTGCGGTCGCGCTGATACTCGCGACGGGCTCACCTCCGCGGGCAGGGCGGGGTATTGGGCGTTTCGGGACACTGAGGCGATTTTCTCGAGTGCACCCACCGCTGGCTGTTCATCACATGAGACTAATTTGAAAGCGAAACCGGGGAGAATCTCTCGTTTTTATAGCGCTTTCAATTTTATAGCCTCTTCTTATTTTTATTTTTTTCCGTCTAGCTAACGACGAATACAGTCGTGAAAATTATACGTTTTCTCCCGAGCGGTGGAAGAAAAAAAAGAATTTGGTGGGGAGGGGGAGGATAAAAGACGGCCGGGGAGCAGGTGCAAGTAGATCAGACCAGACGCAGTTCTCGCTAGAAATGGTGCCACTTTGTTGGCGTCAGACGGCGACGGCCCGTGCCCCCTGCCCCTGCCCCCTGCCCCCTGCCACGGCCCCCTCCCTAGGTTGCTGCATTGTATGCCGTCTTACTCACCCTTCCGACGAGAATAGCTTTGGATAAACTGCAGCAAAGTTGCGCACAGCGACCGCCGGTTAGCCAGGCACATGTCCCACATTGTGCACATGGCGATGGCACTTTGCAAGCGGGCTACATTGTTTTTCTCTAGGATTACCCCCGAATACCCCCCCCCCCTCCCCCGATTAAGTGCGTTGTTTTTCCCAAGGATTACCTCGGATTACACTTGGATTGACCCTGTATTACTACGGATTACGGACGTAGGTCACAAGCGCTACAGATCACAACCGCTACAGGTCACAAGCGCTACAGCTCGCTAACGCTACGGGTCGCAAGCGCTACGAGTCACAAGCGCTACAGCTCGGTAGCGCTACGGGTCACAAGCGCTACAGCGAGAAACCGCGCGTTAGGCGGAGCCGAGCCGAGCCGAGCTAAACCTTGAAAAATTACGCACGTAGCGTGAAAACATGGAAAATTTTTGCGACAGTAAACCTCCCGAAGGAGGTTGCGGTTCCCGCCAGGCACAGGGCTTTTACCCCCCGTGGCAGCCAACTACTTCGGTGTTCTTATGGGAACCGGTGCTTTTCTGGCCGCGATCCTGTCGCGCAATTCGACAGATTTGATCCCCGTACTGTCAGATTTAGTCGTACGGTGGTTAACCGAACTGCCCTGTCCCCAGAGCATGGAATAGCTATTTTTGGAGCCAGATTCTAGGACTTATGACCCCACGACCGACCACCAGTCGTGGGCATGGGACGGAACTTCCTGGCAACCCGCTGTCGCTACCAGTGAAGAACCTACCTGGGTTTGAACCAGGCCCCATGTGCCGAGTCTCACAGACACCCCACGGCTTTCGCGGCACCACTAGACCACTAGACCGTCGGCTATTCCACGAGCGAGCTCGGTTGAAATGGGGGGCTTGAATTCCACTCTCCAAATTGTTGTCCTCAGAAAAATTAAACGTTTCGGGAAGATTCGAACCTCCGTCCTGCGACTCTCCGCGCGGACACTATGCCGGCATGAGCAGCGACGATACCAATGACGCTACGCGGCCGGCCCCGCACTGACCGGAGAGCAGGCGCACTCATGACACCGGGTTCGTTTCTTCGGTGACTGTGGCTTCTCGCGCAGCATGACTCCTAGTGGTCCGGCATCTGGTACCGTGGCGTCGTAGCCGTGCCGGCATAGTGTCCGCGCGGAGAGTCGCAGGACGGAGGTTCGAATCTTACCGAAACATTTAATTTTTCTGAGGACAACAATTTGAGAGTGGAATTCAAGCCCCCATTTCAACCGAGCTCCCTCGTGGAATAGCCGACGGTCTAGTGGTCTAGTGGTGCCGCGAAAGCCGTGGGGTGTCTGTGAGACTCGGCACATGGGGCCTGGTTCAAACCCAGGTAGGTTCTTCACTGGTAGCGACAGCGGGTTGCCAGGAAGTTCCGTCCCATGCCCACGACTGGTGGTCGGTCGTGGGGTCATAAGTCCTAGAATCTGGCTCCAAAATAGCTATTCCATGCTCTGGGGACAGGGCAGTTCGGTTAACCACCGTACGACTAAATCTGACAGTACGGGGATCAAATCTGTCGAATTGCGCGACAGGATCGCGGCCAGAAAAGCACCGGTTCCCATAAGAACACCGAAGTAGTTGGCTGCCACGGGGTGTAAAAGCCCTGTGCCTGGCGGGAACCGCAACCTCCTTCGGGAGGTTTACTGTCGCAAAAATTTTCCATGTTTTCACGCTACGTGCGTAATTTTTCAAGGTTTAGCTCGGCTCGGCTCGGCTCGGCTCCGCCTAACGCGCGGTTTCTCGCTTTAGCGCTTGTGACCCGTAGCGCTACCGAGCTGTAGCGCTTGTGACTCGTAGCGCTTGCGACCCGTAGCGTTAGCGAGCTGTAGCGCTTGTGACCTGTAGCGGTTGTGATCTGTAGCGCTTGCGAGCCACTCCTCGGATTACCTCAAATTTCCTCGGATTACCTCAATTTTTTTTCGGATTACTCAAAAGGCAGTCAGCCGGATTACCTTAGTCATTTCCCCCTCGACCCGACCCGACCCGACCCGACCCCTTCCACTCACTGCCCCACTGGCCTACCAGGCGCCCGGCTTGGTAGCCGGCTTAGCCTGCATATCCTCCCAAATATAGACGGCTAGGGGCGGGAGGCAGCGCCAGGGAGCTGAGGCCACGGCCGCGCCGCGACAAGTTGTCAAACGCAAACAGAATATCTGTCTTGGCTTGGCGCGGGAGCGGCCTGGGCCTGCAGTGGGGCGGGGTCAGACCCAGGGCGTGCGTGGGAAGCAGAAGGGGGCGGTAGTGCGGTAAAACCAGGGGGGGGGGGGAGGGGGCTTGCGCGGAGTGTGCACGTGCAGTGTGCACGTGCAGTGTGCCCCGCAGCACTCGCTCCTGACTGCTGCTATTGGTCGGAGTTAGGACTGTCTACTGATACGACACGCGTTCAAGGGTTGCTCTGGCGCAAGCTGGACGCCCCGCCCCGCCCCGCCCCGCGGGCCCGGCTTTAATCCAACCAATCGCCCGCTCGACAGAAACAGAGAGGCGTAAGCAAAGAAACGAGGCGTCGACGGCAGAAAATACGGCGCCGCCTCCCGGGCAATTGAGGGGCGGGGCGGGGCACGGTGGTGGCGGGACGCAGAAGTGGGGTGCGCTATGAATCAGGGGAGACAGCAACACCACACATGCCGCGAGGTTTATTTTTACGCCGCGTTCATTTCCATTTCATCTCATCTTGCTTCGGCTTCTCACTCGGCTGCTGCAAGTTCCGCATGAGGAGTGATGACGAATCCTCCCCCTCAGCCTCCCCCATCCCCAACCCCTCCCGTAGCCCCTTCTCGAGAGGGCCAGGAGGGGGCCGGGGCAGAGGGGCGGAGAATATGGAAGGGTTGTTTGATTCACTAGGGCGGCGGCGCGGTGCGGCTGCTGGCAGGCGTCATTAGGTGACGAGACACTGCAGAGTCGAGGGCCGCCCCTGCCCCTGCACCCCCCCAGCTCCGCCCCTGCCCCGGCCCGGCCAGGCCCTGCCTTGTCCTTTCTCCCCGTATTTATAGATTGCGCTCCCAGCGGTCCGCTGCCATTGCCACGGCCACGGGGCATCGGCCTGTCGCGGTGCGGCGCGGCGCGGCTAGTCGCACGGGGCCTTACTGCCGCACTCCGCGTGAAAACCGAAATTTGACGGCGTGCGTGTCCGCAGGACCCCCACCGGGCTGGCAACACCAGCAGCAGCCGCAGCCGCAGCAGCAGCAGGCCTGGCTGGACTACCAGCATCACCACCTCCACCTCCAGGACCTCGGGACCTCCGGCCGCGGGTCGCCGGATTACTTTAACCCAGCGGCGCCCGGACAGCAATACGTAAGTACTCTTCACGGAGGGCGGCGTGTGTGTGTCAGTTGTCTTGGAAGAGGCAAGGCGAGGCGGATCTAGGGGCGGATTTAGGGGCGGGGCGGGGCGGGGCGCGCGGGTGGGCGGCGGGCGGAGGCGCCCTCCTTTTGCTCTCTCGCACTCGCTCTCACCACCGAGACACTCCCCCACCCCACCCCCGACGTCCTGGTTGGCGCTCTTCTGGTTGCAGCCCAAGCCGGCCGTGCGCCGCAAGAACGCCGGCGCCTTCGTGCAGAGCCTCCCCCTGGTCGAGGAGGAGACGAGGCAGGCCGTTTACGACACCCGCGACCACGTCCTCCAGCAACAAGAGGACGCGGCGGCGGCGGCAGCGCCCCCAGGAGGCCCGGCGCCAGGGCCGTCCGCGCCGCCGCGGCTCAAGAGCGGCGTGCGGCTGACGCGCTCCGGGGATTACAGCGCATTCAGCTGGCAGCTGGCGGGGCCGTCCACCTCGAGCCCGCCCGGCCCCGGCCCCAGCCTCGGCCGCGGGGAACAGGACCAGGCCGAGGTCTCCTACCCGGCCCCCGCGCGGAGCAGCAGCGCCGAGGCCCTGCACCTGCACGGCCGCAGCTCGGCCCCGCGTCCTTCCAGCGGCTACGGCCTCTTCTCCTTCTTCCGCTGGTTCAAGAAGGGCGGCAAGCAGGCTGACCAGCCAGACGGGGGCGGCGCACAGTGCGGCGGGGAGCGGGCGGAGGCCGCGGACGGCGGCGCCGACCTCGACGAGGACGACGACGAGGAGTACGATGACGACGACGACGACGACTTCCTCCGCGCCGGGCCGGGCCGCGCCACCAGCTTCGGCAGCATCGACACGGTGCTGAGCACGGCCACCGTCAGCAGCTTCGCGTACGTGCAGCCCGGCGCGTACCCGCTGGGCGCCGTGAGCCCCGTGCCCCGGCGGGGGCTGGTGGGTGACACTGACTCGTACCGCCAGCGCATCCGGCAGCGCGACCGGCGGCGGGAGGCGGAGCGGGGCGTGTCCCTGCGGCGCAAGTACCGTCTGTACGGCAGCGACAGCACCATCCACAGCACCATCCGCAGCCACACCGACCTCACCTCCCTGCCCGACAGGCGGCAGAGTGACCTCGGCCGCACCCCGGGCGCACGGCACCAGGCCGCGGAGCAGGCCGCCGACCGGCGCGAGCCCGGCGTCGAACAGACAGAGCTCCCCGCGGCCCCCGAGCGACGGCCAAGCAGCGAGAGGCCTCCATCCAAGGCCGGTGACAGCGCCGTCAGCCGACTAAACGAGGAGCAGCCCAAGGCTCCTAGCCGACGCCGGAGTGACACCCCGCAGACACCGGACCGACGCCAGAGTGACACGCCGCCGATACCGGACCGACGCCAGAGTGACACCCCGCAGACACCGGACCGACGTCAAAGTGACATTTCGCAGACACCGGACCGACGCCAGAGTGACAACCCGCCGACACCGGACCGCCCGCTGAGTGACGCCCCCCAAACCTCGGGACGCCCGCAGGTCCGCCGCCAGCCCAGCGCAGAAGACGTCCCCCGGGACCGGGCGGCGCCACCCCAGCCCGAGCCGTCTACGTCAGCATCCTCGTCCTCGGCGCAGAGTGACCTGGTCGGCAGCACCCGCTCCTGTCCCTGCTCCGCGACCTCCCCGCTCACCTCGGGCTCCTTCCCGGATGTCGTCGTCGCGACCCTCGGCAGGAAGAAGCGACGCGCCCCGGAGCCGCCCCCGGAGCCGCCCAACCCGTTCGGCGACTACAGCCTGCCGGCCACGCTCGAGCACCAGGGCGGGCCCAGGCATGACCTGACGGGCCCGCTGTACGAGAGCGCCACCCTGCACATCGGTCGCTACGAGCACCGCGCCGAGCACCGCTTCGAGCACCGCCGCTCCGCCAGCGACACCTCCACGGACAAGCGGCCCGCACACGTCCGCGGCAAGAGGCGCGCGCCGACGCCGCCCTGCGAGCCGGGCCCGGGCGCCGCGACGCCCAGCGACACTCCCTACGGCACGCCCTACGGCACGCCCGCGGGGACGCTCACCGGCGGCAAGAAGAAGAGGCCGGCGCCGCAGCCGCCGGGGAGGAAGGAGGAGCTAGAGAGGCTCGAGAGGGAGAGGCTCGAGAGAGAAAGGGTTGTGAGGGAGAGACAGGAGAAGGAAAAGGCGGAACAGGAGAGGCTAGAAAAGGAGAGGCTGGAAAGGGAAAGACTGGAGCAGGAGAGACTGGAGAAGGAGAGGCTTGAAAAGGAAAGGTTGGAGAAGGAGAGGCTGGAGAAGGAGAGACTGGAGAGGGAGCGGCTGGAGAGGGAGAGGCTTGAAAAGGAGAGGCTGGAAAAAGAAAAAGAGAGGGAGCTTATGCTGGAGAGGCGGAAGCTAGAAAAAGAAAGGCTGGAAAGAGAACTCATCGAAAGAGAAAGGGAGGAACTGCGCCAGGAGGTGGAGCGGCTAGAGAGAGAACGAAATGAGACTGAGCGCCTGCTTCAAGAGAAGAACGACAAGGAGCGCCTAGAGCAGGAGAACATCAGGCGGCTGGAGCGGGAGATCAAGCTGGCTCAGGAGACGCTGGAGCGGGAGCGGCTGGAGAAAGAGAAGCTGGACCGACAGCTCAAGCTGGACCGGAGCAGGGACAAGAAAGCCGGGGCGGGCGCGGGACTGAGCTCCGAGGAGCGCGAGCGCCTGCTGGAGAACATCAGCAAGCTGCAGGTGCACGCCGCGGGCCGCAGGATAAGCAGTCCGCCGGGCTCGCCACGCACCCCCAGGGCGGGCGCGACCGGCTCGCCCCGCGCCCCCAGGGCCAACAGCGACGTCTGCAGGCCCCAGGCGGCCAAGGAGAACATGGCGCCAAGCGTGGCGGCGGCCACGACCACCGCCGCCTCGGGGCCCGTGTCTCCCCGGCCGTGGTACAAGCGGTCGGCGTCGTCCTCGGCGTCGTCGTCCTCGTCCCACCGGGACAGCGGTGGCTTCAGGGACATCTTCCGCAGCCTGGAGAAGCGGCACAAGAAGTCCGTGGAGGAGGAGGAGTGGATGCCCGAGTCCGGAGTGCCGCGCAGCGGCGGCGGCGGCCATGCTCAGGACAGCAGCAGCGGCAGCGGCGGGCACGTCAGCCGCTTCAACATCTTCTCCCGCCTGACGGAGGACTGGCGCGGCGAGAAGCGCAAGTCGACGCCCGTGTCCATGCTGCCCAACATCAGCGAGCTGGACCGGGAGGCGGCGGAAATCGTGCAGGAGCAGCACGCCAGGGAGGCCGCCCTGCAGGCACAGCGCGACGCCAAGTTTTATGCGAACCCCGCACCCGCTGCCACTGACGGGGAACCCGACCCCGACTCCGCCGGCGCGCGGGATGGAGATGAGCACGGCGACAACGACGTCGCCGCCGATGACGACCAGCCGGAACAGCCTCGGAAGAACTCGGCCAAGGAGCTCATCTCCCTGTTCAATGCCATCAGCAGCATTCCGGGGAGCTCGGCCGTGTTCGGCAAGGTCCCGGAGGCGGGGCCGGGGGCGGGGGCCGGCCCATCGCAGCGAGCGCCCGTGCAACAGGACGCCAAGAGGGTCGCCTTCGCCGGCGCCAGGTCCAAGAGCAGCGACGCCGACGACCGGCCGCGAGCGCCGTCCCCGCTGGGCCCAGGCGACTTGGCGCGGAGGCAGTTCGCCTCCATTTACGAGACGGGTGCCGAGGTGGCGGCCCTCTCGGAGGAGGCGTTCCGAGTGACAGCCCCTATCGCCAACGCGGACGACGACAGCGACCTGGTCGTGCCCCCGCCGTGCGCCGCGCCCAAGCATGCCGTCAATGGCATCGCCACCCCGTCGAGCTCCACGATCTCCCCGGTGAACAGCGCCGCACCAGGGCCCTCCGGAGCAGCCGTGCCCGCGGCCTCGGACAAGAGGGGGTCTGCTACGACACCGGGGATGACGGCGAGCACTCTTGTCTCTGGAAAGAAAGACACGCCGCCCAGTGCGGCCACCTTGGCCATGGCCACAGTGCAGGCTGCGGGCGCGCAGGTGGAGGTGCAGGCGCGGGCGCCGGCGCCCCGGGCGACAGCCCTCGGCGGGCTGGCGATGTGGGTCTGCCAGCGCTGCACGCTCGAGAACCCCCGCTGGAGGTTCACCTGCGACGCGTGCTCCATGTGGAGGCCGGCCGAGCGGCGCTCGGTGCGAGAGGATGACGCTGACGCGCCACCCGGCCCGCCCGCCTTCCTCAACGAGGACAAGAAGGCCCAGGAGAAGGCTCTGGAAAAAGCCTCTTCGGCCGCGACAAAGTCCAGCACCGGGATCAACTGGGAGGTGGAGCTGAAACGGTACCTGGACAAAGATGGGAAGGCCTCGGCGGGCGGCGGGGCAGACAGGCCAGCCACATCGCAGCAAGTCGTCGACTCGACGCGTGCTCAGGCAGCATCAGCGTCGGCACCCAAACCGGCCACCTCTCCGCTGGAAGCCAAACTGCTGTCCGGTGAAAGGTCGATAAAACCTCAGCAGCTGACGAACGCGTCCGCACTGTCTGCATCCAGGGTCACCCCCGCCGCCGCCGCCGACGCCGCCACCCCCACCGCCCCCACCACCCCCACCACCCTTACCGCCCCCACCGAAAGACCGGCGGTCACGACCGGGCACGCGGGCCAGCAGACGGCCGTCGTCAAGCCTCAGCAGAAGCAGTCTACGTTCATCGGCGGGCGCCTCCCTCAGGACCGGGCCGCGCTGCCCCGGGCGGGCCTACCGCCGCCGCTCGCCAAGAGTAAGAGCGCCGACCTGAAGAGCAATAAGGCCCTGGGCCACCTGCTGGGCGGCCAGGGTGCGCAGCCCAGGGCAGCCGGCGACATGGAGGAGCTGCGGCGGGCGCGCCTCGCCTTCTTCAGGAACTCGGCGTGCGCGCTGGAGGGAGAGGACTCGGGGGACCTGGAGCACGCCAGCGCTGGCACGAGCACGGCCACGCAGACTCGCGTGACGCCGGCACTGGCCCCAAACCTGGCCCAGGCACCGGCCCCGGCACCGCTGACTGCGGACGACGCCGACCGCCTCAAGCTGCGCGAGATGCTCAAAGAGATGAAGGACTCCCTGGCGACGAAGCACGGCGGCGGCACGGCTGGGTCTCCAGTGCAGCGGCGGGGGTTGGGGGTCAGTGTGGTGGCGTCGGGGGTGGCAGCGAGCAGGGTGAGCCCCCCGGAGGCGAGTGAGCAAAAGGCACTTAGCAGCCCCGCGCCCGCGCCCGCGCAGCCCGTCGCGGCGGCGGCCAAACCTTTAAAGGTGTCCTCGTCGGCGCAGACGAGCGCTCAGGTCGTCCGCAAGGTGGAGCCGACAGTGGCGCCAACACGCTCCACCCCCGGCCCCGCCCCCGGAACTACCCCTGGCCCCACCCCCGGCCCCGCCCCCGGCGCCAAGCCCGTGGTGCAGGGCGGCGTCCTGTACACGTCTCTGCGCCGGGACGCCCCGGAGGCGCGCCGCCTCGGCACCGGGACGTTCGAGCTCATCAGGCCTAGGGACTTTGCGAGCCGAGCGTCCTCCGCACCGCTGTACATGAACGTGCTTCCCCGTCCTTCTGTCCAGCGCCATGCCGTTGCCGTTGCCGCTGCCAACGCCGCCGCTGTCCCGGCAAAGACCGCGGCTCCGCCCGCCGCCGCCGCCGCCTCCGCCTCCGCCGCGCTGCTGGACTCCAGCCCCGAGCGAAGGTCCACCACGGAGTCGGCCGAGTTCGCCACGCCGACGTCGTCCTCCGCGTCGTCAAGCAGAGCCGGCGGCCCCTCGTCGCGCTCCTCGTCGCGCGGGGACGGGGGCGCAAGCAGTGGCCGCAGCAGCTCTCTGGCGTCCTTCTCGTCCTCGCCGTCGGACGCCGGTGGCGTCGCCGCTCCCCTTGTCGCGCGGGGCAGGTCGTCAGCGTCCTACGCGTCCTCGCCGTCGGACGCCGGCGGCGGCGGGGTCGCCCTCAGCCGCGCCAGTTCCGCGGCCGCCTCCCCGCGGCCGGGCGCGTTGTCCTCGCTCGCGTCCTCGAGCCGCGCCAGCTCCGTCGAGACGCCGCCCTCGTCGGCCGGCAGGCTGAGTCGCGACGCCTCCGTGGAGAGCAGCGCCTCCGGGTCCACGTCGGCGTCGGCGTCGGGCCCGTCGCGCAGCCTCAGCGTGGTGAGCGACTGCAGCGAGGTGGACCGTCTGACGGAGCAGCTGAGCGTGCCGCAAGGCATAGCGGACTTCAGAGGTAGGTTCATATTTAGATTTTAGTGTAACTGACTGCCAGAGGCCATGCAAAGTCTCCTGTCGCTCTTTCTCTCTGACGCCCCGCTACGCCCTCCTCCACAGCCGCGCTGAACCGTTCGCAGACCTTGGACGCCAACGGCGTGCCGGACGTGAACACCCTGGCGGTGAACCGCTTGCTGCGCCGCCTGGAGGCCACCATAGCGGGCGGCCAGCACCAGGAGGCCGCGCGCCTGGCCAGGGACCTGGCGCGCCTCAAGATCTCCTGCAGCGTGACGCGGCAGCGCAAGCAGGACCGGCCGCAGGCGCCGCAGGAGCAGGACGGCCTCGTCACGGTGGACATGTACGTCGAGGACAAGCTGTCGCACCAGGGGCCTATCCCGCTGCAGGTGGCGCCCTCTATGACGGTGGGCGAGCTGGCCGCCAAGGTGGCGCGCGAGTTCCAGCTGCCCGAGCACGTGCAGCGCTGGATCCTGGGCAAGCAGCTCGCCAACGACCTGCACCGCACGCTCCGCGACCACCACGTGACCGAGTCGGGCTGCCCGGTGTTCCTCTACCTCGTGGCCCCCGGTGAGCAGGATGCTCTCCAATGGAGGCGTTAAGGTACAACCGCGACCTACCTCTTGACTTCTAGACTCTTTCTGCAGAGGCTGACGCGGATGCGGAGGGCGATAGCGGCTCTAGCTCGGGCCACTCCGCCGGCGGCGCGGAGGCTGAGGCCGAGGCGGTGCAGCCCAGGAGGCTGCCCCCGCCGCCCGTCCCCGCCGGCCGCCGCGGCGGCTGGTACTACAACTATGAGGAGGACCGGTACAGCTTCTGCGAGGACTCGGACTCGGACCTGTCGGACGAGGGGCAGCACGCGCCCCTGCGCCCAGCCGCCACGACGGCGCCGACGCCGACGCCCGCACCTCGCAGAGTGACGTCGCCCTCTCCGGCGCCGAGGACGGCCGTGTCTCCCGTACCGGCGTCACCGTCACCCAGGGCGGTGGCGTCGCCCGAGCCCGCGACCCGGAGGGTGACGTCACCCGTCCCGGCTGCCCGCGCCTCTCCTCCGTCACCCGCGGGGGCTGCGCGGGGGGCCGCGGCCGCGTCACCTGTCCCCGCACCCCGAAAGGGCCCCACCGCCGGCATTCCGGCCGTGGCCCCGGCCACCGGCCCGGCCCCGGCCCCGGCCCCGGCCCCGGCCCCGGCCCCGGCCCCGGCCCCGACTACGGCCACGGCCCCGGCTACGGCCACGGCGCCGCAATCCCAGCACCCACCCGTGCGGCCGCAGACATCGGGCTACCGCAGCCAGCCGCTGCAAACTGTGCTGGCCACCGCCACCACCAACACGGCCACCATCGCCAACGCGCCGTCGTCGCCACCGCCAGCCCGAGCGGAGCCCGCAGGTCAGTTGTCGTCCTCGACCAGCCCGTTCCGATCACGACATACTACTGTGCGTAAAATGTTGACGGTCGACATTTGGTTCGGCGTAGGTTTCGCCCAGCGGATTGCAAACGCCGCTGCTGCCGCCCCGGCCCCGGCCCCGGCCCCGGCCCCGGCCACGGCCACCTCCCCTGCACCTACGGCGGCTGCCGCCTCCTCCTCGTCGTACGTGGCGCAGTCCCCGGGCAGCTGGCGGTGCCCCCGGTGCACGCTCCTCAACTCTGGGGTGCGGCCCGGGTGCGCGGCCTGCACCGCCGAGCGGCCGGGGCCTGGCCCGGAGGAGGCGCCGCACGCCGTGGACGCGGACGAGCTGGAGCGCCAGCGGAACAAGGAGCGCGAGCGCCAGTACCAGCTGCTCGTCAACCTGGAGCGTCAGGATCTGGTGCCCAGCGCCGAGCACTTCGAGTGCCCCGTGTGCCTGACTGAGTACGGCCCGGGCGACGGCGCGGTCCTCAGGGAGTGTCTGCACACCTTCTGCCGGTGAGCAAGGCGAGGTGGACGTCGACGGGATTTTGACATTCCTGCCCTGCAAACCTGTACGAGTCGTGCTTGATCGCTGGTCGTACTTTGCAGGCCGTGCCTCATCAACACCGTCCAGTTCTCGGACGACGCCGAGGTCAAGTGCCCGTACCGCGACAAGCAGTACGCGTGCGACGGAATCCTGCAGGAGCGGGAGATCAAGGCGGTGAGCGGCAACAACTGACCCGATGATTTCATGTCGACATTTTCTATTTTATTCCGACGCGCTGACCTGCCCCTGCCCCTGCCTGCAGCTGGTGCCGGCCGCCCTATACGAGCAGCACCTCGCCAAGTCCATGGCGCAGGCAGAGCGCAAGATGGACAAGGCTTTCCACTGCAAGACGCCGGACTGCGTCGGCTGGTGCGTCTTCGAGGACAACGTCAACGAGTTCCGGTGCCCGGTCTGCCGGGCCACCAACTGCCTCACATGTCAGGTCTGCCCGGGTGGATGGAAGCGAGCGCGTGAGTGAGGGACGTGCAGTAGTTCGCTTACCATCATGTGGTCACGCCCCATCCTTGTGTCGCAGGCCATCCACGCGGACGCGAACTGCGCCGAGTACCAGGCGCGGCTGCAGCGCGAGGCGGCCGACGGCTCCAACGAAGACGCGCGCCGCACGCAGGCCATGCTGGAGGAGATGGTGGCGCGCGGTGAGGCCATGAGCTGCCCGTCGTGCCGCGTCGTGCTCATGAAGAAGTGGGGCTGCGACTGGCTGCGCTGCAGCATGTGCAAGACCGAGATCTGCTGGGTGACCAGGAAACCCCGCTGGGGGCCGGGGGTGCGTGCCAGCAGCGAGGAGTGGCGTGTCGTGCCGTGGCGTGGCGTGGCGTCGCGAAGCGTTGTGTGCAGAGCGGCATGGCAGATGGCAGCGGCTCGGCCCACCTGCAGGCAGATTCTGCAAAGTGCGCTATGGAACGAAGCGCTACGCATAGACCATACCGTCGTCGCTTCGTTCCAAAGCGCACTTGGCGGAATCTACCTGCTGCGGCCGATACGAATTTGTGGCTACAACGGTAGGGCCACTTTCGTTCTCGTTGTAGCCACACGTTTGTGACTGCAGACAGGGAAGTCGCAGAGCGCATCATGGCTCGGGTGGATCCGGAGTGGAATGACGTCGACTCGACACTTCATACCTGCTTCATACCTTTTTGACATCAGCTTTCGTCGGCGCTGCAGCGTCGCGTCGCGGCGGTGGTGGCCCTTGCAAGGACAAGAGTGCTCATCGTTGTTTTGTGTGTTACAGGGGAAGGGTGACACCACCGGTGGCTGTCAGTGCGGAGTCAACGGCGTGAAATGTCACCCCAAATGCAACTACTGTCATTGATTGTGCTCTGTCACGCATACGTAATGTCAAACCGATGACATTTGCTCCACTTCTGATCTCAGATTTTGTGTAGAAAAGAAAAGAAGCCCGCTTCATACCTCTATTGTAATCATAAATTGCCTATTTCTAAGAGAAATGTAAACTTTTTTTAAGGCTGTATGATTTTAGGCTTGCCTTTCAAAATGTAAGAACTAAATATAATAATGTTGTGTATGGCTGCTCAGTAAAGTTATAATCTATATGATTAAAAAGTTGTTTCTTGACAATTAATGTATATTTTGAATACTTTCATAATTTCTGGGAAAAAAATACTTGAGACAACAACAAAGTTGTGTTGGTTTTGCTATTCTTTTTACTGGTAAGTTTGACTGTCCTGTTGACACAAGAGGGTTTTCTAATGGGCTGTACAAATTTTGCCAAAAAGTAGAGAATAAAAGATTTTTTGAACTTGCAAAAGATTGCACCCTAAGTTTCCTTGTATACTACAAAGACCCAAATTAAACGCCAAAATAAATTATTCAACAATTTATTGACCGATGGAATGCAGAGATGCTAATATATTACACAAGCACTGCACTGCTCTGTACATGAACATATGACTGAACACAAACACTATCTACACTACTATTTTCATCATGAGCCTACTCTTCATAAAAATAGAAATCTACATGGCATTCTTTCTTTCTATGAAATACAATAAAATCAACAAAAGAATGAAAGTAATTTTAAGAAACTGGTATATGTGTTTCCTTACCTTTGAGCTAAATAAATTCTTTAGAAAATGACACCACCAAAACTTATTAAAAGCATTTCATTACGTACAATACTGATGATGAAATGGCAATGAATGAATGATGCTCTGCCAAATACAATATTGAGTTATTGTCTTAGAGGGTAAGAGAAAAAATGTCTTGCCTTAGACATAAACAAAATAGATGTGGATTCTTAGATGAACACAATTTAAAATTAAAATAAGCAAAATCATAAACTAGGTAGAATACAGACAGAAACAATTTCTTTATTCATGGGATGGAAAAGTATTTTACAACATTCTGTGAGGATTAGGCAGTTACTCCCATTCCACTGAACCAACTTATTTAAAGTATGATTAATACATAAGATCAAAGTGATGTCAGGACATCATTGGAACAAGCAGAAGCATCAGCACACAGTTCATGGATGAGATAATTTATAAAGGCATGATTTGGTTGTTGAAATACTTGCATATATGTATTCTGTTTATAAGCTCCTACATTAACACTGTGACAAAGTCACACAAATATCTTAAATAATTTCTTACACATTTTTTCACAATATAGCATTGGATGAAGTATGATTAGTAACTGTTCCATACAATGTAAATTTTCTATACATATTTAAATAAGTGTATATAACCTGAGGCCAAACTAGGTACTTTAAATTGTCATCCAGGATAAAATACAAGAGCTCTGTTAATATAAGAGAAGTTTCTGATCATTGGATTAAACTCCCTTTGCTGAATGGAGAATAAAACTTTGTTAACAGTACAGCCTCAGATAATACACATTACAACAACAATTTCATCACACTTTTGTTAAAAAAGAGAAGGAAGAGCCGCTCATGAAAAAGAAGCAAAATGTACAATTAAAAAATCAGCTCAAAAAGGTAACAAGAATTAAAAGTCCAAAGAAGCTCAAAAAGAAAAATAACGCACAGCCTAAAGAAGAAATTTTTACAAGACATCTACTAAATGTTTAGATTTCCAACATAATAGTTATAATGCGAAAGCATTACATCT
Source organism: Frankliniella intonsa (assembly GCA_033675135.1). Classification (NCBI taxonomy): domain Eukaryota; kingdom Metazoa; phylum Arthropoda; class Insecta; order Thysanoptera; family Thripidae; genus Frankliniella; species Frankliniella intonsa. The sequence goes on along the minus strand of CM066255.1, from coordinate 9,288,642 downwards.
ATACATCATATACAGTTAAAAATCAAACTTTTACCAGTATATTCCGAACTGTGGTGCATCTATTACACATAACTAAAAGTCAGTATGAATGAAACATGCAATCTTCACAAAATACCTAAAATTCGCTGAAATGCACACAAATTATTATAGGAAACCACATTTCAATTGACTCCAATATTCTAAACTGAAATTTAACTGACAACAAGAAAAAGCTCAACAAGACAATGTCCAGATAATGAGGCTGATGCTTATTCAACACACAAAATCTTGGCTTTCATAATTTACTTAATTCCTATGACTGTCAAGCACAAACAATTCAAACCAGGCAGTAACGGAATGTCATTGGATAAAGTCAAAGTCAGTGAAGAAAGGCACATCACTTGCATTACATTTTCAAGCAAATGACCAAATACCAGACCCAACTCTAAGACATATCTCTCTTTGCACATAGAACCCAAAAATACTTTTGAATTATTTATAAGGTAGGCATATTAAGTTTGCACAGGAACAAATAAGAACTCTTTTCAAATCAGTTGCATAAAAAGGGCCAGAATCAATAGCTGTGATGGGACAAAAACACCAGAGAAAAAGCAGTGTCTGTGCTGATTTGCAATTTGAAAATTAGACGGCAATAAGAAAGGGAAAAGAAAGTCCAAACTGGTATGGCATTAATACTAAATAACATATTGAACTACTCAAAATAAATCTGAAGAGTAAAGTGAAAAATATTCTAAATTATTATTGGTAGCTGTACATCAACAAAAGATTTCCAAAAAGGGTATACATCTTATTTATTTATACAAGTGTAATCTACAGCCTCTGGGGCAATTCCATTAACATAGAACAGTTAAAATACATCTGCCATTCAAAGGTAAAGGTGTTTACACTTTACCTTTCTTGATTACAGTACAGAGTGCCAGATTGCAGATTTTAATTGCCCATAACATCCATCACATGTGATATTGCAAACCTAGGGCTTATGATCTACCATGTCTATGTTGATCTTGTAGTACACATAGGGATAATAATCAGACTGCCCAAAACCCAAGCCAGGTATATCCACACTCTGCAAGGGGAAAAAAAGTTTTTGTCAAAACTGTTATATACAATGTCTTAGACTTTAAAAGATCAGAATCAAATATTGAAACTTACATCATGGGCCACACCACTCTGCTGTGTGCTTCCATCCAGATGCCCATAAAGTTGGTGGAGAATGTCCCTCAACCGTTTCGTATTCTTCTTGTTAGGATGCAAGAGCATTGCTTGGAAGTTGACAGGTAGGCCATACCTGATTAAGTTTTCAAGATTTGGCATCAGTCAAACATTTACAGAAAAAGAAAGAAGTTACAGAGGTCAAAGCATCAGGAAACCTTACCTTAACACTGATTCTACAAAGACACGAAGTGCTTTTACATGGATCCAGGCACAGAAACACTCACTGAAGTTGACTTTGAGCCAGCGTACCAAGGGGCCCTATTTTTTAAAAATTAATCAATTATTTAATTTTTTTAGAGGGGAGGGGGGGATAATGGAATTTAATAAAAACAGTAAGCCTTAACAGGTTCAATATAATGATAAAAATAAAAACTTACAAATTGCTTTTTCTTGTCTGTGACAAGTTTTGTTATTTCATTTTTGCCAGCGGCGAGCTCCTCCTCATTGTACTTGAACTCACGTACAATAAACCTAAAGGAAAAGAAGTTGTAGTCAGTGACCTCCTTATGAAGGAGATAGGTCAAAACCATGAGGCAGTAACTCACTTCTTTTCTCGAGCATGAAGTTTAAATTCATCTTCCACCTTCTTGAATAAGGTAACAGTAAAGAGACCATAGTCTTGATCTTGGAATATCATTTGAGAAGAACGAGGCACAATCATATCTGTCAACTTCTCATAGTTAGCCCACCAGTCATTGATACTTTGCCTAGGAAAAAAAATTACAAAGTTAACACAAAAACCAAAATTTATGCAAACACTGAAAACTAATAAAATCATGATAGCACAAGCTTCTTACTTGGGCACAACAACAAGGAGAGTATTAAGGTATTCAGAATCTAAAATGAAGTGTTCCTTTTTCACCAGGTCTGCCAAGTTCCTTGTAAGAAGGCTTCCTCTGTAAAATCAGAAAATGCTAATTATAAAAGGAGAGAACTTTGAATCTAAATTAAACATTTGTAATGATTTGAAAACTTGCACTTACGTTTGCTTCTTTTCCATATTCTGGAGATTACTCTTCAAATTGTTGTAAGTAGAAGACTTAGTCTTCAAGTCAGCATCAATTTGACCAACCTGTTTACTGATGATGTCAGCAATGTTACGCAGAGACTGCTTGATAGGGTACTTTGCCATGTCCCATTGGAAGCGGGTGATGTAATTTGAAAGATCACCTGGTCACCAACAATACAGGCGTTAGCAATATCCCTTTCAGAAAGATTGTGTCAAGAAGCTCACCAGTTCCTACTCGGTACAACAAAGTTAACATGCATATTTCTGAGACACTTCACACAAAATTTCATATTCCACAACAAAATTAAACACACCATAGAATATATATTAATTGCCAAATGAGATTGAGAGAATTTTATAATATCAAGAATAATCAATTTTGAAAGAAATGGAAAGAAACTCAGGATTGAAAGATATTAAGACTTCAATAAATTAAAATTGACATGTGTGATTTCAGTCCATCAGACTTAAATCTAAGAAGCCATACATGAAAAATACACTAGACACAGCACATAAACCTTGCGCAGAGCAAAAGCTAAACCCAATGCAGGACATTCCAAAATTTATTTTAACTTTAGTTGGATCACAATATCTTGTTGAAAGAAGTCTTTCAATGCATAACATATTATACAACTGAAAGTAATAGTCAGAGAACAAAAATAAAGGAAAAGGCAAACCAACATAAAAAAGGTACAGTGTAATATACCACATACATATTCAGTTATAACCTAAAATGATTCAATAAAAAAAGTTCATAAACTTATAGTACAGATGGCAAACAAATATTCGAAGAGGTAAAGGAGGCTAGGACCAAAGGACGAGGGGAAAGGAAAGAGAGGGTAAAGAGAAGTTGAGAAGTGGTTTGTGAAGCAACGACTACACACTTAACGTAACTGTGCTAGATTTGTTTAAGAAGCATAGAAACATTCTCAAAGTACAACTTTTTTTCAATTTTGACACATGACACATATTTGAACATTAGTTTTTCATAAATAACCAGCCTAGAATCAGAACAGGTACTAGGGCAATGTCCATATTTGACATTCTTTTCTCTAAGATTTCAGAGAATCCTACAAAAAAATTTACTTTGAGAGTAATTTAAAACCTTTCAGGAAAAATTTCACAAAGTAGAGCACATTTAAACAATTTTAAAAGATTCATCAGGTTCCTTCCTCTTTCCAACACACCAATCATTTAATTCGTTTTGAATTTTGAGGATCCAATCCAATCTAAGCCTAAGTACACTGTCACTGTATATTACAGTAAATGGTTGCCTTGTGGTTCTGATGACTTATTACCTCATCATAAAGTTATGTACCCACGCTGAAGATCTCGCCAGCAGAGCGCAATCAGCAGTCAGCCCAATCAACATGACGTCTGCAATTTATATATGAGCAAGGCAAAAATGACAAGGTAGCAACCTGCAGCTTTAGTGACAGCCCGAGCAGCTTTGCCCTGCATGTCAGCAACACCCAATAGCTCACAGCAAAACACGGCACAGCAAGGATAAGTGACTGAAGTTCAGACTGTTGTGCTGGTATGTACAAGCCACTCAAGTTTAACTTTGTTATGAAGTTTCATTCAGATATCTTTAAAGTCTGTTTTCTTCAAACTGTTCATTGAACCATCCACACAAGGAGAAATAAATTAATGGCCAAAACTCATTCTATTATCAGAGAGTTTGAAACTTCGATAATTGAGCTTTTAAGTGCTGCAGGAGTTAACTCTGACAATATTGCTATAATTTTTGGGACACTTTGCATGGCTGACACAAAATAGTCAGCTGATGCAACTAGAGTGCTCACACTTCAATATGTTAAGGCAGCAGCTACATGCAGATGCGAGTCCACAGCTGCTCAGACCAGGGCACAGCTTAAGATTGTTTTGATACGCTGTATTTAAAAAAACTCATGCACATTTTGGTGGCCAAATTACACAAACTAGCTATTAGATATGAGGGATTTTTGAATGAGGACAAGTTCCACTCAAAACTTACAGAAACATTACGAAAATTATTTCAACAATTCATGGACAAGTTACAAGACAACTCAAGCCCAAGAAGGCAACTTGGGAAATAAGTATGATTTTTCAAGTCAATCTCCACATTGGTAAGGGAAACAAGTATTAAAAGTCAAAATATGACTTAAACCTTGTACGAACCATATGGAGCAAAATCATGCGGTTCAATTATGCAGCCCACAAATGTCATGCACCATCAGCATGTTGTAATAAAGAGGGAATGAAATTGACGCTGCCTTTCATGTTTGCCAGCAATAAGTCTGGCTCAAATAGAAAGCACCCCTTCATGCAAAAATGTGCCAGTTCAATAATATTTGCAATCTTTGCATGCTAGCCATAATGAGGACAAAATCAATAAAGATTCTGTATCAAATAAAAAATATAAGTTTAAAAAACAAATATTATTTCCAGATTATCTTTATAAAGGAAGAAAAGCAAGAAAAAGGTAATAAAATAGGAAGGCTGATGAAATTTAACACCTGACACAATTCTCCAAGACATGAATTTAAAAATCACGACAAAATATAATGGCTAAAATTGTTTTTACTTGTATAACAAAGGTAAATACAGCCTTCTTTGGTAAGTATGAAAAATATTTCAGAAAATTCACAATAGACTTGGGTATGAAAACAGCTAAATGACATTAAGGAAATAGGACTTCAGAAGGCTGTTCAATAAATAAATTTGTTTGCAAGTACAGTATAGTAGTTTTGGAAATTTCTAAAATTGAATAATTAATTGCCAGTCAAAGCCAGATGGTTTTGTAGACAAACCAACAAAAAGCAAGCCTAGATACCCGAAATATCCTTTGACCCCCTTGCTGTGCCGTGCAGAGTAAAATCCAACGCTGCTGCAGCACAAAACAGTTCACATTAGGACTGGAGTCCCACAATGAGCCATGTCTAAGTATATGCAAATGGAAATACACATGAATTCACTGTTAATTTCATTAGTAAAGCATAATAATGTTTTAAGAAAAAGCTAAATATAAAAGTTAAATTTTAGATAGCAAATGAAGTATATGTTTGACATGAGTCTCAAGCACAATTATATTAATGTTTGCCACATGCTATGAATTGAACATTAGCATTTTAAGGATATTTTTTCAGCTTGACTCATTTCAAGAGCTCCAGCCAAGACATTTTCTTGCCACTTTACGATCAAACAATCCAAAACATACGTTCCAACATGCTATTTCAATAGGACCCACCATCTTGAGCTCTCAGGAAACTTGCTGTAGTCAACTTAGCACTATCTGGAAATAAAAAACAGGCCAAAGGCTCGGTGACATATTTTGACACCAAGTTGTCTCATAGTTCTTTAACGTTTCAAATAAAGCATTTAAAAAAAAAATTTAAAAAAAAAAAAAAAAAAAATTAGGAACTACCAGACACAAAGTATTTCCAATAAAGCTTTGCAATCAAAAACTGAAGAAGCTCTTTTGGTTCCTACTCTCTTTTTTCTCATAGAGCAGCACCAGAAAATTGGTGCCTGAGAAACAGATAACTTCCTGACAAGGAACCAAATATGTTAAATTTAATGGGCTGATAGTTAAACAGAAATGTCAAGGTTAAGAACCAAAAATTTAAAATCAAGGAATACAAGACTAAATTCTATGAGATGAATTCAAATTTATAATGACAAATGGGTATTAGTATGATTTAGTTTGCTTATTTGAATGGCTCACTTAAGTTAATATGCACACTAAAAAACAATAAGGGTGGAGAGTAGTAGGAACTTTTGAGGATAATAGTAATTGAAATAAGTTGAAATAAAATCTATTGGTTCAACTGTTATGGTTAGTACCAAACTTCTACCTAAGTAAGTATTTCTTGCTTCTAAGACTTTTACCCATTCTAAATCATCGCCACCTTAAGAGAATACCCTATTTAAACAGTGCCCAAAATTCCACTTTTTCTATTTGCTTTGTTATTGTTACACATTAACAAATATAATTTTGAAATTGACAACTTGGGCATAAACAGCAAAAGATTTGGCTTTTTTTTTTACGTAGATCTGCCTCCGCATGATATGGATGTGAAACTGGCCAGAAGATGTGAAATACCGGGGCTTTCCTAAAGTCAAAGACCTTACCTGATACCTAAAATTTATCTATTTTGTTAAATTCAGAGAAAATGAACACAAAACAGTGAGGTTTGGTTGGGTTCAGTTCAGTTGGGAAGTTAATGAAAAGATTAAAAACATTTAAATTAATATGTACATCAAAATATTTACAGCAATCTACATTTACACACAAAACACACACACACACACACATACAAGACCACCTGACCACTTGTCAAGCATCTTGACTATATGATACAATACTGTTGGAATAAATATTATTAATACAAATAAAGCACTTGAGTGCTGGAAGGGAGATTCTTAATACATTGAGCAAATGGGAATAAGATAACACTACATGAAATTTATTCTCAGAGGAGAAAAAAAAATTAAAAGTGCAAAAGGAGCAACTTCGTCATGAAACAAGAGGAATGACAAAGGGACAAGGGCTGAGATTGGAGTAAGTGCATTTTATTCAAAGAGAGAAAATAATTGTAGAAAAGAAAAAAAGAGAATTTGGGAAAAGGGGTGCAAGAAATCTAAATAAAAAAAATAAAAAAGGTGCAATTTAAACATACCATTGTTGGCCATCAAATTTTCATGAAGCTTGTCTCGTTGGTCCTCCAATACTTCACCAAGGTAGGCAGCAACTTTGCGAGTCACAGACTCAACAAATCCATCCAGCTTGCCCAAATCATCTGATAGCCCCACCAGCTGATCAAGTGTTCCGACCTACAGGTATAAAGGACATGGTGAAGAGTTGTAACAGTTACAGAACTGGAAAAAATATACTACCAGAAAATGATTGAAAACAATAAATATTGACTTTTTGTCCTATCGGAGCCACTTTAAATCTCTGCGTTCCTCACAGAATCTTGATATAATTTAATCAACAACAGAAATACACAAACACAAGACATCAAATATCACGGTTATTGATAAACATAAAAACACTTGTACCTTCAAATCAGGGATTGCAAATTTGTAATTGTCCGATAGATTGTTCTGTTTGTTTGTGAGGTTGTTCATGGACTCCCACGTCTGCTGACATGTTTTCTCTCCTGGTGCAGAGATAAGCCAGTATTCTGTCATCTTGTTGAATTGGTTCTTTGAAAGTTATATGCCTGCAAGTTTTAAAAATAGAATTAAAGTAATGATTCAAGGTAATCTTAAAACTGAGTGCACAAAGTATTGATGCATAGTCAATATCACAGGATACAATAAGGATGCATTGAATTGGTTTTACGAATTTTAAGGGAACTCATAGGTTTAACACAAATCATTCCCAAAAGAGATAATAAACTACTAAAGTAAGCTCACAGTTAATGTTGACAAGGACTGTGAACAATTTGCTTGACCACCTCACATGACAGCTTGCGCGCACAAGGTAAACACATGATGTGCGTTTAGCTTAAAACATGCAACTAATACTTACACGAAAATTCGTATGCAAGAAACTCTGTCAACAGATTAGATAAGCCTGCAATTTAGAGAAAATATCGAAATAGACATTTGATTTTACTCCACACCTTCCACCATAACTTTTCACGTGACTCCCTGGTGACATCTATCGGATGATGGGAAAAACTATTTGGCACCAAGTCCATGGGGCCGTGGGTCGAAACGACAAGACGAATTACTGCACGAATTTGACCTAACTGAGCGAAACACGCTGCGCGTGCTAGACTATCCAATCAATTGGAAACTTTACTTTCATCTCAAAGTTAATATTTTGTTAAAAGAAACTCACCTTTTAAGAAGTCGTGTAAATGAAGATGAGACTTGACATTCGTCACACACACTGGTTTGGTGGGAACGTGAGGTGCTACGGCCACAGCAATCAGCTGATCAGCTGAGCAAATCACAAGTTACTATTGAAAAGGAAAAATTCCCTCATCGTTTTCATAGCTGACTTACACCTTCTAGAGGTGTCGCGGAACAGAAGGACACTGTTCGATATAGTTAGTTTGCACAATAATAGCGGCTGCCAAATTTTTTCACCCCTCCCTCGAAAATTGGCGGATTTTCTGAGTGGAGAAAGAAGAAAATTACATTATTACTTGATGGTAGGATATCACATCAATGAAATGATTCAATCGATTTCTAAGGTTTTTAGACATGCAGTAGGGAGTGGTCTGTGTTCTAACTAACAACTGTCGACCGTGAGAATATTTCAAAGCGCATACTACTAAGGGGATATTTCCTTACTTGGCACGATGACAGGTGGCAGCATTGCAATAAATGGCGTCTTTCATTGAAAAGCGAGGCCCGGTACTTTACCTCAATTAACATGTTCCTTGTCTGAATGTTCTATTTTACTGGACCGTTAATTGTTAATAATTACATACGCCTCAATAAGTGAATTTCGAGGGTTTGCCTCGAAGCACAAGGCCCACTCCAATAGGTGGTAAGCTACTAAACCAAAGGGTTACTACCTTTGGGGATAGGTTAGGTTACAAGTACTTGTATTTTTAAATGCAAACTTTTATATTTCTCTACACTTTCAGCCATTTTAATTAGTCCTCTGCATTTGCCTTTAGTTTCAGTTTACTGTCTTCTTTTACTTACAACAACATTCATCATGAGTTTTGGTCAAACGCCAGGTACAGTATAACAGTACTATGTCTCTGGTTTCCTAGAAAGTTAAGGAGTTATTTTGACATTATCCCATTACAGTGGATCTCTCTTCTTCCAAAGCAGGAAATACTGGCTTTCAGTTGGGTGGCGGAGATGCTCCTAAGCAAGGTACAGTGTTAATTAAATTCCTAGAGTGCTCTCTATTCATTAACATTTAATTATTACAGCTGTTTTTTCCCCTCTCACAGCTACTCCCTCTTTTGGCTTGGGTGCAGCCAAACCTACTTTTGGTACCCCATCAGCTACAAGTGGATTTGGTGGTGGATTTAACTTTGGTAGTTCTGCGACTCCAGCAGCAACAGCATTCAGCGCGCCTGCTGCTGCAAGTACTCCAGCATCTGGATTTTCCTTTGGGGCTACAGCAGGCGCTACTGGGGCTGCCCCCGCGGCTGCTCCTAGCTTTGGAGCTGCTGCCACAACCCAAGCTTCATCCTTTGGTGCTGCTGCCACTGCTCAAACTCCTGCATTCGGAGCAGCCCCTGCTTCGCAGCCTCCATCATTTGGATTAGGATCCACTTCATCCTTGGGATTTTCATTGGGGGCAACACCTGCTGCCACTACCTCTGCTGCAGCACCTGCAGCTGGCACTGGATTTACACTTGGTAGCACCACAACTTCAGCAGCCCCAAGTGCCTTTTCTCTGGGTGGCACTGCTACTCCCGCTGCAAGTACTGCTGCATCAGCAGCTCCAGCTGCTGCGACAGCTGGCTTCTCCCTATCAGTGGCCTCATCTGCTCCTGCAGCTACTAGTGGTTTTGGCTTTGGAACACCATCATCAACACCAGCTTCAACTGGATTAACACTTGGTTCTGTAGCCACAACCCCTGCTTCAACTGGGTTTTCATTAGGAAGCACAGCCCCTACAACATCCTCAACTGGTATCGGGCTTCTGGGAAGCACTACAGCAACAGCTGTACCACCTGCATCTTCAACCACTTCAACTGGTACCTTTAATTACCTCGCTTCAACATCCACTACAACATCTAGTTTTGGTGCTACATCTTCTGCACCTTCTCTTTCATTGTAAGGTTTAAAGTCATTAGTGTTCCTTGTATTATTGTTCTATTTTTCTATTTGATTTTAAACTGACAATTTTTCTTGTAGTAATTTGGGTGGTACATCAGCAAGCACTGGCACCATTACTGGAACCAGTACTACCACAACAAATTCATCTCAAAGTGGACAGGTAACTTCCCTTAACTTTGTTCAACTTGAGGAAACTATTAACAAGTGGACAATGGACCTAGAAGAGCAAGAAAAGCTATTTATGCTTCAAGCAACCCAGGTCAATGCCTGGGATCGGCTCCTTACTTCTAATGGAGAAAAGGTAATTTACCTAGGAAAAATGTGGAGTAAATTTATTTGAATTGAGACAACAAGATCACTAATTTATCAGATCTAATTGTTTTCTTTAAATTTAGATTGAAGGTTTGAACAGAGCTGTTGAAGCAGTTAAAATGGAACAGCAGAGATTAGATAATGAATTAGAGTTCATTTGCTCACAACAAAGAGAGCTGGAGGATTGTTTAGTACCCCTAGAAAAAGAATTAGCAGGCAATGCTGTAACAGACCCTGAGCGTGAGCATACGTAAGTATGAAGTCAACATGCTAGTAGGACCACCTTTCTGTGGGAAAGTTTTCTAAACTATTTGTTTTTAGGTATGAATTGTCTGCTAACATGGACACCCAGTTAAAGCAGATGTCTGAAGACTTGAAAGAAATAATAGAAAACTTGAATGAAAGAAACAGAGCTCAGGATTCTACTGATCCAGTAAGTAAATCAATAATAAGCATTGATATGTCTTCTGACAAATATCCTGAACATTTTATTGTTGCAGCTGGTTCAAATTGGCAGAATATTAAATTCACATATGGATTCACTGCAGTGGATTGAACACAACACACATACTATACAGACTCATCTTGATCAAGTGTCTAAACTTCATGAGTCACATCGACGTGACAACGAAATATCTTTCCACCTTACTTATGATTAATGCAATGGCAATGTATTTAAAGAATGAGAAAACCAGCGGTTGAAGTATGATTTTATCAATAAATTAAGTTTTTGTAGCATAGAATGTTTTATTACATTACCCAAAATATATGTACAATCCTATTCATGTCAGGTAATTAACATATGTACAGAATCACCATTCTGATCCAACTTTCCAATAGCAATTTAAGATTCAAATTTAAAATCCAGGTGTAAATTTTACATCAATCAAAACATTGATTGCTTTGGTAAAAAATTGTGGAGGTGAGGTCTACTACAGAATTTAGTTAAAGGTGGATAGTTTGTCTATTTACGGTACCATGACTGAATCGTTTGCATACGTTTTACTTTGCGCTGCAACTGGAGAATGCCATACATCAAAGCCTCAGCAGTTGGTGGACATCCTGAAAATCCAGAGTTTAAACCATTAATACTGTAGAAATATTGCAGAGAGAGAGATCTCTAGTAACAGCTCCGGTAGAAACATTACATCCGATAGAAAACAAGCAAAAGGAGAAAATTGCTTACCAGGCACATAGATATCCACAGGGATGATACGGTCACAGCCTCTTACAACAGAATAGGAATAATGATAATAACCACCTCCATTGGCACAGCTTCCCATTGAAATTACCCAGCGGGGCTCAGGCATCTGTTTAACATAACAAGAAAGTATACAGCTTGAATTTGATGAGTGAGAATTTATCTAGGTTAAATTAATTTTGTGCTCTTGCTGACCTGATCATAAACTCTCCTCAAAGCAGGTGCCATTTTGTTGGTTAAAGTACCTGCTACAATGATAACATCAGCTTGACGAGGAGAGGCACGAAAGACAACACCATAACGATCCATGTCGTATCGGGGAGCAGCAATGTGCATCATTTCAACAGCACAGCAAGCAAGACCAAAGGTAAGAGGCCATAAGGATGTCTAGAGAGCGGAGCAAAGTTACAATTGTTAGCCATTTAAATTCCAGAAATATAGGTGCCTCAGTTTTGAGTTTCACTTTACCTTACGACCCCAGTTAAGTAAGTCGTCTAAACGGGCAACAGCATATTCACCCAACGTCTTTTGGTCAGTTCCAAATGGAGAATACGGCTTCCTCTTGACAACAGCTAAAATTTAATTTTTAAATTATATGCAAGTGATAAATACAGAACTTTAGATATGAATAAGTATTTCATATAAAAGGATTTCACCTGTCTCAGGCTGGGCAGATGATGATTGAACTCTCTGCGGAACAACCCCAAGGACACCATTTTGAATAAAGATCTGAGCCTTTTGCGCACCAAGCAGCTGCTGGGCAGGCTTTGCTGAAGAATAAACAGGACAACGTATTGTAACTTTATGAATTGGCATCTTACCAAAGGGACAGCACAATCAAGACACTGTACCCTTAATGCTAAGCACAAAAGGATTGCACCACAATCAATTTGGCTAACCAAGAAACAATAAACAATAAAACACATAAATAATACTAATTAAATTATACAGTACATATAAAATAAATTTAGAATTATTGATGATTGTAAGAAATGAGTTGTGTTTCACAAAATTTTATGGTCAAACAGGGTTAGGATATTAGAAGTATTTTCCGAAAAGAACGAATATTGAAACACAAATTACAAGAGAAAAGTGAAGACCAATACAAGGAATTTTTCAAGAGGTGAAAAAATGAGCAAATGTGGTACGTCAAAGGCTTCAAGGTAATTGTTTTTTGAATATATAGCAAAACAGAGGGTATAACCTAGCACCCTTGTAAGACTACAAGCCAGGTAAAAACATGATTGGCAAGTTATGTATTACCCTGAGACACAAGAGAGCGCAACATCTTCAGACGGCAGCCGCGGCGTCGCGTCCAGACGAGAAGAGATTTTTAAAAATCGAAATAAGCGAAGAGTGTTCTGGCGAAAGAGCGAAACGGACGTCTACGCCGTCTGCTCTGAGCGCCGTTCAGCTGTCTTTTCGGAAGGGAAGGGAGAGGAGGGGGTGTATTGTGTATTATGTTTTGTTTTCTGGCGGCAACCGTTTAAGCTACAGTTCTGTGAGAGGACATTTCCGTCCTCGTCCCCGCTGAACGGGGATTGCATTCACTAGAGTTGTCACCTTCCGTCTGAGCCAGGTGGCCCCAGGACACCTATCTGCCTGCGGCAGAGTCTGTCGTGGGTCTGCCGACATCGTTGCGGTGCTCGTTCGGGGGTGGGGTTAAGGTAGGGTAGGCTAGCCCGCCGCCCTCCGGTGTGCGGCAGGATGCCTAGTCCCGGGCCGTCGGGCGCTCACGCAGACGCAGAGCTCGGGTCGGCCCGGGTCTCAGCATACTCAGCACAAGAGGAGTGCTGATCATTCACGTCCTGTGGGTGGGTCAGCACTCAGCACCCGTCTGACCATGCGTCTGACCGCGCGGGACGGCACTCTCACGCCGCTCGCCACTCAGCTCTGCCCTGCTCTGCCCTGCTCCGCTCGTGATTAATGCAATGGCAATGTATTTAAAGAATGAGAAAACCAGAGGTTGAAGTACGATTTTATTAAAAAATTAAGTTTTTGTAGCATAGAATGTTTTATTACATTACCCAAAATATATGTACAATCCTATTCATGTCAGGTAATTAACGTATGTACAGAATCACCATTCTGATCCAAATTTCCAATAGCAATTTAAGATTCAAATTTAAAATCCAGGTGAAAGTTTTACATCAATCAAAACATTCTGAATGCTTTGGTAAAAAAATTGTGGCGGTGAGGTCTACCACAGAATTTAGTTAAAGGTGGATAGTTTAATTTGTCTATTTACGGTACCATGACTGAACCGTTTTCATACGTTTTACCTTGCGCTGCAACTGGAGAATGCCATACATCAAAGCCTCAGCAGTTGGTGGACATCCTGAAAATCCAGAGTTTAAACCATTAATACTGTAGTGTCTTCATGGGTTCAGTAAAGGCGTGACACTATCATAACAGTAACAAAATTATTACAGTAAAGCACAATGAAAGTGACAAATAATAAAAGCTATATAAACAAGCAAAACACGTACCAGCCTCTACCCAGCACAGACAATTAAAGCAGCGTTTAGAATTTAGCCATGCCATTTAAATGGAACAAAATATATGCCAAATAAAAAAATAATTGTGAGAAAAATGACACACATGTACAACGGAAAAAAAAATGTGATTTTACGATAGAGTAAGCAAAATTAAAATCACTCCTTGTACTGCGGGTCCGGGTTTCTTGTGGATCTTACAACCCTCTTCTCACCCTCCTCAGGCCCTCCAGGCCTCCTCGCCACCTCCTCCCTCCTTAGTGCCCTGTCTAAGGGGGTGTGGCCGCGGCCGAGACTTCGGCGACGGTTTGGTCCCAGGTTCCTCCCCTGTCCCTGCTGAGACTGAGTGCCTAGCGTTCCCGAAGGTTCGCCACTAGCTTGGCCCTGGGTCAATGCCGCGGTTGTCTGGTCGGCCAACGCAAGGTGACGCGGCACCGAGCTGAGTGACCGGAGCAAGCCGGGGTGAGCCGCATCTAGGCTCGGTTGGCCTGTAGGTGGCGCTCGTCGCCAGTTAGCGGAAAGCCAGCATGAGTATACACAGTTGTACCAACACAACAAATACTGTAGAAATATTGCAGAGAGAGTAAGAGCTCCGGTAAAAACATTACATCCGATAGGAAACAAGAAAAAGGAGAAAATTGCTTACCAGGCACATAGATATCCACAGGGACGATACGGTCACAGCCTCTTACAACAGAATAGGAATAATGATAATAACCACCTCCATTGGCACAGCTTCCCATTGAAATTACCCAGCGGGGCTCAGGCATCTGTTTAACATAACAAGAAAGTATACAGCTTGAATTTGATGAGTGAGAATTTATCTAGGTTAAATTAATTTTGAGCTCTTGCTGACCTGATCATAAACTCTCCTCAAAGCAGGTGCCATTTTGTTGGTTAAAGTACCTGCTACAATGATAACATCAGTTTGACGAGGAGAGGCACGGAAGAACACACCATAACGATCCATGTCGTATCGGGGAGCAGCAATGTGCATCATTTCAACAGCACAGCAAGCAAGACCAAAGGTAAGAGGCCATATGGATGTCTAGAGAGCGGAGCAAAGTTGCAATTGTTAGCCATTTAAATTCCAGAAATATAGGTGCCTCAGATTTGACTTTCACTTTACCTTACGACCCCAGTTAAGTAAGTCGTCTAAACGGGCAACAGCATAATCACCCCACGTCTTTTGGTCAGTTCCAAATGGAGAATACGGTTTCCTCTTGACAACAGCTAAAATTTAATTTTTAAATTATATGCAAGTGATAAGTACAGAACTTTAGATATGAATGAGTATTTCATATAAAAGGAACTCACCTGTCTCAGGCTGTGCAGATGATGATTGAACTCGCTGCGGAACAACCCCAAGGACACCATTTTGAATGAAGATCTGAGCCTTTTGCGCACCAAGCAGCTGCTGGGCAGGCTTTGCTGAAGAATAAACAGGACAACGTATTGTAACTTTATGAATTGGCATCTTACCAAAGGGACAGCACAATCCAGACACTGTACCCTTAATGCTAAGCACAAAAGGATTGCACCACAATTAATTTGGCTAACCAAGAAACAATAAACAAAAAATACATAAATAATAGTAATTAAATAATATAGTACAGATAAAATAAATTTAGAATTATTGATGATTGTAAGAAATGAGTTGTGTTTCATAAAATTTTATGGTCAAACAGGGTTAGGATATTAGAAGTATTTTCCAAAAAGAACGAATATTGATACACACATTACACGAGAAAAGTGAAAACCAATACAAGGAATTTTTCAAGAGGTGTAAAAATGAGCAAATGTGGTATGTCAAAGGCTTCAAGGTACTCTGTCAGCACAAATGTGTACATTGTACACTTTACATAAAGTATACATGCCCATGTACACTTTAGTAAGTGTATACATGACCATGTACACATCTTTCAAAGTGTACATGGCCTGTAAGGTGACAGCAGCATGTGTGTTCTTTGAAAAGTGTACATGGGTATGTATACATTTATAAATGTATACATACGCATGTATACACATATAAATGCATACACGGTATGAATACATTATTTAAAGTATACCCAGCATGTATACTTTATTTAAAGTGTACAATGTACACATTTGTATTGACAGAGTAATTGTTTGATTTGAATATATACCAAAACAGAGGGTATAACCTAGCACCCTTGTAAGACTACAAGCCAGGTAAAAACATGATTGGCAAGTTATTTATTACCCTGAGACACAAGAGAGCGCAACATCTTTAGATGGCAGCCGCGGCGTCGCGTCCAGACGAGAAGAGATTTTTATTAAAAATCGGAATAAGCGAAGAGTGTTCTGGCGAAAGAGCGAAACGGACGTCTACGTCTACGCCGTGTGATCTGAGCGCCGTTCAGCTGTCTTCTCGGAAGGGAGAGGAAGGGGTGTATTGTGTATTATGTTTTGTTTTCTGGCGGCAACCGTTTAAGCTGCAGTTCTGTGAGAGGACATTTCCTTCCTCGTCCCCGCTGAACGGGGATTGCATTCACTAGAGTTGTCACCTTCCGTCTGAGCCAGGTTGCCCCAGGACACCTATCTGCCTGCGGCAGAGTCTGTCGTGGGTCTGCCGACATCGTTGCGGTGCTCGTTCGGGGGTGGGGTTAAGGTAGGGTAGGCGAGCCCGCCGCCCTCCGGTGTGCGGCAGGATGCCTAGTCCCGGGCCGTCGGGCGCTCACGCTGACGCTGAGCCCGGGTCGGCCCGGGTCTCAGCATACTCAGCACAAGAGGAGTGCTGATCATTCACGTCCTGTGGGTGGGTCAGCACTCAGCACCCGTCTGACCGCGCGGGACGGCACTCTGACGCCGCTCGCCACTCAGCTCTGCCCTGCTCTGCCCTGCTCAGCACGTGTGGCCCCGGCACGTGCTTTTAGCCGCAGCCGTGCCGCCTGCTGCCTGTTTGTTCGGCAGCTCTCTAAGCCCTGTACCTACTCTATCTCGAGCCCTGGCGGCTCTGAGCGGTGGGTGCGGAAGACCGAGAGCACTACTGTTCTGTTCAGGTCCAGTCGGTCGCCCTGATAAGACCCGGGGCGCGCGTCACGTCACGTGCAGCATCCTCTTTCCCGATCTGTATCACTTTTATTTTTCATTTATATAAAGTGGCCTACTCTGTTGCAGCAGGTCTGCGGTGCTCCCAGTTTTCCCTTGCTGACCGCCGGGCCGGGCCAGGCCGGGCAACTCCCTCTCCCCTCCCCTCCCGACGTAGTCCCCACTGCACAATCTCTCGCTCTTTCTCTGATAAGGTAAAAACGAGACCGCAGCGCAGCGGACTGGAGGAGAGCCCGGGCCGGGCCGGGGGCAGGCAGCGACAAAGCCTCGGCGAAAATAACACCGAGTCCGACGAGGCGGCAGGGCAGGGCCCACGGCCTCCTCTCCTCAGTACTCGTTGGAGACGCGGCGGCTTAGCTCTCACGCACGGCCGGGGCCCGGGGCGCTGCGCTGCGCTAACCACCGCCACCGCCGCACCTCACCGGCGCCGCGGGGCTTTGCTCCTCGCCTAGCTGTATCCTGGGCGAGCAAACAGAGGCGCGGCTGTGCGTCTGGGCCAGAGCGACTGCCTGCCGCCGCCGCCCCGCCACTGCGCCGAGCTGCGCCGAGCCGCGCGGGGGGAGGATGCGCCCCCGGGAGGTCGGCGACACAGGCTACACTACTGCTCCCCTGGTGTTTGCTGACCGTCCAGCGGCCCCAGACTTTCCGCCGCCCCGCTGAGGAACCGGAGACAGACGCGTAGCTCGCCTCACGTCCGCACCATGGAGAGGTAACGATAGACGCTGGCGTGCTGCTAGCAGTAAGGCTACTAACTCCAGGCGCGCGCGGCCCGGCCGGGGCAGGCGCTGGGGTCGCAGCAGTGCTGTGCTTAGCCGAGTTGGCACAGTGGCGGGGCGGGGCGGGGCGGGGAGGGCCCAGTCCGGGCTCGGGGGCTTCTTCAACTTCAACAAGGTTTGATGCAGTGGAAAGTAGGGCGTGTTGCCAGCGCCTACCCGCCAGGCGCAGGCGGGCTGTAGAAGGGCTGGAGGCTGGAGGGCTGGCCGGGGTGTCCCCCCACCACCCCGTCACACCCTGTTTTGCAGGGCGGTGCCGTGTGCCGGGGACCTCGTGGGTCCGTGGATGTGGTGGATAAGGCCGTTTACCTAGGGCCGGGCTGCTGTGTCCTACTTTTATGATGGGGCATGGGGCGCCGGTTGGTGCGGTGCACGTGCCGCAGCTCGGGGCGGGACCGCCCGCCCGTCCAGCAGTGAGCCTCCACCTCGCCGTGCCGATGATGTCAACCTCCCGTGCGGCGAGGTCCGTCGTCCGTTCAGACGTTCCGCCCACTCTGCTCCTCTGCCGACTGATTCCGAAGATTGCTCACATGCCTCTGTCCTTGTCGCACTCATGGGACACTTCCATGTCCAGCATGGGGCGCCGCCATAAGTGCAACAAGGAGCGATCTTCGGAATAAGTCGGCTGCTAGCAGGTCGAGCTCGACCGGGACATCAATATGACAGACGACCGGGCCGCGAACCGGGGGAGTGACCTCGACGTCGACGCGACGAGTCCCGCCCCGCCCCGCCCACAGCAGCGTACACTAGACTAGGCTGACAGGGCAGACGGGCCCCCTCCCTACGCCACTGAGATAATATAACGAAAGAGGAGGCGAGTGACGACGACGTCCGATGAACTCTGACGAATCGGTTCAGCGCGGCTCATATAGGAAAGCCCCCCCCGCCTCGCCACCGTTACGTAACGGCGACGATAGCGCGGCGCGGGCCGGGCCGGGCCGGGGCGCGGGGCTGGGTGCTCAGTGTTTCAGGATGCTCGCGGATGTCAAGATGAGTCGAGTAACGCGAATAACGTTCCAAACTCATCTGAAAACGAAGGGTCGTTGGTTCGTGAGGGACAGTGTTGCCAGAAAAGTAGGCAATAAGTCGCCCAAACACGGTGGAGAAAAGCGGGATGCATATGCACCTGCCTACTAGGCAGCACCCTGGCACAGGTGCGTACATGTTGCCTAGTAGGCAGGTGCAGTGCAGATGCAGCCCGCTTTACTCCACTGTGTTTGGGCGCCGCATTGCCTACTTTGGCAACCCTGGTGAGGGATAATGCCGACCACCGAGTCACTCACGTTACGAACGGGCCCCGTCGCCAGTCGCCCCTTCGCCCCTCGCTCTCAGCGTGGCTTCCTTCAGGCCAGTGTTGCCACAAAAGTAGGCAGAAAGCGCCCAACACACAGCCGTGTGGAGCGGTCGGTATCAACGCCTGCCTATTAGGCCATCCCTATGCACAACTAAGAAGATGTTGCCTAGCAGGCAGGCGTTGATACTGACCGCTCCACACGGTTCTGAAAAGTATACTTTTCTGGCAACACTGCTTCAGGCTCGAAGTAACTGGCTCAACGCGGAGAGGGAAGTGCCTGTGCCTGGGAACAAGGTTGTGGAAACCTGTATATGGTTCACCCGGAAAAGACATAGACACACTAAGTTAAGTTCCGGGCTCGTCGCGACTGATTAGCGTACTGCCGTACGGAAAGGCCAGCCCGGAGGCCTCAAACTTGTTTTCAAACTTCTTCGTTTGCATAGCGGACCCACTTTCACTCTATGCTGGCTCCAAAAATAGCTTTTCCATGCCCTGGGGACAGGGCAGTTCGGTTAACCACCGTACGACTTCCATACATTTCCTCTGCATGCGCGACTCACATCTGTGAACTCCCAAAACTGCACTTCATCGGCGTCAAAGAAATGACTCTTTAGCTTCAGGGCTTTTAGCAGAGATACCTTAATACCTTCGAGCACCCTCCCACTCCCACATGTCACAAAACAACGCACTCCAGAGATTACGATTTCTCGAGCAGTATCACTTGCAGTATAGCTTGAATGAGACTTTTTGACTGAAAGGGGTAGCACTTTTAGGCGGTCGGTTTAGACCGACTGTAGCTCAGCATGCAATCAAATTATTCTTCATTTATTCCATATATATAGTGGCCCAGGGGGCGATCCTCTCCTTCCGTCCTCGATTGTTGGCAGCTCAGGCCCGCCTCTCACCTGCCGCCGCGCGCGCCCCCCACCCCTACCCGCCGATGCGCGCCTGCAACGCTGATTTATATATATTTAAATTGTCACTGTATATATGTAGAAATTTGTGTCCTCTAAGTCGGGTCTAGTCTACTCTACTCTAGACAACCGCCTCCTCAAGCGATCGCTTCGCCTTTTTTTTTTTTTTTTTTTTGCACGGAACAGAGCTAACGCGCACTGCCGCATCGCCCGCCTCCGCGTCGTGTCGTGCAGGTACAGTGCGATGCATCTCCACCTACAGCACTCTAAAAAGCTTTCGGTTATTTTCACTGTAAGCTACGGTGAACCCTGCGGCACTGTAGCCTACGGCGATTTTTTCCTGCAAGCTACGGTGAATGTCACTGTAAGGTACGGCGAATGATCAGGGTGCATCACCGTAGCTTACAGTGACGTTCACCGTAACTTACAGTGATAATCATCGTAAGCTTTCATTAGTGAGACACGGCCGTCACGGCACGAGCTTTAGAAACGCCGCTCGGACTTATCGGCGCGATGGGCTTAGCGTGACGGGGGTGGCAGACGGCCTGGCCCGGCCCGCGCCGCGGAGCTTCCTAGGTACAGTGCGCGGCCCGGCGCGGTGCGGCCCAGTGGGACCCACACCGGCGGCGAGGACAGGCGACCGGGCGCGCGCGGGAGGAAGTACCTCATCCTAGTGCCTCCAGTCCAGCTGAGGCGGCAGCCGCGCCGAGCCGCGCCGACCAGAGCAGAGGCGGCCGCGACCAAGGTTGGCCCCTTCCCCGCCCCGCCCCGCCCCGCCCCGCGACCTGCCCGCTGGTACCCGCGGGTGCCCGTGCCCGTGCCCCGCTGCCCGACCCGCGGCCCCCCGCGCCACGGTCAAGGGCGCCTGGCCGCCCCGGACCGGACCGCGCTGTCACACACAGGTAATTTGAATGCGGCGCGGCGCGGCGCAGCGGGGCCAGCAGGTCAGTCGCACAGTGTCACACACGTGCCGCGGGGACACGCACCGTCACACGTCACTCGCGAGCGGTACTGCAAACCTCGTAACACGCGAGTGATAGTTTCACCAGAATCGCCACCGTGCGCCACCGTCATACGTTCGGGGAAGTACCCCCCGCCCCGCCCCGCCCGCTCCCTCTCCTGCTGCCGTGGGGTGGCGCCGCTCGGCTGCAGGTGAAAGTTTGGTGGAGCGAATCGCGAATCCCGGCGAAAGTCTCCCTGTCGTGTGGACGGCCAGCGTCCCGACGGTCCTGACAGTGAAGACCATAAGCCCCTCGGGAGAGCGGGGGTGTTTGAAGTGCGTGATAATGTAGGTCAGTTTCGCTTATGTCGTCTAGTGAAGTGCGTGTCTTCGTCTAAACGCGTCAGAGGGCACAACAATTTCGTTTACAGAGATTCGATTCCGTGTATTTTTTATCTCAGTAATCTCAGTAAATCAAAAAGCTTTCGAGCCTATAGTTGTACAGTTGGTACTGGCGGTCTTTCCACGGGCCTGTGTCAGGAATTTTTCCACTCGAGACAATGTAGCTTTTAGTCGGAAGCCATTCATGTCGATGTCCTCACTAGCTATTTGACGCTGGAGACGAGAAGGACCTGTCATGCTTTCTGGACTGTTCCACGCGCCACGAGACTGTGTGAGACTTTTCATGACGGCTGGGTGGTACTCCTGCTCCTTCGTCGTCTGCTTGCGTCGTCGGGGGTTCAAGCAGTAGACCCAAGTAGACCTTGGCAACTGATTACAACATTTGCCATGGAAGACGGCTGACTCGATACTCCGTTTGAATGCACGGAGGGACGAAACAACATTGTCACCCGGTATGATATCATTTTTTAAAGTTTCCTATTCGTGTACACGAGTAAGGGAAAAAGAATGACGGTGCCCCCCGAAAACGTAACCTTACACCGTGTTCTACTAACCGGGTCACATACTTGTCCGATCAAGAATTCCGGACGGGTGGTTTCCTGCCAAGAGATGTCCTCCTGTTGTGATATTTGCTCATTTGAGTGCGATCACTTTCAGACTATTGCAGGTGTCCACTTGTTTGTGGGATCAATAGTTTTTGTTAGTTTGGATTGCATCATTCTAATGCGTTAATTTAGAATTCATTTATTGGTGATAGCAGAGACCATATGTCTGTTAGTTGCTAGTTTTTGTGTTGAAATTTTTATGTATATATGTTCACAGAAAGGAGGCCTCTGAGAAGACCCCTCTACTTGCTAAGGGACACCCACCATTCCATCTGTCTGACTGTGATAAAGGTTCATCCCGCAAGCCTATGTCAACTGCAAGAATGGGTATCTTCCATTCCTTGAGAGAACGGCTCAAGAATAGAGTCCTTCTCGTTGATGTACTTGCTGCTCTCTTCGGGATGGGTGCATGGCTCTCCATCAATGGGATGTATACACAGTTACCTCTTATTGTCTTCAAAGCTCCGGAAAGCTGGGGGCTGCCCTCATATATTGTAGTCTTGATTCAGGTAAATTTGCTGGTGCATTAATGTGCTCTTTTGATCCAAGACCACTTTTAATAATTGTTTTATCTTCTCAAAGGCTGCCAATGTAGGTGGAGTCATATATGGGGTAATGCAACAGTTTTGTAAAGGAAAAGTATCGGACAGCATTTTTATTTCCATTTTGATGTTTATTGGGTGCTTATCCCTCTTACTTATGTCATTTTTCTATGGGTAAGTGACAATTATAGTTGTGTTAAATTTCTTTCTTGTTGCCCTATTGATTCCTTTTTTTTCTTCTGCCCAGAGAAACCGTGGAAATAGGGGGAAATAAGCACAGTGTACCTTTATTAGCTCTGGTTTTCACATGTGCTCTTGTGGCTTGCACCAGTTCTGTTTTGTTCATTCCGTACATGAGTCGGTTCAGAGAAACATACCTTGTGTCATACATGATTGGAGAAGGGCTTAGTGCATTTGTACCTAGCATTACTTCCTTGCTGCAGGGAGTTGGAGGAAATCCTGTCTGTAGAGAAGTCAATAGTACAGATCCTGTCAAAAAATATGAACTATACACCCCTCCTCCCCTTTTTTCAGTGTCAACATTTTTAGTCCTTATTTTCTGCCTTCAACTACTTAGTTTTGTTTCATTTATTTTGCTGAAAACTCTACCAGTCTGTAAGAAGCAAAGAAACAATCAATCTTCAAGCTTTAAGAACAATAATGAAATTGAAGGGCTCAGATCAAGCATGATGCCATCTTCACCAGAAAAAGATGGAGATAATGGCAGAGGTGGTGCATTTGTGGCAGAAACTCGTGACTTTGACACCTCACCTTCTCCACTTACTTCGCAAGTAAAGGTACAACAAATCCACTCCCTGAAACTTTCTTGAATTTTTCTGAAAACTTGAATTTTGGTTTTGATTTTTTCATCTTTATTTCAGAAAATGAACAACAGGACATTCTCTGTTTTCCTGATAATGCAGGCTTGTGCATCAGCATTAGCCAATGGCTTGTTCCCTGCAATACAATCATACTCTTGTCTGCCTTACGGCAATGTGGCCTATCATTTGGCTATCAATCTGGGAAGCATGGCTAACCCTGTGGCATGTTACTTTCTTTTCTTTGTAACATTCACTTCACTAAGTGCTATATCACTTATGGCATTCCCAGCTTTTATTGTGGCTTGTTATATATTTGTCACAGCAACCATGAGTCCCAATCCACCTCTAGTAAATACTCAATCTGGAGAAGCTCTTGTGGTGAGTCAATAAACCTATTTTATTTTTATATTTTTTAAAAATAGGTAGTTGTATTTAATATTTAATTTTGCCTGCAGGTGGCTTCCTGGGTGCTGTTTACTGGTCTCATATCTTATATCAAATTGGCAATTGCCACTAGATTCAGGAAAAATGGAGGGAGGGGGCTTTTCTGGTATGGTGCAATGACTCAGGTTGGCTCAGCAGTCGGAGCAGTCACAGGTTTTGTTCTTTTGAATTACACAGAAGTATTTAAATCTTACTCACCGCCATGCTAAAAAGAATAGGTACATTTATATAAAATTAAGAAGCATTGTATGTAGAGTACCCTCTCTCTTCCCTTGTATTCTGTTCCATTGCTCTTGTAGAAAATGTCCTTTTACTGTAATCTGCCTGTACTCTGGACAAATATTTAATTATGAAAACAATTGCTGTTGACCTGACCTAGAACTTTTATCAGCACTTTGAGCGTGACATGTACTTATGTCAGTGTAAGACTGATTAATTTGGTAATTCATTTTTTATAATTTTATGCTATGGAATTTCACTTCTTTAATGTTGTTTTAAACACAAGATAAATCAATGACTGTAACCCCCATTTAAAGTTACTCAGTTATCTATTATAATTTATTCTAGTTATTGGAATGTGTACCTTACACATCAATTTCTTATCTCAGGCTTTTTAAGTTAACTGTTTTCATTTTTAGGGCTTTAATGAATTTTTTTAAAAGGAAAGTATTCCAGCTCAAAACCAAAGTGTGGTCATTGACTGAATGAATTCGGTTAGGGGCATGAAACCTTAGATGTGTAAGTTAATGGGATCAATTATGGACAATATAAACAGTGTCAGTCACATCAAACTGCCTGAGGATTCTGTAGTTACCTTTACATACCTTTGCATGCCAAAATCTCAGCTTGTAGTAGTTGAATTGTGTACATTGTTTTTCATGACAAGGTGGGATATAAACTGCCAGCATGTCTTGCCTTTAAGATGCTTACTAAAGCTAGTGTATTTAAAGTAGGCAAACTCTAGGATGTTTCATTAGAGCTCTTGTGATGTAATACCTTATTCAAACAGGGTATAGATTAAGAATAGTGATGGTAAATGGGCTTTTCAAACTTGTCAGTATTCTGGTGTCACAATAAATTAAATTTTGTAAAAAAAATATTATTTTATTTTATTGGTAAAACATTTTTAAAGTTTTAAAATTAACAGAAATGAAAAGATTTAAATGATTACAGTAAATTAAACAAAAAATTAAAAAAATTGGACAGTGAGCTTTTTTCATACATGGTAGAATGGAAAAGCTTTACTTTTTCTTGAGTGCTTCCAGGTCATTTCTGTGCTTCACTACAGTATTTGCTAAGGCTTCCAAGAAATCTTTCAAAGTAGAGGATGGTTTCTGAATAAAGAGTGCATGAGCCAAGTAGGGAAGTTTTCTAAGAGTTCTACCATTAAGCCCTTCAGCGTCTCTGCAAGAAAGAAAGAAAAAGTGTAAATAATTGAAAAAAGTAAATCAAATTTAGCAAAAGCTGTGATGATTCTTGAAGATATGCGAACTTTGATATTTGTAGTAAAGCATGACTATCACCACTCTCTTGGTTTTCTGATGGGTTACTAAAAGAAACCAGTTCATAGCTATAGAGGCCTTCTGATGATGAGATAATGGATACCTGAAATTTAGAGATAAGCACATACAAGAAAAACAGACAAAATGGTCGTTAAGTTGTGTTTCTTTCATTACTCACTCTCTTTAATTCATTTATACAGGAAGAGAGTATTCTGTAGATTCCTTTGACTGGAGGAGGACCTATGTATTGTTTGATGTCTGCTCGATCCACAAATGCCAAATCTATAGCATCTGTTACATTAGAAGTTGCCATTATCAAAACATTTGAATATCTAGGGGGGGAAAAACATATCATGGGTTTTGATAAACATTTAAAACAAATACACAATTTCAGTTATAATGCTCACTGTTTTAAATTGTCAAGCTGGGTTAGCACAGCATTCACAGTTCGGATGGCGTCTGATGGTTCAACACCACTATGAGAAGTTCGTGCCTGAGTCAAACTCTCCACTTCATCTATTAAAATGACAACCAAAGCATCCTTATTTTCAGCAAGTTCTCGGACTTTAGAGAACATTCTCATAACTAATTTTCCACTCTGCAATATAAAGATAATAATAACATAACTTATAGTCTATTCTAAACCACAAGTCAGTATATGAAGCCAAAACTTACTTCAGAGAACCACTTTGAAAATAAACTGTGGCTATTGACTTCTAGTAATTGAGCATGAGAATAACGTTTGGATAATCTAATAGCTAGCTTTTGAGCCAGAGCCTTGCTGAGAGATGTTTTGCCTGTTCCTGGTGGTCCATGTAAAAGAATTACTCGATTCCAAGTTATGACAAAGGGGGAAACATTTCGATCTGAGAAAAGAAGTGTCGTCTCCATGCACTGTAGAAGCTGGAAGGCAATAAATAATTTTCAATCTTAAAGTGAGCGCAGTTGTAAAAACCAATCAGAATGGTCAGGCAATACTCACGTTTTCTTTGATATTTGATTCATAAATAAGACTCTCCCATAGACCATGAAAATCACGAGATGGAAGGATCCAATGCTGAGCAGCAGACACTTCTTGTCCATCTCCTTCGCCACCTTCTATGCTTTCTACTTGAACACCTTCATTGTCTAACTTGTAAATATGTATTTGAAGATCAAAGTTTTCAGTTTGGACAGACTGCGCAACATAAGACACAGTAAGTAAGGAAAGCAGGAAGAAGATCATGCGATATTATTTAGAGAATATCTTACTTGTAGAGAATCAGGATTGTTGTCATCGCAGATGTGAATGGATTCAACATGATCTGCGAGTAGTTCATTTGACCAGCTGTTGAAAGTCAGTCCCCGCGTTAAAACTTTACCAGCCAGACCCGCAATCACATAGTTGGTAAGAGTTGTTTCTAGTAAATTGCTAGAATCCCCGAGAAAATATTGTCAGTAACTTTTAACTAAATTAAATCTTCAGGTAAACCAATGGCATTAGGGAGGTTAGGCATATAAAAGGTCATTCTTCAATTAAAACAATCGGTCTCGAAAAATCATATCCCACCTCTCTTTTTTCTGCACTACCTCAACATGAAGAAGAGGTTTCATCTTTATCGCTGCTAGGAATGAAGGAAGACCGGGTGAGTCGGGTAAATGATTCTACAAGAAAATCTCTTTGTAACAAACTCCAACCGCTGTTTCTATTTGAAATTCCGGTGAGGAACCGCGCCAAGTTAGTCAAGATGGCGTAGGACCCGCTCAAGTGAAAACTTGAAGACCACGCGAGGCTATCCCGATCCGATGCGAGAGTATGAGAAGCTCTGTACAGGGCTGTGGAGCCTATCCGCCGATCCGTGCCGTAGGGAAGTACCGCGAGAATACCTTCACTCAACGTCCTCGAGAACTGGGGGAGGAGGAATTGTATCCTCGTAACATGATCGTATGCGACAAAGTCGACAAAGTGCTTAATCCAAACCCTACAGCCAGTGTTGCCAGAAAAGTAGGCAAAAAGCGCCCAACACACAGACGTGTGGAGCGGTCGGTATCACCGCCTGCCCACTAGGCAAATACTTCATAGCAGTGTATTGGGCGCTTTTTGACTTCTCTTTTGACAACTCTGTAAAAAATCCGGTGGAAAAACTCCGTGACCAAGAGCGGGGAAAGAGGGGGGGGGGGTCTCCTACCCTCATCTCGGTGATCAGGCTGAAGTGCGCCACCCTGGCTGTAGTCGGGTGTGTGACGGGGCGGGGCGGGGCTGGGTGAGGCGGGGCGGGGCGGCTGCGTCCGGTGGAGCAGAGCGCCTGATTGGGCGAGCACTCGCAATGCTGCTGCCCCTGGCCAGTGCGTCCATCGCGTGTGCCTACCGCTACCGCCCTGGTCCTGGTGGCCACGCTGAGGAGCGAGCGGGTTACCCAAGTTGGCCTGATGAGTCAGCCGGCTGATTCCGAGGATCGCTCTCGTACTTCTGTCCTTGTCGCACTCATGTAGCACTGCCGTGCCGAGCATACGACACCGCCATAGGTGCGACAAGGACGGAGGAACGGGAGCGATCTTCTGAATCAGTCGGCAGAGCAGCACGCCGCTCCGCTCCATCGGTGGCCGATGCACCGCGCCGCCAGCTGCATCGTGATCGTGGACGACCCGACCCGACCCGCGCACCTTGGTCTTTTGGGGACACACTGCCCGGCCCGCCGAAGGCCACTCGTCATATGAAGAGAGATCACCACGTCTTGGTCGCGACTTTCAACGCGGGCATTATTCGAACTAGTATTACAGGGGGTACGATACCGGTTAAAGGTGCGGGCAAAGGACAAAGTGTGTAACATGAAAGTTTCATAACGAATCAAAAACTATGACCAATATTTTCTAACGCATTTTGAACTGTATTATAGCGTGTTCATGTTTGAATAGCTCAACAACACTCAAAACCCGATTTAGAACGATGTTATGGTTATCCGGCGGGATCGCGGAGGGAAGACTCCGCGGAAGAACAGAGGGGCCCGTGATCAGCCGTGATTCGCCGAGCGGCCTCCGCTGAGGTAGTGGGGTTGGCCGGGTGTCCAACCACGGGCCCTTTTGTTCCTGCACCACGCTCCCGCCGGAAGGGCTTACCTACACGGTTTGCCTTCGGCCGCAACGGTTTCCACATCAGTTTGGAATGGCCTGCCGTGCCGCGCACGTCTCTTAATCCGGTTCAGTTCAGGATCGGCGTGGCGGGCAGCGGGCCCGGCCCGGCTGGCCGGCCGGATGGATTTGGCCGGACGCAGCGGCGATCCCGCCGCGCCGCGCCGCGCCACGCCGGCACGCACCCCGGGCCCAGGAGGGTGGGAGGAGTCTCTCGAACCTCACCTCAGCGCGCGGAGGCGCGGCGGGCCGGGCGTGACAAGGACGGGGCGGGGCGGGGCGGGGGAGGAGAACGCCGCAATGGGGCAGAACGGGCTGGGGCGGGGCGCCCGCTGGCTGTAGCTTTGCGAGCTTTTGCCCCCCCTCCCCCCCCCGCCAATGTTTGCACGCCAGCAGCACGGCGGCGCTAGGACGGCGAGGCGGGGCGAGGGCGGGCCGTGGGAAGCTGCTGGGCGTGCTGGGCTCCTGGGCTCTCGCCGAGGCGAGGAGCGTGTGGTTGACGCGGGAGCGGAGCGGCCATGCCGCGGCATGATGGCGATAGTGAATGTACTCGTTCTTACCGCCCTGCCCTCCCCTCTCGTCTAAGACTCGGGGAAACACTGCGCTCCGGCGCGCCGCGGTGAGCACAGCGACTACGCTCTGGAAAACCAAGGGTTTGAAATTAGTATTCTTTATTTACTGTACATAAGCCCGATACTTAACATTATGCAGGGAAATGATGAATACTTGCACACACTTGGTTTTCCGGAGCGAGCGCTTTCTGAAACCCACGAAAGGCAAAAAAATAAAATAATTTACTTACTCCGAACCCTTACTTTGTTGTGAAAGTCCTCCTAAATTTATAATCAAAGTTCAGGAACTTCAACCGAATTTCACGAAAGTTCGGCTGAAGCTCACGAAACTCCGCCAAGTTCAGGCGATTTGTCGAAGTTCGACGATTTAAAAAATAGAAATTCGTCGAAGTTAAGAAAATAATGTACTGAAATTTTAATCCTGTTTCCATTTGCTCAAGGACATCGAGGTTACTTTGGGCGAGGGGGCCTCCACTCCGTCCTGCAGTGTACACCGGATTGCCAAGATTGCCAGATTACCTACATATTTTTTGCATTTTCCGAGGGAAGACCCCTGTATGTAGGCAATAAGTACGGCTTTGTACCGAATACTGTCAAGATTGCCGAAGATTGTACATGGATTGCCAGCGTGGGTGTACACCGGATTGCCCGAGTGGAGGCCCCCTCGACTTTGGGGCGTCACAGAATGGGGAGAGCGCCGCCCGTTTCGCCGGGCTTAACAGCAATGCCTACCACTCGCGGAACGTAGAACTGCACGCAGGTTTGCGATAACAACACATTAAAGAATGTTTGCGATGCTGGGCGAGGTGCGGCGCGCGAGGCGAGGCGAGGCTGCCAAAATCTCCCGCGAGGTTTTCCAGCGCGGTGCTCCCGGGCAGGGCCGGGCCGGGCAGGGCCTGCGGCAGCGCGGAGGAAGTGCGGCCAAAGGCGTTATAATGTACACGGGATGTGGGTGGCGAGGCCGCGGAAATAGCAAAACAAAATTATGCTAATGAAGTGTTCTGTGCCGCGCCGCGCGCTGGGCTCGAGCCGTGGCTGGAGCAGCGGGGCGGGGCGGGGCGGGGCGGGGCGGGGCGGGGCGGAGCGCACCGCACACCAGCGCACAGCGGCTCGGCTCGAGACTCCAGGGGGATTACTCCCACTAATAGCGCTGGTGGTGGTAGCCCGTCAAAGGTACGCGCACCAGGACCATAGGACCAGCAGTGGGCTCACGCTGCGCTCGCAGGGGGAAGTCCTTCCTCCAGGACGGCTGGGGCGGGGCGGGGCGTGGCGGGGCCGCGGCCATCCCCTCCCTTCCCTTTCATATTTGTACTTCTCCGCGCGTCCTTGGGAGGGGCCGGGCCGAGCCCCGACCTTGTCGTAATCAAGGCGTGAGCGGCGGGGGAGAAGGGGCGGGAGGGGAGGGGAGGGGGTGGGAGGGGAGGGGAGGGGAGGGGGTGGGAGGAGACGCGCTACCAGCGCCAAGACGATCACCTGCTGCCAGAAATACTTGCGATTTTTCCAGCCTCCGCTGGCGAGGCGGGGCGGGGTGGGGTGGGGCGGGGCGCTGCGCAGGGGGGGGGGGGGTCCTCATTTGCGGTCGCGCTACACACACAGCACAGCACTGCCGATAGATAGGTAGGCGCAATAAAACACTTTCCATGCAATCACGGCTGAGCTGAGCCCGCGGCCGCCTCGAGAAGACGGGGAGTAGAGGGGAAACCCCCGGGCCGGGCCGGGCCGGGCCGGGCCTGCTGCCGGCGCCACCGCAAAAGCAGACGTCGTCAGGCCGCGCCGGGCGTCTGTGGACGAAAACACGAGCAGAGGCCCGTGTGCTCGGTGTCAGAACAAGGAAGGAGGCAGAGTGAAGAAGAGCATGTGCCGCTGATGGGGGAGGGGGGGAGGCAGGTCAAGCTGCGGGGACCACAAAGACACGACCCCGGGGCTGCTCCTACCCGACGGGTTCTCCACTATAAATTCAAGCGTACACCGATTTTTCGTTTCTTTCTTTTAATTTTTTTTAAAATTTGTTTTTTTAATTTTTCTTGTTTTTAAGTGATAAGTCGTGATAAGTACTGATTTTTTTTTCATAATTTTTCAAAACGTTTTTCTGACTTTTAATTGTTTTTTTTTTTTACTCATTTTTTAAAAAGGGTGTGCACTGAGTTTTGGAAGTGATGGACCCCTTGCTCCTGCCCTGACGTGACGTCGTCCACTGAATGGACCTGGAAGCGAGACCGGTTTGGTTTGCCACGGGGAGGTGGAGGCGAGAGATAGGGAAAGACAACTTTATTGTTCTCATGAAGGTGTCGTCTGGTACCCGCGTTATCAACCGAACAGGGCGACGCGACATCTTTGCAGCGCGGCGCGGCGCGGCGGCTGTGGAGTAAAGCGGGCTGCATCTGGCACAGATGCGTTACATGTTGCCTAGTAGGCAGGAGCAGATGCAGCCCGCTTCTCTTCACTGTGGTTTGGGCTTCTTATGCCTATGTTCTTTTCTTGCAACGCTCATGGGGTTTCGTTGGTTTCGTCCCCAAAAACCAATGAGGCGACCCTAAAACCAGTTCTGAAAACTTCGACAACGCTTGATAGGTTGTCAATTCCTCAAGAACAACAATTTCTTGTGCTCTCAGCATTCCAATCCTCACACCCTTGAAGTCAATCAGCCACTCAGCACTTTTTCTCACCTTTTGTCCGCATGACAGGCATCGTGCCGACACCGTGTGGACGAGAGAGAGAGAGAGAGAGAGAGAGAGAGAGAGAGAGAGAGAGAGAGAGAGAGAGAGAGAGAGAGAGAGAGAGAGAGAGAGAGAGAGAGAGAGAGAGAGAGAGAGAGAGAGAGAGAGAGAGAGCTATTCCCCACTCTTGGGCGCTGCCGTGGCTTTTTGAGCGTTCTTTTGCCAAAGTCTTGCAGCAGGTTAGGTCCCAGGGGAACATGTTGGGCAGCAGCTAATTGGGAGGATGGAGCAAAACTTAGACAAGCAGCTAGCACGCCTCGCCCCGCCCCTCTCCGCCACGCCCCGCCACACCCCGCCACGCCGCAGCGAGGCACGGGCACAGGGCACGAGTACGCTAGGCGGTTATTACTGTATTGCGATCAGCCAATAACACGAAAACTGGGAATTCCCTCACGCGACGACTGCGCGTCGTACCTCGTGCCGCGTGCCTTAATGACCATGGTAAGAACATAACATTTTCCGTGGTTGCTTCAATTGTTACCATTTGACAGGAGTACCAGCCAAATTTCGAGACAGGTCTACCTCTCTATAAGTCAGTCGCCATTGACTCACTGACTCACACAGGAAACTTTACCCGCAAACATTATATGAGTACAGCCCAGGCTGAGGAAAATTTTAGAATTGCTTTTAATAGCTTATTCGTCGAAACTAAAGTAATGCAATAAGTCGAGTGCGAGGTGAAGGCTGAGAGTTAGAACTCGCGGGATGCTTCTGGCCGAGATTTATTTCCGTTTGCTGCGCTGGCCGACAGCCCGGCCTGGCCTGGCCTGGGCTGGGCCTGGTACCAGCGGCTGCAGGTTCAGGGTCTCGCACGCAAATGCAGGCCGCACCGGCTTCCCGTGCACCGACTGCCCCACCCCGCCCCGCCCGGCCCCACCCCGCCCCGCCCCGCCCCGCCCCGCCCCGCCTCCGGGTACCGACCCCGCGCGGGGCCGGCGCGGCCCAGACGTCTGAGACTGCGCGCCGCGCTGCGCCGCGCCGGCGCTGCTGCCCAGCCAAGCGTGCGTCACGCTGCTTGTCACGCTCAGCCAAAGAGTTACACGGGGAAGAAATACGAGGCACGCGTTACATCTCTGCAGGTTATCCATCCGCCCGCACGGCTCTCCTCCCCCCGCGCCCCCGCCAGCCGCACCCTGTGCTGGGATGATATGATAAATCGTCGTTAGCATTAATCTTAATGAACGTCGAGAAACTTCCGGCGCTTGAACATGAACATCATGTTCAGCGACCTCGCCGCGTCAGTCGGGGGAGTCATATCTGGTCGTACGCTTATCGTAGCCGTCGAGATTCATGGCGAGCCCTAGGAGCAGTTCGGGACACATGATCATAATAATGAAAAGGGAATTCTCGTCATCTTCAATAATTATTGAGATCAGGAGCGGCAGCGGGAGATTCCTCACCTCAGACGTCTGAGAAGCCGACCAGGATGTGTTGTGTGAACATGTTCGAGAACATCAAAAACACAAAAACTAGTATTCACTTTGGAGCTCTTGTAAATCGCAGCAGGCAGAAATGATCGTCTCTCTAGAGGGGATGAAGCTGCATTCAAATTTCTGAGGGGGGAAAAAAACAAAAAAATGAAAATAAAAAACAACCTATCAAATGAACCTTTTTGAACGTTGTCATGTCTCTTGCTGGGGATGAGCGAACTTGTGGCATTAGCGCCTCGAGCCCTCCGGACAGCTGGTGCTGCGCCGAGACCCCGCCGGCGCCGCGCCGCGCCGCCCGACCCACCGCCAGCCCAGAGTTCCCATAGTGTTTATAGAAGTTTTCCATTATCGGTTTCCATTACTGATGCGGCTCACAGCACAGCACGGCAAAGCGTCGCCCGGCCCGGCCCCGCTCCGCCGCGCCTGGCCGCACCGCGAGTATGACCACGGCGTCCAGCAGCAGCAGCAACAACAACACAAGCAGAAGACACTCCGGGTCCGGGCCGGGTCGACCTTGCTGCCGCGGCGGCGGGGCGGTGACGTCACACGGGAACTCGGCTCCTGCCCCTGCTCCTGCCCCTGCTGCTCGGGTGCGCGCCGGGCCGGGCTGCGCCGCCGGGCCGGGCCGGGCCGCCGGGAGGCGGGTACTCGTATAAAACCAGCGGGGAGCCGTCCGGGGGCATCGAGTCCTCCGCTCGCTCCTCAGCCGCTCGCACACACTCACAAACAATCGCACACGCCATGGTGCCGCTCAGGACCGCCGTCGCCGTGCTCGTGCTGGCCGCCGTGGCGAGCGCCGCCCTGGTGCAGCGCGTGCGCCGCGCCGACGACGACGACGACGAGAAGTACACGACGAGGTTCGACAACGTCGACCTGGATGAGGTGCTCAACAGCGACCGCCTGCTCACCAACTACTTCCGCTGCATCATGGACGAGGGCCCGTGCACGCCTGACGCCAAGGAGCTCAAACGTGAGTACAGTCGCCTGGTCAAAACAGGATTTTATTTGCAACATATTCACTACAGAGAGATTAAAAAAAAATCCCCTATGATTTCACACGGGGGAATGACCACATATTGGTCACGCGGCCAAACTCGGTGTGTTAAAACATCTGGAAAACTCTGCCGGAAGGCGCCGTCGTAAGACTCGATAGGCAAGCCCGCCGAGCACGTGTGCGCTGCGGTACAGTAGAACCGGCAGGCTGCGAGAGTACCATACGCCTGTCATGCTGTTTGGTGCTTAGACCAGTGTTGCCAGGAAAGTAGGGATGCAGCCCGCTTTACTCCACTGTGTTTGGGCGCCGTATTGCCTACTTTTCTGGCAACCCTAGCGTAGACCCACCAAACAATGAGCAGCCAAAATTAACGCTTATTTATAAAATTGTAAAGGCTTCGAAAAAAAAAATCCGGCTTTTGCTGCCGGAGTATGGATCACCACGCGTTAGATCTTAGAGATCCGGAGCGGGCCGGGGCCGGGCCCGGTGCCTCAGTACAAGGCCACGCAGGTGCGCAACGTGGGATACCTTTCCGAAACAATTCCAAGCAGGATGATCTGGTGAACCCGGCGCCGCGCCGCGCACCGGGGGCCTAAACCTGCTGCGCGGTGCCGGGCCGCGCCGGGCCGGGCTGGGCGGCCTCCGCGCTGACGGCAACGTCCTGGCCGCGTCCACCGCGACTGCAACCGCGCCGAGTTCGATCCCCATTGAGCAACTCGTCCTTCCACCGTTCAGTATCATTGTCCTCCAAACACAGCCGTCCAGGTCGTTCCACAGCCCCCCACCCTCCCCTCTTTCACTCACTCTCGCGACAGTCAACGACCACGTTCGTTCGTAAAAGGCGACGGTCCTCGGGGACGCGGAGTGACCGCGGAGTCCCCGTCCGCCCCGCCACTCTCCTCCCCTCCCCTCCCGGGGACCATCTCCCTCGGGGAACTGGTTGACCGGCCTGGTCCGGCCCGGCCCAGCCCGGCCCGGGCGTAAACTGAGTTGCGTCATAACGTCAGTCAGTCTCTCACCCCAGGAGGAGGAGGGTCCACTCCTCACCTCAGCGCAACGGCCCAGCGGACAGCGGCCCCACCGCAGCTGAACTTGACATTGGAAAAAAATAAAAGGGGCGGTGGCCGCCCCGCTCCGCCCCATACGAGATGTAGATAGACTCGAAACGTCTAAGGACAGTGTTATTGTAACTGGCACCGGACGATTTTGCACGTAACTAGCTTAGATACAGTATTGTTACTACCATGACAGTTTTAGTAACTAGCTAGGACTCCCTGAATAAGTTTGTTGTGCACATAACCACCACCGTCCCTTCCCGCCCGAGAGTACGTCGCGTCGTGTGACTGACCTGGGGCAGGGCAGGAGCGCTAACAAGGGCAGGGCAGGGCAGGGCAGGGGAGGGAGGGTAGCGCCGCACACTCGGGCGCATCCTAGCCGAGGCTAAAAATGAGCTCGTTACCCACCCAGGGCTCTCCAGGATGCCCCCCCCCCCCCCCGCCCCGCCCGGCCCGCGGCTGCGGCAGGGAAATGATTGCGTGGAAAAGTTTGCTGACGCCTGCCTGCACCGCCTGCACCGCTCTCACCGCTCCCTGCCGCTGTTTTGTTTGCAGGAGTGATCCCCGAGGCCCTGGGCAACAAGTGCGCCAAGTGCTCCGAGAGGCACCGCGCCGGCGCCGAGAAGGTCCTCACCTTCCTCATCAAGAACCGCGCGGCCGAGTGGAGCCGCCTGGAGAAGAAGTACGACCCCAGCGGCCAGTACCGCAAGCTGTACGAGGCCGAGGCGGCCAAGCGAGGCCTCCAGATCTAGGAGCGCTCACCACCGTCACCACCGTCACCACCACCATCACCACCATCACCAACACCTGCACCGCGGAAGTCGCGCAGCCCGGAGTGCACAAGTCCACGTCTCGGCCGGAGGACCACCGCCGCTCACCTAGGCCCCGCCCCGCGCTGCGCCGCCGGGTCTCCAGCGAGCAGCTAGCCTCACCGCAGCCCTCTTTAGCTCCCCGAGTACCCGAGAGTCTCGGAGGACGCGGTCCACGCCACCTCCGCCAAGTGCGTCCGCTCCTCTAGACTCCGGCGGCAGCGCGGCCAGGCGCGCTTTCTTCTCTCCTCGATTGCCCAACCTGTCACTTCTTCACGGTGATGAATCGATACGAGAGAAGCCCTGCGCGAGGCGAGGTGTGGCAGCCCGACCCGGCCCGGCTCAGCACCCGCGAGTCTCATCGTGCCATGCGCATCCAACACTAAGGAGAAGTTGGAGAGAGAAAAATACACACACACACCTGCCACACACAACACACACACCACGACACGCGACGGAAACGAAACGTGTCCATTGAAATCACATCTCAGGCTGTGATGGAACGGAGGAGTAGACGTAAATAAGACTGCGACAGCAGGTCCAGGATAACGTTTTCCATTCACTTGACTCGCGCCATGTTGGCAGCATTGATTGTATCCTTCCCCGACGAGAGTTCGAACTGCCGCCGCCTGCGCTGAACTGAATCCGTCCACCACGGACACGACGGAAGCAATTGTGATAATAATATTAAAGCCTGCTTCGAACCCATCACCTATTGTCGTGCTCTTCCTGTTTACGCCCTTTACCCACGCACTCACCCGCGCCGCCACTCAGGGAATAACCAGGAGATGAGCTGGTTGCCGTCGATGCATAATAACAACAGGGAGGAGGAGGATGAGGAGGAGGTGGCCAGGGGATGACGCGCGCGCTGCCAGGCGAGCGTCAACACAAAACAACACGAGCTGCGGCGCGCACACACACACACACACACACAGCAGGACACACAGGTCTCATCTAAAAGGAGCGAGACTTTCCCGCTTGCTCTTATTGTCTGAGATTCGGTCAAATGTAATGATATCAGGAGTGCAATTCCTTGTGCAATTCTCACTCACAGGGAGCGAGATTCCTTACTTATCACTCCAACAGAGTGATAAAATATGGACGTAGGTCACAAGCGCTACAGATCACAACCGCTACAGGTCACAAGCGCTACAGCTCGCTAACGCTACGGGTCGCAAGCGCTACGAGTCACAAGCGCTACAGCGAGAATCCGCGCGTTAGGCGGAGCCGAGCCGAGCCGAGCTAAACCTTGAAAAATTACGCACGTGGCGTGAAAACATGGAAAATTTTTGCGACAGTAAACCTCCCGAAGGAGGTTGCGGTTCCCGCCAGGCACAGGGCTTTTACCCCCCGTGGCAGCCAACTACTTCGGTGTTCTTATGGGAACCGGTGCTTTTTGGACTGCGATCCTGTCGCGCAATTCGACAGATTTGATCCCCGTACTGCCAGATTTAGTCGTACGGTGGTTAACCGAACTGCCCTGTCCCCAGAGCATGGAATAGCTATTTTTGGAGCCAGATTCTAGGACTTATGACCCCACGACCGACCACCAGTCGTGGGCATGGGACGGAACTTCCTGGCAACCCGCTGTCGCTACCAGTGAAGAACCTACCTGGGTTTGAACCAGGCCCCATGTGCCGAGTCTCACAGACACCCCACGGCTTTCGCGGCACCACTAGACCACTAGACCGTCGGCTATTCCACGAGGGAGCTCGGTTGAAATGGGGGGCTTGAATTCCACTCTCCAAATTGTTGTCCTCAGAAAAATTAAATGTTTTGGTAAGATTCGAACCTCCGTTCTGCGACTCTCCGCGCGGACACTATGCCGGCACGGCTACGACGCCACGGTACCAGATGCCGGACCACTAGGAGTCATGCTGCGCGAGAAGCCACAGTCACCGAAGAAACGAACCCGGTGTCATGAGTGCGCCTGCTCTCCGGTCAGTGCTCGGCCGGCCGCGTAGCGTCATTGGTACCGTCGCTGCTCATAGCACTGGGCGGAAAGTGGTTCAAAAACCGCGTAAGTTTTTTTTCTTTTTATTATTATTTTTTTTTTGTTCGGACCAAGTGCTCTTTTCAGTGCCTTTTTTGCAGTTGCCCAAGTCACAAGGACGGTATAGCTGGAAAGAGCACTTGGTCCGAACAAAAAAAAGATAATAAAAAGAAAAATCTTACGCGGTTTTTGAACCACTTTCCGCCCAGTGCTATACGCCGCCTTACCGAACGCCATCCCACTTCAAAGTGACCCAGCTTCTGAAGGGCCTGTTTGACTTCGGGAATGGCGGTTTGCTAGGAAGAAAGAGGGATGCAGGTTCGACCCAAAGGCATTCAGCGAATGCAGGCGGCCGGGGTCGGGCTGCGGAGCGGGAAGGGGCTGCATCACGGGTGGGGTTGGGGGTGGGGGCTGGAGGTAGCACGCCCGCCCAGCCATGGCTTCATATTCATGAAAAACATAGCGCGGGAGCGCGAGAGGCAGGCCTGGGGCCTGGGAGTTTGCTGTCTTCAGCGCGCCCGCGACTTAGGCAACCCAACGTGCAGCGGAGCAGACTCGGCTGTCGGCCGCGCGGGGGAGAGGAGAGGAGCCGCAGCTGGAGGCGGGGGAGGGGGTTGCACACTGCCAGGCGCACCCGCCCCGCCTGCGAGCTAGAGGGCTCCACGCTCGTGAGTGTACGTGAGGTGAGACAGGCGGCTGCTCGTTCTTTACCCTACCACTTTTTTTCCCTAGTGTATGGAACGAGTATATTGTGCTCAAAAGCAAAATGGATGATTTTTGATATTATTGTTCCTATTTGCCTTCTTGTTTCTTGATTTTTTTAAAAATGTAGTTTCTCGGAGGACCACAGCTGCTCGTTTCTGGTCATGGTTAACGATGCTTTGCCTCTTCTTAATGAGACTTCACACTTTCCCGGGTGTCCTAATGTAATTCTTTCTTTTGCGCCATTGTGACAGTATCACAACATTCTTACGGCGGGAAACTTTTTGCGCCTGTGGGGTATGTGAACCTTTGCTTTCCTAGTGTGTAGGAGGGACGATTGTCCGCGGTCTCACTCCCCCCCCCCCCCTCGCCCACACGTCCCTCCTTCTCTCGGGTGGGGCATCTAAGAGCGCAGATTTGCCCGGAGAGCGGGCGGGGATACAGTAGTCTGACAAAGTGCGCCAGAAACAGAGAAAGTCAGAGCAAGAGACGGCGGCGCGGAGCACGGCGGAGCACCCGAGCGTCAGAAACCACATCCAGGCGAATGCCTCTCACGAGATAAGCTTCGCCCCGGCCCGCCCCACCCCACCTCAGCCCACCCCAGCCCACCCCGCCCCGCCCCGCCCCGCCCCGCCCCGCCGCGCCGCGCCCCACCCGCATACCCACGGTCCCTCATGATCCCCACTCCTTATCCCACCTCGGCGTCAGCGCCGCCAAACTCGAGATTGATACTGTCTTTTAGGTCTTTGGGGCGTTTGTTACTTTTTATAGGGTAAGCGATGGTCACAATTCTACCACCCTTAAATTTCATTCAATATCGTGATCGAAATTTTGTTTTATTTGAATTCTGACGTTGCCTTTCCCATCGCTAGCGGGGTACAGTCGGCGGTGCGGTCTGTGTTTGTGAGGGGAGGCACCGGAGAAGAAAGGGCTGGGCGGCGGTAGCACGAAGCACCGCGAAGCACCGTGGAGCCACAGCCCAGCAAGCGAAAGCCTTTTACGACTGGTGCTCGCAATAATAGTGGGACGTTGCAATTGAAGAGAGGAGTGGGTGGGGTGCGAGGGAGAGGGAGCGAGTGAACGAGCGAGGGGGTGCGAGAGAGAGAGGGTGCAAGCGAGAGAGGGAGAGACGGAAGAGGGGCGGGGCGGAACACCAAGCCGGCCCGACCACCAATCAACCCCCGCCCTCTCCTCCCCCCTCATCTCCCCTCCCCTCTCCTAATGCACCGGCCTCACGTCCCTGCGCTGGCCAGGGCCCCTAAATCACACCCAACTCACCGGCATTTCATATTTCGACACCGCAATAACTCCCGAGAGCCTCCTGTGATAGGCAAGACGGGTGAAACGAGAGCTGTATCGTTCAAACACCGGCCTCAATATTTCGGAGCTAATGTGCTGCCGTTGATGTTGAGACGAGGACGAGCGGCCTCTCAGTGATTCTCTCACTCACATCGTCCACCCCCTCCCGACCTGATATGACCTCCCTCTACCTAGGCGCGACCCCTCCCGCCCCACCCCTCCCCACCCTACCCTCCCTCCTTTCCGGTTTTCCTCCTTCTTCCTTTTCTTACCACGAACCCCCAGAGCGTGCCCCCCCCACCCTCTCCTCGGCGTCGCATCGGCTTCAATCCAATCAAACTTCAACTTGGAGATGAAATCGGAGAGCATTGCCCCCTACTTCTGCCCCATCTCTCCTTTCTCCTCCTCTCCTCTCTCCACTCTCTCCTCCCTCCTCTCCTACCCCCCGTCCAGCACCTCCCGCAGGTCTTGTCGCACATGTTCTCTCCATGATGACAGCCCTCTTTCCCTCCCTTCCCCCTCCCTCCCCTTCCAATCTCCAACTTTGCCCTCCAGGCACGCCCCGCCCCGCCCCGCCAAGTCGGGTCACGACACGACCAGGCGCCGGAATACGAGAGGAGGAGTCAGCGTGCAGATCCGCGACGCGAAATTGTCCCGCCGACATCACAAACTACTGTCCTCTCCGCGCCCAGCTCACGCCTGTTTGCGGATAAATGCGGTCCCTATTGAGCAGGGGGCTGGTCGGCCCGGTCCAGGCTGCGGGCCGGGGGGCTCGTATGTGGAGCTGAGGGGGGCGGTAGTGGGGGGCAGGCTGGGGCTGCGGGACGAGGCGAGGTTGTAGGAACAGTTCCTCGGATTGCAGCACGTTGTGGTGCTAGAGCAGGGCGGCGCAGGGCAGGGGCAGGGGGCAGGGGGCCGGGGGCCGGGCCGCGGGGCCGGAGGGGTAGCAGGGTACAGGTCCCTGGAGACGCCCCCCGCCCCGCCCTGCCCCCCGCTCCGCCGGTACTGTGTGATGGGACGCAGGTTGGGAGTATGTTGGGGGCAGAAGAGGGCGGGGGTAGGGGTGGGGGCGAGGGGCCGCCCACGTGCTTCTTATGACTATGCATGGCGCCTGCCTGACCCCGCGCGTGTGCCGCACGCCGTACCGTACCCGCCCTGGCCTGAGCACGTCTTAGCGGGTTGGGGGGGGGGGGGGACCCGTCCGGAGCAATCCCTTACATGCCGTTGCAGTGTTCAACTAATTTAAAACGTCGATTTTTTGAAGGGTACCGTTTTTTCTGCAAATTTTGACCACTTGGGACCACAGTACTCTTTCTTCTGTACTTACGGCAATCTTGCTAGAAAAATAGGCAAAAACCATCCAAACACACCCTTGTTTAACGGACGCGTTTCTCCCCGTGCCTACTAGGCAACATCTTCGCACGCGCGTGTAGGGGGCCTGGCATCACTGGTGAAAGGGTAAAGGTCGCCCTGGTTCCCGACCCAACGGCGTGGAGCCTTCTCTCTCTCCGCCTCACCTCAGCTCGGCTCGCAGGCGCAGCGCGCCTTGCTGGCTCGGATAGGCCACCCGCTCGACGCCCACGTGTAGAATTGCCTACCCATTCGGCGCTCCAGGCGCCAGGAGAGGCCCGGGGGGCTGGGCCGGGCCGTGCCGGGGTGCTGCGGATGGTAGTTGACTGCGTCTGGTCTGGCCAGAGCCTCAACCCCTTCCTGGCCCCCACCCCCGCCCCCACCCCGCTCCCACCCCCGCCCCCGGCACCACTAGGCCTGCCTGGCGCCGTTCCGGTGCCGGGCGGTGCGCTGCGGGCTGTCTGGGGCCCCCGGCAGCCCCGGGGCGGGGCCAGATGAGGGCACTCGCTGCGAGCAAAACAGCAGAGCGGGAGGAGGAGAGAGAGGGAGAGGGGAGAGAGAGAGAGAGAGAGAGAGAGAGAGAGAGAGAGAGAGAGAGAGAGAGAGAGAGAGAGAGAGAGAGAGAGAGAGAGAGTATATGAGGGAGAGAGAGATGCCTCTCGTCCAAGTTTCTTCCAAGGGAGCTGTTTGTGTGCCTGACGCGCGCTGCGCTCCGGCTCGACTCATGGCAGAATGCGGGTGAAAAGGCTATCCAGGCGGCAGAGAGAGAGGGAGAAAGGGAGAGTGGGAGAGAGAGAGAGAGAGTGCGAGGGAGAGAGAGAAAGAAAAGGTGTCCAGTGAGCTATCGTGCTCGGCGCACAAGGGCTGAGGTGTGTACCGAGCGTCTGAGACGTAACAGTGTTGCGGGTCTGCCTATACTCAAGGAGCCACGGCGCCTTGCGGCTGGAGCGGTAGGCGCACATGCGCATTACGTGTTTTCTGAAACATGGACAGTTGAGTTTTCAAGACAGTGGAAAGAGCGCCATTCTGCAATCCCTCAGAATACAATAATTATCTTCTATTGTGGCTTTTATTTTTTTTTTCGATGAGCAGTATGGTACATTATTTGCATATTTCCTTGCAAAAGTTTCCGCGACATCGCCTTGCATTTTGCATGGCTCGACTGGGCGGGGCTGGGCGGGGCGGGCGAGGAGAGAAGCGGTCACAGGTATAAAGAGCATTACCGTGTATTTGCATCAGCGGCGTAGGGCGCGACGCTTTATAAGCGGAAATAAATTAAATGAACGCGTTTTATGTGCATTAATAATACGCGCTTGGGTAGGTTTCGTTTGCAGAACGGGACGACTAAACCGCGGTGCCCTCTTTGCGCGACCGTCTTCTAACTTATTGGTAGGGAGCAGCCCTCATGCCAGTTTTCTCCTCCAGTTAAATTATTTAGTTCGTTTTGCTTATCGCTGTCAATCAGATGAAATTCGTCGTGACTTCACCGCCCAACTGCCTCCCCTCATCCCCGCCTGGGGACGGCACGCACGTCTGAGAGACAGGAAGAGGGGGTGAGGGGGAGAGAGAGAGAGAGAGGGGGGGGGGGGGGGATGCAGAGACAGACAGGCGGGGAGGCGAGCTATCTGGCTGGAGACAGCCTACAGACACAGCGACAAGGAAATGAAATTGCTCCACTACAGCGAAAGGTAGAGTGGAAGGAGTAGATACATTGTGTTCCACGTCCGCTGCGAAGAAGCGAAAAAGCGGAAACGGAAGACTTTGCGTCTCCTGTGTCCGCTCCGCTGACCGCTCGGGCGCGGGGGGTGCGTGTGGCAGCTGAGGATGAGTCGGGGGTGGGGGGTGGGGTGGGGGGGGGGAACACATCAGCCCATAGCTGTACTTTTGAATTGCTTCACAAGTCGATCTAAAGTAGTATAACCTGCTTTCTTCAAGCGTAATATATGTCTATACGCTTAAAATTAAGCGTAATAGGCTAATCCGCTCGCATTATTCCGCCTATTTAAACTAAATGCATGGGGGAATTTATCCTCTATGCTTCGCCTCAAGCGTAAAGTGTTCAAGCGTAGTTGTATCATTGACTCAAACGTTCAACCGCGCCTTAGTTTTAACCAGTGCATCCCTTAAGCGCGTCGTGATTGCGGGGCAACGCACGAGGTGCGAATCTACATAAATTTATGACACTCTTTAATTGCGCTCGCGCTCCAACTACCCGCTGAAATTAACGCCGCGCGCAGTCACAACGCCACGCCCCGCTCTCCTCTTCTTCTTTCGAATATTGCCGGCGCAACTTTGCTATAATAATTAGACTCCATTCCTGCCAGAACTAATTTCGTCTGACTTACGACTTTTGTTTCATTTCGCAGCCGGACCGGGCCGGGGCCGCCTTTGTGTGCGCTGCTTTGGCAGCCCTGCCAGCATCCCAAATTGTTTCGGCCCTATGTTTTTCCAGCGCTTGTCCAGCACGACCCCACACAAGATGGCGATTGTGCCCAGCCCATTCTTCTAATTTCGCCTGCTACAACCCGGCTGCGGGGCAAATGTCGCTTGCTGCTCAAGGAACCAGCGGTGCTTCTCGGAAACAGCGAGAGAAAGTCGAGGCATACAACGGCAGCAGAGCAGCCCTGGCGATACCTGTTGTAGCGTTTGTTTACTTCCGGTCAGCGATGAGGTTCCCGCGGGGCGTCCGGCTCCTCCCGAGAGGCGCACTATCCTGCTGGCGACAGGGGCGGATCCCGGGGAGGGTTGGGGGTGGGGTGGAGTGGGGGGCCGAGCAGCGCGAGCAATTAAATAGTTTCGACTTTCTGTAAGCGACGCGCGGCTCCGGCCCGCACCGGCGGTAAAGTGAATCCGCCCGCGCGGCGCGGCGCGGAATGAATCATCTGAAGCGGTCCCCGCGGGGCGGAGCGGAGCACAACCCCCACCCCTCATCGCGGGGGGAAGGTGGGCCAGCGTCGCTTACCCGGGTAGCTTGCCGTCGTGCTACTGTGCTCCCCGGGTCAGTATAGTGCGCGCCCGGGCGGCGTGCCCCCCCCCCCCTCCCGCCCAGCCCGACGCGACGCCGAGAAGTGAGTCAGGCGCCTCGCCTCGCCTCTTCCATCACGTGACCAGCAATCTCGCCACTACAGTATTACACTGCTGCTCGGCAGGGCACTACTAAGGCTTTGGTTGGATTAATGCCTGGCAATGCAGGTGACTTTTAGTAAAATACATCAACATTTACTTTAGCGCCCCTCCCCTAATTTTAAATTAACAGGCAATTACTGTAACATACACTTACTTCTGGGTAGAGACACCAACAAGGGACTGTCTTAGAAAATTTCG
Organism: Frankliniella intonsa; assembly: GCA_033675135.1. NCBI lineage: Eukaryota > Metazoa > Arthropoda > Insecta > Thysanoptera > Thripidae > Frankliniella > Frankliniella intonsa. The sequence goes on along the minus strand of CM066255.1, from coordinate 9,244,002 downwards.
GGTTCTGCAGGGCTCGGAAGAAGGGGTTCGCCTGTGGTGGCGGTATAGCCAGTGCCAGTGTCCGCTGGGTAGCTAGGGAAACAAACTGCAACCCCAGCTCAGTCCGGCCCAGTCCAGCAACCTCGGATTATGTTCCGTTCTTCCCACAAGCCCGCTGTCTGCAGACGTTTGACCTGCCCCCATCCCTTCGGCTCGATTCCCATCCCCATAGCTCCCCCAGTCCCCCCCTCTCCTCTCTCTCTCTCCCACTCTCTGACCCTCTCTCTCTCCCTCTTCCTCACTCTCCCTATCCCTCTCTCTCTCTCCCTCCCTCTCTCTCCCTCTCTATCTCTCTCTCTCTTTCTCTTTGTTACAGCCCTTCGCGGGTGCTATCTGGGGCGCCCAGGCAGCCCCTGGCCCTCGACGTCAATGGCTCGAATAACCGGCCGCCACAATGTTACCAACACGCGGGAGCAAGAGAGGGGGGGGGGGGGGAGAGGATGGGAGTGGAGACGGGGGAGCAATTCTTTCGTTTTGGCGATATCGGGGACAGAGCGGTCCTCAACTGGACACAGCCAATACCAGCGGGTCATTGCCAGGCCGGCCCAGCCAGCCGCGTACCCAACCGCACGGACCGAAAAAAAAACAGTAACTGCGGATAAAGCTCTAATGGAACTTACGGGACATCGCGCCCTTCATGTTGGCAAAGCTACTCATATGTTTCCGAAAAAAATCATAGAGGCTCGAAGAGATGACTATGGAATCGGCTGGTTCGCGCTCTGCTGCAGGCCAACGAGTGCGTGGAGCAGGACGGCGATCGGGGTGCATGAGGTGGTCACCCTGCCTTACAACATGCGCGCGATCCCGTCCCGCTCCGCCCACAGGCGCCGGCGCCAGGGCCGGCCAAAGACACCCCAGCAGAAACACATACTGTACTTCCCTACTTTCAATAATATGGACTCGAGCAGAACTTGCGCGGGGCGTGGCGGGGCGGGGCGAACTGCCTCTGAGACTGACACCTCCGCGGGTTTGAGGAGGAAGATCTCATTTTATCTGCCACTCCGTTGATTAGTAGCGCAGTCCCCCCTCCACCCCTCCCACCCCTCGCGCGCGCAGGAGATTGGATAGGGGTTTCTCGGGGGCTGAAGGCCTGGCGCGCCCCGCCGCGGCCGCGCCGCCTAGTGCAGCGGCCTAGTTAAATAAGACTAGCAATGAGTGCGCTTTACAGATAGCTCTCCGCCCGCCCCGCAGCGCGGCCCGCCGCCCCGCCCCTCAGCAGGAGAGATAAATAATCATGACATCAAAGGGGCTAGCGGAGGAGGCTGGAACAAACCCGCCTCGCCTCCCCTCGCCGGCCCACCCCGCCCCGCCCCGCCCCACCTCGCGCCACCCTCACTCTCTCCACCCCAACCGGATCAAGTGCAGGGGTAGAGTATGACCCCTTTCCCAGTGACCCCGTGCACGGCGGGATGAAAAAGTCGTGTAACAACATTTGGAAAAGGGGGTCACCTAGAAAAAAAAAAGTAGGGAAGCAGCAGTAAGTAGCAGTGCGAACGGAACGGCGAGTCCCCCTGTGAAAAAAGGGGGACGTACGAGAGAAAAGTTGGACCTGCCCGGGAGGGGAGGGCGCCGTAGTCCTCCCGGGGCCCGGCGCGGGAAGGGCTGGCCTTTCGCTAGAATTTCCAGTCGGCGTGTAGGGTCCAACGACGGGAAACTCACTGAGTAGCGAATTTTACGCGTTTGTACGGTTTAACACAAATCCTATTCTACCATCGACACGTAAAGCCAAATTTCACCGGGCAGGGCACGCGTGTGGGTTTACTGCCTCAGCATGTGTGTGTGTGTGTGCAAGCACTCAGGATCCGGCCCAGACCGTGAGGGAACAAATACAACCCTTCCGTTCACCCTCTGTTCCGCAAACACGTGCGAGAGGTTTGGTGGCATTGCGCGTGCCCGGCCCGGCCCGACCTTGTCCAGGCTGAGCTCCGGGGCGGGGCGGGGCACAGGAAGAACGGAGTCTACATCGGTTGTCGGACTGTCAACCGCAGGACCGGAGTTCAATTCCCACCTACTTCAGTTTTACTTTACTCTCAAGCTTTCTTGCTTCGGTGGGAATTTTTTAAAAGCGTTGGCTCGAAAAACTGTTCCCACAAGATATACTTTTTTTGGGCGTTTTGAAGCCTGGGCAACAACATATCGAAAGCATATACAAACATTTTCGAGCTTAAACTTGAAAAATTACGTTCGTGCTCTGCATGTGAAAGGGTGGTGTGAAAACATGGAAAATTTTTGCGACAGTAAACCTCCCGAAGGAGGTTGCGGTTCCCGCCAGGCACAGGGCTTTTACCCCCCGTGGCAGCCAACTACTTCGGTGTTCTTATGGGAACCGGTGCTTTTCTGACTGCGATCCTGTCGCGCAATTCGACAGATTTGATCCCCGTACTGTCAGATTTAGTCGTACGGTGGTTAACCGAACTGCCCTGTCCCCAGAGCATGGAATAGCTATTTTTGGAGCCAGATTCTAGGACTTATGACCCCACGACCGACCACCAGTCGTGGGCATGGGACGGAACTTCCTGGCAACCCGCTGTCGCTACCAGTGAAGAACCTACCTGGGTTTGAACCAGGCCCCATGTGCCGAGTCTCACAGACACCCCACGGCTTTCGCGGCACCACTAGACCACTAGACCGTCGGCTATTCCACGAGGGAGCTCGGTTGAAATGGGGGGCTTAAATTCCACTCTCCAAATTGTTGTCCTCAGAAAAATTAAACTTTTGGTAAGATTCGAACCTCCGTCCTGCGACTCTCCGCGCGGACACTATGCCGGCACGGCTACGACGCCACGGTACCAGATGCGGGACCACTAGGAGGCATGCTGCGCGAGAAGCCACAGTCACCGAAGAAACGAACCCGGTGTCAGTACGCCTGCTCTCCGGGCGGTGCTAGGCCAACCGCGTAGCGTAATTGGTATCGACACAGCTCCTAGCACCAGATGGCCAGTGGTTCAAAACCTGCGTATTCCTTTTCTTTTTATATACTTTTTTCCTCTCGACCAAGAGTTGGGCATTTTTTAAGCATGGCTGCTTGTGTAAATGTTTTGCAGTCGCGGAAGAGCACCTGATTGTGCTTATTAATCATTAGTCTTAGCGGTGAAAAAGAAAACCTTTACGAATCAACGTTTCCGGTGTGAGAGCCGCTTGCCTTTGGGCACGGCACAGCTCAAAGAAAGGGGTAGAAGGAAAGGTAAGACGAATCTTGTATTCCCCCTCGTTCCCTGGGGCAGAGGCTCGCGCCTCGCCCCGCCCCGCCCCGCCCCGCCGCGCCCCACGCCGAGGCGGATCCGGATCGTGGCCACCGCGCCGGGCGACTCCCGCCTGTCAAATTAAATCGCCCGTATTGATTTGCTGATGAGCGTTCGGCTTAATCTCCAACTAAAAGTGCAGACAGTCGGGCGGTTCGGTGCGGGAGGTGGAGGGGGGGAGGGGGAGCGGGACGGAACTTGCGGCCGCCTCTCGTCTCGTCTCGATCGCACGGGGGTGGGGGGAGCGGCCCGGAGAGCGGCGACAGCGAGCGACAAACTTCCTCGTTGTTGCATTTTACAGCAGTCGGAAGGAGACTTTGGCAAATAATTAAAAATAAAGAGGTATCGAAAAAGTACGGCTCAATCGGTTTTCCTGAAATCCCGCTCCTGTCTTGTCATCAGGCGGAGGGGGGGGGGGGGGTACCGCACGGGGTAGCGGCGAGCTGTGTCCCCACCACCGGTAGTCAGGGTTGGGTGCGAGCCACACCACGCCACGCCACGCCCCGCCACGTGTACCAACTATCGGGAGCGATGTATAGCGAAGAAAGGGGTGAGGGTGAGGGGAAAAGGAGAGGACAGGAGAGGGCAGGAGATGCTGCCTGCTGCGCCGCGCCGCCCCGCGCCGCGCGCCAACACTTTGCCGGCCGCGGCGCGCGGCGGTGCGGAGGTGTTGAAGGAGCAGGACAAGGAGGACGGAGCGGGCTGGAGCGGGCTGCGGCCGAGAGAGAGAGAGAGAGAGAGAGAGAGAGAGAGAGAGAGAGAGAGAGAGAGAGAGAGAGAGAGAGAGAGAGAGAGAGAGAGAGAGAGAGAGCACTAGCGCCAGCGAGCGCCAGGATGGCGGTGGTGTGGTGGGGGAACGGTATCGGCTGAGGACAGGGGGAGGGGGGGGGGGGCTCCGCTCGGCGCGCGGGCCGGGCCGGGCCGGGCCGGCTGGGCTGGGCCGGGCGCTCCCCTCCCCACTCCCCGGCCGGCCCGGCTCGCTCGGCTCGGTCGGTCCTCAGTTGTGCTCCGAGCGCGCCCGGGTGAGGAGCGTCTTACGTGAGCGCCGCGCCGCCCGCCCCCGCCGCCCTACGTCCACATCGTCCCCTCGCAGCGTGCCGCATTGCCCGCGCATATCCCAACCTGTCTGTCTGTCTGTGTCGGCCCGGCCCGCGCTGGGATGCGCGTCCGCGGTGACCTGGCGCCCAGGCTCGTGCGCGTGTCAGCATGACCGCCTGCGGCTGACCCAGTGCGTGTGTGTGTGCGTGCGTGTGTGAGCGTGCGGGCGCCCCCGCGTGCATCTATGTGCATCTCGCGACACACATAATTCCCCCCCCCCCCCCCCCCACAACTGTCCCTTTCCGTTGTGAATTTGATGTCTTGATCAAACCCAATCCGTCTCGAGATCAAAATCAAGTCGCGGAGTGACCGGTAGTGGTTGTGTGCGTGTGTGTTTGTGCCATTTGTGGATACTCTCTCTCACCGTCACCATGGCGACTGCCTCCGCCCTGTGCCGCCTGTGCCTGCTGGCCGCCGCGGCCGCGCTGCTGGCGCCGGGGGCGGCGCAGCCGTCCACAGCGGCCCCGCCGGACGCCCACAAAGGTGAGCAACAAACAGCTGATCCGTCCGAGCCGGGGGCGGGGCGGGAGGGCACGAAGGACCACCCCCCTTGCGCTGGCGGCCCCGCCCCGCCCCGCCATGTCAACAGCGACTCGCACTTCATGGACGGCGAGAGCACACGAGCCGGTCCGGCACCCTCAAAACAGTTGAAACGTTGAAACAGTACAATAACGAACACGCCCCCAGCCGCCCCGCCCCGGACCTGTCACGCCGCCCTCTCCTCCACTCCACCTGCAGCCCTACGCTCTTGGCGGCGCGGCGCGTCAAATGTGGCCGAGTGGTCAACGACAACATTGAGCAGCGCCGGGCCGGGGCAAAGTGAAGAGGACCGCTCGTGCCCTAGGGGAGAGGGTCCGTGTCTGTCTGTTTGGCAGTGTATGTGTTCTTTGACCGACACGCGTGCCACCTCTCGGCAAAATTTTGGACGCGCCCGGGCGCTCACACACACACACACATACATTCGGGCTCGCGCACACACACACACTCGCTAAAGTGCGGTGCAAATACCACGTCCCGGGCAGGACGGAACGGTTCAACGGTCATTGTCACGTTGTGATCGAAGCTCGTGTGAGTGAGAGAGAGAGGGAGGGAGAGAGACGGAGAGTAAAAGGGGTGAGGCTGGTAGGGGTGGGGCTTTTGTTTACGTTTGCGTGGGCCCTCATGGCCTGCTCGGCACCGGCCGTGCGCTGCGCCCCGCCAGCCCTCCCTGCCGGCCCCCTTCCCTACCCCCCCCCCCCCCCCCCCCCGAGGGACTAAACTGCTGGACGCAGCCGCAGCCGGCTATGCCGAGGGGCTTTACCTCCCCATCGCCCCCCTTCCGCTCTCCTCTCTCTCTCTCTCTCTCTCTCTCTCTCTCTCTCTCTCTCTCTCCTCTCTCTCTCTCCTCTCCCTCTCCTCTCCCTCTCCCCTTCCCCCTTCGCCCGCACCCTTGATGACTTGTCTCTTATCACTTTCGCACCCCTCCCTCCCGCGCCCGCGCTGCTAGATGCATGATAGTGGCAGTTGCAGGAGGAAAGGGAACGCGGGACTGTTGGGGACGCGCTATTTTTTGGCGCGTGTTGGGGGGGGGGTGCAGGTCCAGGAGGTATTCGCCCCCCCCCCCCCCGCCGCGGGGGGTCGCCCAGGCCAGGACGCGTCAGGTCGCTTCACGCCGCGGGTCTAACCTAACGGTCACTCCAGGCGCCGCCCCGCCACGCCCCGCCTCTCGACCGCCGTTCATCATAGCCTTCCTCATCGAGTCCGTTATGCCCCCCTCCCTCTCCCCTCCCCCCGCGCTCATCTGCAGGATACAGTTCGAGTCCCGTACTGTAAATGTCCTGCCCGGCCTGGCCGGGCCGCTCACACCTGCGGACCACACTGTGGAAATTTTTCGTACCTGGTACAGGAAAATTTTCCATGGAGCCACGGGCAAGAGTGGAAGGTTGTACATGTATGGTACATGGTACGATAAACTTTATCAATGATAAATTACGAAATACATCGCACATGTACGAACACATTTTTCGCAGTTTCCCGCGCTGCCCTGCGGGTGGATGGAGAAGTCTCCCCCGCGCTCGACTGAAACTCCCGCGCACACCGCGCTGTGTGTGTGTGTGTGTGATTAAAAAAGTACACCCGCACCTGCGTGACGAAAGTAAATAGAACAATGGAAGTGCTTTACGCCCCCACCCCCAGCCGCCCTTTTGCGCGCTGTAGCGCGGTGGCTTCTCCCTGCGAAATATACCATATTCCGCTCACGTGGAGGGGGACGGGGGTGCGTCTCCATGCACCCCGCTGCGCTCTGGTGCTGGTGCTGGGCTGGGGGCGCAAGCGCGCACTGCACTGCTTGTTTTGTTCGTTGGGCGGGAAAATTATTGTGTGCCTCGTCGGCCGCCCCTCTCCGCGGTCCAATTCGGCCCTTTGGCTTTTATTATTCGCTTCTCAGCCACCAGCGCCGTATGGGACTGCCGCGCCGCCTGCCGCCACGCCGCCCGCCCCGCACAGGTGCTGACGCGGCGGCCGATTCAAATCAGCCGAGGGGGTTTTTGGTTGTTGGCTGGTTGTGGCGCCAACTCTGCCGCCGTCAGCTTTCGCGACCAAAAAGGGAGAGGGAGAGAAGAAAGAAAGAAAGGAAGGAAGAAGAGAAATTTAATTTAATAAACGGGGAAAAAATGGACCGCGCGGAAAAATCGCATGGCGAGTAAGGCCTTTTACAGTGGTGGGAGGCTGCCGCGCCGTCCGTGTGGGATATCAGGTGCCATGGGGGTGCGGTGGGCGCATATTCCAGTGCGCACCCCCCCCTCTCTCTCTCTCACATACACACACACACACGTGTGCACACACACACCTACACACATGGGCGCGGCCTATGGGTGCGGTGCGGTATGGCGTTGCGACTGTTTGAAACTTGGCGACCGGCGGCAGACTCTTGCAGGCAGCGGTGCTGGCGTCGTCTGCTGTGGTGAAAACCACGAAAAGGAGTTTCTAACGTTACGGGGATGTGTGTGTATGTGTGTGTGAGAGAGAGAGAGAGAGAGAAACAGAGAGAGGGAGAGAAAGGGGGGTGGTGGCGCGGCGGCGTCGCGGGACGCCAGGAGGGAAGTAGAGAGGCGAGATTTGCGGTTTGCAGAGGCGGCGGCCGCCTCTGGTCCTCCTCTCGGGGGGCAACAAACGCAATTTCGATGTCTGGTGCTTGGTCTCACACACCCCAACAAATAAAATAAATGGAACTCAAAAATAATACAGCGCCCGAAGAAAAACCAAAGCAATCCACATGGGCGGGTAGCGGCTGAGAGGTGACTGCGAGACTGAGTCAGACTTCCGGCCCGGTAGGTAGGTAGGTAACACTCATACTCAAGTCGTTAGTAATAGTTTTTATCGGTGCGATCGGAAAAAGGGGGGTGGGGGGAGAGGAAGGGAGGCGGGAAACAGCAGTGTGTCGCTTTGTCCTCTAGATAACGCTGTGGGCGGGGAGGACTCATAGAGTAGGTATGGGAGGACCGCAGTGCGCACAGCTCCCACGGGACGGACAAGACGGTCAGCCCCCTCCCTCCGGCTGCCATGCATGGTTAGGCGGGCGAGCGGGTTTCTGTGATCTCGTCGCACGCATATGCAGACGCGCTCGCACACGCAGCCACATGATAACCATCATTACGACGATTGTGCCGCAAAAGGCCGAGGAAAAGACGCCCATCTCTCTCTCTCTCTCTGTGTCACGCCGCTATCTGCTCGATACACATCCTTTTCCGCGACACTCCTCGCGCTGGCAGCTGGGGGTGGGGCCCGTCGATAAGCCCCGTGCGACGCCGCCGGCCGGGCGCGCGAGTGGGTGCTGGCCGCCGGCCAGGTGACGGGGGCGGGGCGCTTACAGACGGTCCCCCGAGGCGGAAGAGCCGTCAGCCTGTTCTTCTGTACGAAAAAAAAGGGGAAACACACGTACGACAGGCACTAGAGCGCAGCAACGTCATCCGTCGCTGTACTGTTTATTTTTGCTCCTGCTCCTGATATAGCAGCGTGAATACGGCTGTCGTGAGCCCCGATACATTTTGGGTATGTGCCATGTTTCATTCACTCTAAATGACCATGGACGATTTTAGTCTATGGACTCTTTAAAACACAACTAACAATTTCGTTAAAAAAGGTAACTTACAACACTCAATTAACGGTAAAAATTGTATCCAAGTTAGTTATCTTTATTAACGGCCGTAGGTAGTTACAAAAATGTCCATACAATGCAAACCGAAGTGTGTACTGAGTACACACATTTTTAGCGTGTACTTGAACTTTCAAGCACCCACGTATAGGTGCGTACCTGCAAGTGCCATGGCACGCAAATGCTTTGCAGAGTAGTGTGGTCCTCTTCATTGATAACGCGGCGCAGTGTATGTGTATTAGGTGCGCAGCCAAGTCGTTAGAGAGGCAAGTTCAGGGCGAGCTCCCCCCTCCTCCCCTCCCCTTTGCGGCGTTTGCCGCTCGATTCGCGCCAGCCGCCCTTTGCCGAAACGTTTGCTTAGCACTTAGTTGGCTGCAGCGGGACTGTGCACAGTGTCGCCCCCTACCCCGCCCCGCCCCCGGACGTGGGCTGCTGCGGCGTGCCCCCGGAGGGGCTCACCCCGGGCTTATCATGAAAGCGTTGGACCTGCAGCGGCGTAGCCGGGGGCGCCAGAGGGAGAGGAAGAGGGGGAGGGAGAGGGAGAGGGAGGAAGGAGAGAGAGAGAGGACGGAGAGCAGGGGGTGAGTGACGTCATGTCTGTCGGGGCGGGGCCACGTGGGGCTGTCGAGAAAGGGCTGGCAGAGGGGATGAGGGTGGAGATGAAAGTACTGGAGCCACGTTGCGCGGGGGCGGTGCGGGGCGGGGCGGGGCGGGGCGGGCCTGACGGACAGGCCACTGGGTGTGCGGGAAGAGTTTTATTTGGCTTAGATTGATTGCAATCGCATCACTCTAAATGTCTGGAACGACAATTTTCGTAGCTGGCACCACCGCGGACATCTTATTGCGCGCATAACTAGCTCAGATCCAGTATAGTTGAAAACAATATACTTTTAGTACTGCTGGCTCTTAACATATTGTAACCAGCTGGCTGCCAAACGTGCCTTCTCTTCTTAGTAACAATATTGTAACGGAACTAGTTATGCATACAGATCTCCGGTGCCAGTTACAATAATTTTCCTTGGACATTTAGAGTATGTAGTCTTGGAAGTTTTGTGACGATGTGGTTGTCGCGGGGCGGGGCGGGGCGAGCAGTCGCCTGTCTGCCGCGCTCCTCCTCCCCTTCCCCCTCCACCTCTCGTGTTACTGTCACTTTCATCATAAACCTTCTTCCGGCCGGCCGGCCGGCGCAGTGATTGTGATACCGGACGCTTCGCAAGCTCAGGGTTCCGTTTACGCCCTCTAGGTCTCTGGGCTGCTCGCACCCCCGACTCGCCCCGACTAGATCACGTGTGACCAGCTGTGAATGCGTTCCGGGTGTTCTATAGAGAAAACTGCGCGTCGTTCAGACCCGCTGTTTCAATATTAAACATAACAGTAGCTGGAATAACAATGGGAGGCGGGAACGTTGTTTTTATTTTAATATTTAGTATAATGTTATCACCCGTCTGGGCGCGACAGCTTACTTTACGGTTTGGAACCAGTTTACGAGTTTTAGTATATACACCGCGGTGACAAAAAAATAAAAGTACGACAATAAAAAGGAGACTGAGCCGTAACGATGTGGGGACGGCCCGTCGCACCCCATGGCGGCGCGGCCGCGGCCATGTCATTACCGCGGCGCTATATGCGCAATGCACGCATTCCTTACTGTATGCGGTAATTTCTTTTGCGGTGTAGTGACGCCTCTACTGTAAAATTATAATAAGTCGTCACATTACGACGAATTCAGTGCTAAATTTTACTCTTGAAAGGTTCGTCACAAGGATGCATGTCATGTGACGACTGTTTCGTCTCGGCTCTTGTGACGAAATAATCGTTGCAATATTTATCGTCAGATGACAATTCAGTGTAACAGTGCCGCCTGTCTTCTGGGTTGCACCCCGTGCGGTCGTGGCGGCTCATTCATGCCGCCTCGGTGTGTAGACGCGTAGAGGCGGTAGAGGCGCCGTGTGAATCGAGTGTCGGAATCAGGTGAGGTTTGGGGGGGGGGGGGGGGGGCATGATGCCCGTGACACGCCGCCCGACGCGTTTTCTTCTTATACCCTGCTTGTCGGGATGTTCTGCTCCCCCCTGTCCTCCTCTCCTCTTTCCCCTCCCCCTATCTCCAGCCCCCTCACCCCTGTCCCGTGGTTCTTTATCCCGTTGGATGACATGACAGACGGCTGTTCAACTTTGCGATCTGGCATGCGTGTGCGTGAGAGAGAGAGAGAGAGAGAGAGAGAGAGAGAGAGAGAGAGAGAGAGCTTGCACGCCCCCCTGTCTAACCTAACGGGCACGTGCTGGGGCCTGCCTCGTGCCATGTTCCGTCAGCGTCAAAAAGCTCGGGGGATGTGACCTCGAAAGCCGCCGGGGGAAGAAAAATTATCGCCGTCCTCATTTTGTATTTCAGATTTCATTCAGTCCATGCGATGCACGTACCTAAGTTCAATAAGGGGATCGATGTTATAGTTTGGCATTCGAGGGCTTTTGAGTTCCATATATAAGTTCAGTATAGACCAGTTTCAACTCTGGACATAGTGAAATATCAGTAGGCATTAATATACTTGCAGTTCCACTTTCTGGAGAGCCTAGGCCCGTTCTCATGCTTGTACCGATGCAGGGGTCGCGTCCCCGAGGAGTCTGGCCCCGGGGCGGGGCGGGACCTCGGCGTCCCGCAGGGCGACTGAGCCGAAGGAAAGCACCAAGGAAAGAAAACATGCAATTTAAAAACATGAGTTAATTCGTAAAATGAAATGAGATTTTCTTATCGTTTGCAAGCGTTCTCTCCATGTGAGTTGCCTCCGCTTGCCGTCGCGATGCGCCGTGACGCGTAAAACACGCGCTGATGTCACTTTTCGCCGGAACTCTCGACTCTTCTGTGTCTCCCTCCCGCCCACTGCATCGCGACTGCCTGCACTCCGCTCTCTTTCGCACTTCACTCACTACTCCCGTTGTCTCAGCACGCCGGCATTACTGACGTTACTTTATGGCCTCTGGCCTCTGCGGGCCCAGGCAAGGAGCCTCGCCTCAGCCAGCCTCAGCCAGCCTCAGCCAGCCTCAGCCAGCCTCAGCCAGCCTCAGCCAGCCGCAGCTCAGTTTTGCTCTGTGCCCGCCTCCACCCTCCTTATGGCTCTGCACGACACCCCGCAAGAAGAAGCTGGGGGTGCTGCTACTGTTGTGGCGAGGACACCCTGGGCAAAAACCTGGCCCGCCGCGCATACGTCCTGGGAGGCGGGGCGGGGCGGGGCGACCAGGGCCCTCGAAAGCATTGCGATGTGTTTTTGTTTGTGATTAATTTGCGTGAGCGAGGCCCTGCTGGCGAGGCCGCTCCACGCACGCCCCCTCTCGCTTCGTAACGCCCCTCCCCCTCCACTTGCGCTTAATTAGGAACAATTTGTAACAAGTTAGGCGTAATTATGCACAAATTTGTGCCTCGCTGGTGCGCGCGTCACCGCGCCAGGCAGACCGGCGCTGCACCGGGCGACAGTGGTGACTGTGACACTGGTGACACTGGTGACATTGGTGACGCGGCGATGCGGGACACTATTCGTCAGCACTGAGAGTCACGCATCTCGTCCTCGTCTGAGTACAATTTTATTCACTCCTAGGCGAGCAGCGAGGTAAATTGACATCGCTCAATTAGTAAATTCTGGCGACATTGTCGGCAATGCATGTACGACTCTTTTTGAATCGTTACGATACTCGATGTGTTTGTGTTGTTTATTCCCTTACCTGTAAAAAAATGTCTTTTTACATTATGCATGCAATTTTGCAGAGTGGCTGCCAAAAAATCTGCTTTTGCTAAAAGGTTGAAAAAAAAAAAGCGATGGAATGACTTGTGCAATGCGGGCTTATGCCCCCCCCCCCTGCCCCTCCTCTTCCACTCTGCCGCCGCTGATTGGCTTATGAAGTGTCACTGCGAAGGTCACGCCCCCCCGTCTCCTCATCCACTTTGCCTCATATGCATACGCCATGGCACAGAGTGTCGCCGGCCGGTCGCCGCCTCAGTCATAGCTCTTGCTCTTGCTCGCAATGTGCTTCTGCAAACACTGACCAGTTTACTGTTTGTGAAAAATGACTTTTGTGCGAGCCAAGCTGATCATGGGTTCCATCGTCGGGTGCTAATCAAAGTGGAAAGCGCTCGGCATGGAGTGTGTGGCCATGCAGTGTACGGGAGGTCATGGGCCGGGCCGGGCCGGGCACAGGAGGAGGGGAAAGGCCAGCAGTTAGGGCCCGTGTAAAATCAACCGTGTGCGGGTGTGTATGCCTCCCCTGGGTGAAATATCGGCGGGGGCCCCTAGCTCCCTTCTCCCCCGTCCCGCTGCCCTTTGCGCCCCGCGCCAGCCCGCGGGCGTAATGCATGTGTATGTAAAGAGCGGGGGGCCTGCCTGGTAGTTTTAGTTGAATGGCATTCTGGTCACCCACCCCACGGCTCCGGTTGACCCCGGCAGAAAATTCGTCTTATAATCACCGCAACGCGCAATTTTTTTTTGTTTTTTCACATAACTCAATATTTTTGAAGTTTTTATTTTTATTTTTTTAAAGAGATTTGCACAATGTTGGGCTAGAAATCGTTTGAATGGTATCGCCAAATGTTTCCTATACTCTCCCTCGGTGAGGTGAGTAGATTTTGCGCCCTGTGTAGTACTGCTTGTGCAGCGGCTCAGCGTCGCTCGGCAGGGCAGGGGTCCACGAACCCAATCTAAGGCTGTGGTGGCGGGGCCGGGCCGGGCCGAACTCTGGCCTCATTAGTCCAGTAGGACAGGTTGGGCGGGGCGGGGCGGGGCGAGGTTGGGGCACGAGCCACTGCACCGACGAGATATCCACGGCCCGCCGGTCGTGTCGGGGAAAGGAAAGGAAGTGGCAGTGAGTCTGTTCGAGAGCGCACGTCACGGATCGCAAATGTGCCATAAAATCAGCCGGTTAAAAAACAGTCGCTGCCAGGTTGGCACCGGAACGTTTTTAGCACAGCGCAGAGGTGGCGTTCAAACAGTGTTTCCTTCGCTGTTGTGCCTGTTAGGCCGGCGCCGGGCCCCATCCTGTGTTCGTGTCGGTCAGGCGGAGACGCCTTGTAGAGAGGCTTTGCATCCCGCCCGCCCGCCGAGCAGACAGCTGTACCGTGTTGCACGGAGGGCCTAAATGCCCGCACCGGCGCGGTGGAGGGGGACTTGGCGGCGAAAAAAAAACTGGTGATGTACGCAGGGAAGAATGAAGTGTGACAGAGAGAGAAAGATAGGGAGGGAGAGAGAGAAAGAGAGGGAGGGAGAGAGAGAAAGAGAAAGAGAGAGAGCGGCGCGGACTGTGTCGCTCTCGCCTAGGTAGGGGACTCGCCTGCCCCGCGGTGTTATTTCTGGCGCGGCCGGCCGGACCGGTTGGGTCCATGCCTTTTTGCATGGGAGACGGTCACAGCTGGTCAGCGCGTGTGATGTCTTGATAGCATAGCAGTGCCCCAACGCGCCCCGCCGCTCCGCGCTGTCCTGGAATAGCATGGGCCGCACCCCGCCACGCCCCACCCCGCCCTGCCGCGCGCCAGAGGGCAGACATGCCCATGCCCGAGCTATGGGAGCATAAAGACGTCACAGTGTGTTCGGCAGTTCGCTGACCACGTCGCGCCCCGCGCCGCGCCCCGCCACGCCCCGCCCCGTTGTGTCTGCCATCATTGGCGCCTCTCAGACAGTGTTGCCACTGTGAGGTGACTCATTCCCGGCGGCACTGCCGGCCGGCCTGCCGGCCTTTAGGCGCGGCGGCCCCCCAGCCCCAGTGCGCTCCGCGCGGCGGCCTTGGGGCCTTGGACAATCTCTGAGCCATATTTATATAAAACTGCGGCCGAGTGCTCCTTGACCGGGAAGGAGTCCACGCTACAGAGCAGTACAGCTCGCGTAGCCACGCGCTGCCGCCGCGCCGGCCCGTTGACGTACCGTACATTTTACTACTAAAAACGAGTTCTTTTCTCGTCAACTTGTTGGGTTTTCGTATCTAAAGTGGAAAGAAGGGCGGGCCGGGCACCGGTGACCGGAAGAGGGAAAGAGGTGTGTGTGTGTGGTGGTGTTGGGGAGGGGGAAGGCGAGTTCTGTTGCCTTCCGGCAATCTCCCCCCCCTGCCTCCCCCTCCCCTGCCCCTGCCTGCCCCTCCTCCCCTCCTCCCAGCACCTTGATTGATCTCCCTTTGGTCTTCTTTGCCTGCGCTGTGTGCCGGCCCGGCTCTGCGTGAAGGGGTCGGATAAAGGAGAAGAGTAAGGGTGGAGGAGGGGGGGAGGCGGGGGAAGACGTTTCTATCAAAAGGGAGGGAGTGACACAACAAAAGCAACGCCGGGCTCATGGGCAAACGTTGTCTTCGCGCGCCGAGAGGAGGGATCAAAATAGTACAACGGTGCGGAAAAGTTGTAAAGTGACGAGAAGTGGTGGAACAGAAAACAAAAATAGGCGGTGCAAGTTGTTCAAAAATTTGTTCAAGTATCCTGAACACCAGCGTTGTGTGATGGCAAACGTGCTCTGCGGTCATCGGCTCCTTAGGCTGCCGGCCGGCGGCCGGTCAGCTTGCCTCGTGATGGGGCCTAAGGGGAGGGGGGGGGAGGCAGGTGTAAAAGACACGGGCATAGCGAGCGTAGCACAAACCACCGCGGGGTACACTGTCAAAAATACCTGGACATGAAATGAGCGCGCACTGTTAAACTGAATCGTCATGTGACGATAAATATAGGTACGAGGTTTTCGTCACAGGGCCTGAGATGAAACAGTCGTCACATAACATGCTACCCTGCGGCCCGCGTCGGGCCAATAGTTTGGTGTAGCATTAAATGTAGTTTTAAAAACAACCAATCTGTGAATGTGGAGGCAAACCTATGCAAATCGTCTAGAAACATTTTTGTCGTGAGAATGTTTATGACCCTTGATCTATCACATGCTCCTGACCGCGTTCCAACTGATGCCCCCATACTCACGTGAGATCATGTTCTGCCTAATTGGACGGGTAGTTCCCCCTCTGCATCGTGCACGCTTTCATGGAGCAGGTAGTTGGCCGGCCCGGCCCGCGGCGGCGACACGTGCACGTCAAAGGGTTGTCCGGGGAGGGAGGGGGGGGGGAGCTGAAGGCTCAAAGGGCTTCGCATCCGGCTCGCCATACAGTTCAACTCAGCCAAAAAAAAATAATAAAAGGTTTAACAACCGCGAGTGAAATGTGAAGAGTTAAATTTGAAGCGATGGAAATTATTTTGCTGTGCACGTCATTTATACTGTCCGCATTTTTGGTCCGCCGCCGCCGCCGCCCGCGGCCACCGCTGCTGAGCGCAAGCTGCTTCTTTTTATTTTACAGAGGTAATGGATGTGGGAACGGGACGGGGTGTTGCATGGTGGTCTCTGCGTCTCTCGCTCTCGCCCGCTCTCTCTCTCTCTCTCTCTCTCTCTCTCTCTCTCTCTCTCTCTCTCTCTCTCTCCGGGCCGGCCCGTGTGTTGCCGTGCGAGACGCCCCTTTGTCCCTGCCCGTAACGCCCCGCCGCGGCCGCGGCTGCATTAGGGCCCGCCGATGGACGCCGCGCCGTGCCGCGCTTCCTGGGATCTGACCAGCTGCACCGGGCTGCACCGCGCTGCACCGCACTGCACCGGGCTGCACCGGGCTGCACCTGCCGCTGGCCGCACGCACCTGCACCTGGAATGAGTTCTGTTCGCTTCCACTAATCATAACTGCCCCATTAACACTTCCCCGTGCGGAGCTCTTCCCTGATGTCTCAGGCGGACGTTATTATTTTTTTTTTCCATTTTCATCAGACGCCCAATAAATTTTCCAGTCGACTTAGTTGAAACATTTTTGCTAACCGGGTGATCCGTGGCACGGAGAGTCTGCCAAGAAGTCACGATAACTTTCGAAAATGCTCGTAATGCATTGTTTCTATTTGGAAAGAACCGGCATTGTACAATGAGATGGAACTATCCAGCTGGCTCATGGTTTTGCTCGCCACATGTGTCTAACTGCGGATGGTCTCTTGTTTCAGGTGAGTCGGCGACGAGCAGCAGCTATGACGCCACGCCACAGCGCCCAGGACGACCCCGCTGCGCGTTAAACTTTAGCAGCATGCCTTAGGTTTGAGACATGCCGTACGAAACTGAAAAACCGCGGCAGTGCACGACAATGTTTTGTGTGGCCGAGTGGGTAGGGGATCGGCCTGTCTGGTAGCCGTGCGCCGGCCGACCCACGCCGCGCCGCACCGCACCGGCTGCCTTTCCGAATCGCTTCGCACGTGAGTGGGGGATTCGTTTAGGTGCAATGAATATGCGGCGCTGGGGACGGTCAGACCCGCGCAGCCCCCCCACCCCCTCCCCCCAGGCCAAACCGGCCGAGCATTTGCATTTTTTTAACGTGCCACTCGGGGGTGGACTGTGTATGTGCAGGGGGTGGGCGCGCGGCGCTGGCTTCCAAAATCAGAGCACTCTTATTATTCGCCCCCCTCTGTTCCTCTGCCTATGTGTCTCTCTGTCCGTCCCCGGTATAAGTCCTTACTTTATGGTCCGAATGCCAGACCCTCCACCGCTGCCGCGGCCCCATATGGACATCCCCTTGCCGTCGATAATCTTTTATCGGCTCCCCCCCCCCCTCCCCGAGTGTGCATCGCCCCTGGTTATTAAAACAATCTCACGTGGGCCCCGCTACTGCCGTAACCCCGGCGGGCGCGGCGCGCAGATACGACGCTCTTGTCGGCGCCCCCGGGGCCGGGCGCGTCAGGAGGGCAGAGCGCGGCGCGGCGCGGCGTCGCGGCGGAAGATGAATTTGTTGCGATGAGTCCCCGGAGGTCCCGGGGCGGGGCGGGCGGGGGGGGTGGCACTGCGCTCGGCGCGCGGGCCCTTTTCTAATTTATGGACATGGACGGAGAATTATTAACGTCCTGATAGCGGAGCCGCGCGCTCCGCTGTCATGTGTACTCACAGGGCACAGCGGACGGTACGGTACCGCGCTGCTGCCGAACAGAACATGTCGCCACTCACTGTCAACTTCCTCGTGAGATCTCGCTGGGCTCACCTTCACCCCGGCCCAAGGGGGAATACAACTCTGAAATTTTTGTTCACTTCGCAATTCAGAAAAAAAAATCAGAGAAATTCGGAAAAAAATCTTTGCAATCTCTAAAACAAATCATTGACATTTGTACACAAGAACTCAGAGTTATTTCCTCCTCGCCCGGGCACGACGAGAGTAGCACACTGTTGTCCTGGGCGTACCGGGGGGCCAGGCCCGGCCAGGCCACTGCCTGCCCCCCTGGGGGCCCCGGGGGCCTACGTGACCACGCCGGCGGCGGTGACGCCCGTGGAGCGGTTCGGTTCGGTTTGGTTTGCGAGACTCGCAGGTTGGAAGCGGATCCCTAAAATGCGTTTGGTGGATAAGGGGATCCAGTCTGCAACGGGACCGCCGGGCGACGCCACGTTACTGCCGCGCGATTCGGTGGAGCTTATTACCAGATGCAGCGGCGGAGCGAACCGCAATGTGTATCCGACCAAACCAGTTTACGTGCCCGCGTGTGAGTGTGTGTGAGAGAGAGAGGGAGGAGGGAGTGATAATGCTAGAATGCGAGTCGTACCGCCATTATATCTCCGATGTCAAAGTCAGCGGGGAGCGGGGGAAAGGCGGGGAAAGAGGGAGAGAAACGCAAATGGGAAACAGAGAGGAGACTAGAAAGAGCTTTTACATTAAAATCCGTACGAAATGCGTTTCCAGCAGCCATTAAAACTCCTCGTAGATTACGGGCATTTTTCGTGTTGCAAATTTTTCACCATTTCGTATCTCATCCATATCATGGGCTGGCTGCATGTTTCGCGCTGACGGCACGTTTGCGATGTACCGCATTCCTGCTCCAGTGACAGCTGACGATGGATGCTGAGCTGGGGAGAATTAGCTGTGTGGAGTGACGGCCCGGCCCGGGCGGGGCCTCGTGCCGCCTGGGGAATAAGACAGACGACGCGATGCGAGGGAGACGAGCAGTCATGAGGAGAGGAGCGAGCGGTATCGGAAAGTCATGAGGAGGGGCTGGTGTGAATGAGGAGCCCGCTGGGTGGATCATGAGCACCATGAATCACGAACGCAAACTCATTGTAATGTGAGAGACACTATTACACTCTGGCCGCGCGGGGAAGGCGACGACAGCGGGGGAGATAAACCAAAAGGGGACTGACATGAGGTCTGTTGAGTGAGACTGTGGCGGCGGCCGCGAGGGACTAAGGCGT
Organism: Frankliniella intonsa; assembly: GCA_033675135.1. Taxonomy (NCBI): domain Eukaryota; kingdom Metazoa; phylum Arthropoda; class Insecta; order Thysanoptera; family Thripidae; genus Frankliniella; species Frankliniella intonsa. The sequence goes on along the minus strand of CM066255.1, from coordinate 9,225,307 downwards.
GGAGGAGGAGGAGGAGGAGGAGGAGGAGGAGGAGGAGGAGGAGGGCGGCGGTGGTGGCGGGGGGGAGGTGTTGATCGAGATTGATGAAGAGTCACGGTGACTATTGCAGGCCCTACCCTGCGGCACAGGCTGCGCCCGCTCCGCTCACCAGCTGCGCTCACCTGCAAGTCAAGTGCACACAGGCACTGAAAAAACAAGCGGGATGTGCGTCACCACGTCAATGGGTGTGACCAGTTCGGGTCACACCACGTAATGCGACCTTAATGATGCGACGCCAGCTCCAGAGGCTATACGGCATTTACACATAGGAGGTCGCATCACAAACGTGACCAAATAAACTATACGGTCACACCACATGATGCGACCTCTCCAGGCGTCACACATGCAAGTGTGACGCGTGTCACATTAGTTTTTCCAGTGAGGCCGCGGTGCGGTTAGTGCCCCGCCCCGCCCAGGCGCGCGCGGGGCAGGCCATGCCGCGGGGGGGCGCGGCGGGTGGTCGGCCGACATCTCGAGTTACCGCCTGCCATACACCTAATGAACAGCCTGGAACAACATTGTGGTGGGGCGGTGGCGCGGCGGGGTCACGGAGCTGCGACCCGAGGCTTGTTGCAGGCCCTGCCCGGGGCCCCTCGCCTTGTCGTCGCCTGCCCGCCGGTCGGACGGCCTGGATGCCGCGTCGGCCCTGCGGATAAAAAGTTACAAGGCAATAATGAGCTAAAAAGAAATGGGAAGCGGAGATTTTCCTATTTCACCATTGGAGGCTGGCAGGCGGGTAAGGCGTCGGGGCGATGCGGATAGAGTGGGCTTCATCTTTAGCCCGACCGTCTACGCGGGATTGCGTGAGAAATGTCGATTGAGGTTAAACATTCGCGGAACATGTTTTGTAAGTGTTGGTTTTCCTATGCCCCTGCCCTGCCCCGCCTGACAGTGTACGGCGCCCGCCCTGCACCGCCCCGCCCCGCCCCGCCCGGATGGGGTCGCACCTGCCCCCTCCACCCCTTTGCTTTACGACCGTCCCGGACCCGCAGCCTCTCCGGTCACTGCGGCCTTACCCTGTCAACAATCTAGCCTCTTTGCATTATAATAATAATAACGAGACAAAGAAATCTGAGACAAACGGAGAGAATACTTTTCCGGCCGCGGCGCGCGCGGATTTGATTCAATGGAAGTAAACTCGGGGGAGGGCGGGTGGAACGCCGTCCCCGCCGCCCGGGCATTGTGAGTCCCAGGGAGTGGATTACGTGAGGTTGTATGGGTAATTCCTCCAGTCGTGGCGCGGTCGTGGCTTGGGGGGGGGGGGGTGAGGGGGGGCGCTGCGGTCATCGTCCCCGCGCGCTACAGGGACAGTGGGGGGATCAAGTGTATGATGGAGTAGCGGGTCCTGCCCGCTTCGGGCTACTCGCCCACCTCGCTATTCCACAACGGTTCCTCCCCCCCACCCCTCCTCTCTTTCTCTCTCTCTCTCTCTCTCTCGTATAAGGTCCGCGTCGCAACGCCGACCATTACGAGGGTTCTAGTCATCAATCCACCGCCCAACTGAACTGAACAGAGTATTTACAATTTCAGCAAATAACGTATCGACAATATCATGTCGTTCTTGATAAATCCCGCCGCACTTTGCATGATGTTATTTTTTCTACGCTGAAAATCTAGAGGGGGTCGTTAGGAGCGGCCGCCCGTGCTTCGTTGTAGGGGATTATCGCGCGCGGGCATCTGGGCACGCTGCGGGCAGGGATGGGCAGGCCTGGCGCAGCGCCCTATGGGCAGTGATGCCAGAGAAGTAGGCAATAGGGCACCCAAACACAGTGGAGTACAGCGGGCTGCGTCTGCACCTGCCTACTAGGCAACATGCTCGCACCTGTGGAAGGGTGCTGCCTAGTAGGCAGCAACCTTGCAGGGTTTTTTTGCCGTCCTTATTCCGTACCTATCAGGCGGTTCACTAGAGGAGGCATGCCGCCCCACCCCCACCCACACCCTCACCTCCGTATACCGCCACTGTACGGGCTGGCCCGGGGCCACGGGACCGCCATATCCTGCAAATGAGACGGTCATCATGAGGAGGGTCCTCGCCGGCCGGCCGGGCCAGACTAACCCTCTCCCTCTCCCTCACCCTCTCCCTCTCCTCTCAGTGGAGGGCGCGTAGCGGCGCTACCCTGCGCAGCACAGCGCAGCAGTGTGCAGCAGTGTGTGGTCGCTGATTGCTGCGCTGCTGACGCACATCTTCCATTTCAATTGGATCCGATTGCTGTGCGGGCCTCCTCCTCCTCCTCCTCCTCCTCCTCCTCCTCCTCCTCCTCCTCCTCCTCCTCCTCCTCCTCCTCCTCCTCCTCATGGACCTGAAGTCCTATAGGGTCACATCGGACCCCGGCCCCCCGGCCTGCTCCGCCCCGCCCGCCCCAGCGTGGCCCTGACTCTAAGGACAAGCCTAGCCGGAGGTCTCATGGCATACCCGCCCGGGTCCGGGGCCGCCCTTTTATGAAGTCGACTGTCAACGCTAACGGCAGGGCGGGGCGGGTCGGGGTGGGGCTCCACAAAGCCAAGGGCCTGCCTATTCCGTTTTCCTGGAAACCTTCCGCGGTCTTCTGCCACGTTTGGATTCTCCCTTATAGAGTGAGTGGGAACAATTTTACGCGGTAGGACTAGAAGTGGTGAAAGCTTTGGCCTAGTATTGCTGATTGCAATGATGAACACTACCCAGCCCCCTGCCCCTCTTGCTGTGGAATGCCCTCGGCCCCGCCATGTCGCGCACCCAACGGCATCCCTCACATTTTTATCTCAAACGCCGTCGCCGATAAAAACGTTTGACGTTTTTAAAATAGAGGAGAGACACTCGAGGGGGCATTTGAACCGCCGTCGTCAACTATGTACCCTGACCAGCGGGGGGTCCGCTGCCCGTGAGCGCCGTCAGGCGACTCGGTCCTTTACGTTTGTTGGCCGCTGGACGTGTCGCCGCCAACGCGTTCTTGTTGCCCTAAGACCTCATGATGATCTCTATCAAGGCCGGAGGCGATGGTTATCAATCAGTGGACAGCTGCGGGCTGAGGAACGGGAGGGAGCGGAGTGGAAGTGGAGAGTGGGGCATGGAGGAGGGAGCGGAGTGGAGAGTGGGACCTGGAGGAGGGAGCGGAGTGGAGAGCGGTATCTGGAGGAGGGAGCGGAGTGGAGAGCGATGTCCGGAGGAGGGAGTGGAGAGCGGTATCTGGAGGAAGCAGCGGGGCGACGGCGCGGTTCGCGCGCGCAATGTCGCAGCAGCTCGTCACTTCTCCGCAGCCGCGTTGGAACAGTAAATGGGCTTTCCTCGTTTATCGGAGAGCCGTCGATAGTTAATAAGAGCCGTGGGGCCGCGGTGGGGCCGCAGCCAGCCTATTTCGCTCCCGCTGTTGTCTTTGGCTGCCCCGGCGGCTTCCTGTTTTCCTTGCGCTTGTGGTATTCGGAGTGTACTATTCTACTGTTTTCCTCCAAGTTTTCTCCGTTTTATTTAGGGCTTCCGCGTGAGAGGTTGTGGCGGTGCATTGCACTGTGTAACCCGCAAAGAACTTTGAAGGATTTGTACATTTTACGAACGGTTTTATGAAGAACTACTTTGCAAGGATTTTAACAGATAGCAGAGAAGTTCTTTGCAACACACTAATTCTTCGCAGTTCAGAGATGGAAAAGTTCTCTCGCAACGCTGCAAAGAATTTCGTTTGCAAGCATCTTGCAGTGCTTTGGCGTCTCGGTCAATTACATAGACTCCCCCTCCCCCAAATCCCCCCCTCCTCCCGGGAGCCCCCGCAAGGAGTCTTGAGATAAACAAGTCCCGTAAACAAAGAAGCAACTGCTGGCGGTACGGCCGAAGTAAGACCGGGCGGGCCGGGCCGGGCCTCCTGGCCCAGCAGTACAGGGTACGCAACGGGCCGGCATTTCAACTGATGGGCTTCAACGGCAAAACTTGTCGGTGCAGCGAGTGCGCGCGAGGCGAGCGGCGAGACATGCCTGATGGCAGCTGCACTTAACTCTGTCACCCGTTCTTAAGAACGGAATTCTACCCCGCGAAATAAAAATAAAGAGCGGGATAAAAACAATGAAATTATCGCTTTGGGTAGTACTTGAGAGTTATTGTCGTGCTATAACAGCAAATTTGATGTTCAAAATTCACCCGGGTGACGAATTGCCATTAAACGTTACCACAACTTCTTTTGCGAGAATATTATAATCGAGAACGTGCTCATGATTCACTTTCTTACAGTTTGAGGACAAAAAGCCTCTGCCTGATTATCCGCCTTCTCACGATTGCTGCCGCTTCTCACCTGCCGCACAGCTCTACCAAAGCTTTCCCATGACCAATTTTTTTTTTCACATCAAGATGACCCCTTCACCCTTTCCCCCTTTTTCACCGTTTAGGCAACAGTGTGACATGGTGCGGCCATTCCGCGCAGGCCTCGCCTCGCCTCTCCCGCGGACTGACTGCTTGGAGGGATGGGGTTGCACGCGGGGCGGGGCGGGGCGGGGCGGCCCATCTGTATGCTAATGTACGATATGGCGGGAGGCTGCGCCGTGGCGGGGCGGGGCGGGGTGGGGCGTCGAGCCCTTGACTGCATATCCGTTATGTCAGCACTCCTTTATCGTGGCTGGACGGGGGATGCAGTGATGTGTGTGTTGTGTGTGTGTGTGTGTGTGTGGTGGAGCGGAGGGAAGGTCAGGGACTGCGGTCGCGAAGCGCCGCCTTCAGTCGCTGTCGGGAAGGGGAGACGACAGTGACACTGCCGCAGTTTATACTCTCAGAACCGACGGAAACCTCAATCGAATCACCTCGGAATCACCGTGAAGGGGAAGAATTTGTGCGGTAGTCCCCTGAAAAATGTGACGTGAATAGAGACGGGAATGCTCAGGTCCTGGTTATTCGCTGACGGCAGGACATTCCACTGTGATTATCTGTATTTTTATTAGGGCGTCGTCTCTCCACTCCTCCCTTGAGTTCTCCCGCCCGGTCTCACCCGGGACGTAATAAAATAAATGGAAAAAGGGTTAAGAAAATAGAGGGCGTGTTCATTCACGGGTTCTCCCCTGAAAAATAATATTGTGTAAACGGGAGGCTTGGGCTGGGCCGGGAGCCGGGCCGGGGCCGGGGTCGGGTTCCGAACGGAAGTTAATCTTACATGTAAATGTGAGGAGCTTTCCGTTCCGGGGCGGGGCGCGGAGCGGCGCGGGGCGGCGGTCCTGTCGGGGTCGGGTCGCACTGTTGTGCGCCCGCGCCGCACCGCGCCGCACCGGCCCGCCAACCCCTAGTTAGCATCCTCAGCCTGGCGCCACCTGGGGTCTCTGCGAGGGGCAGCAGGGGGTGCGCGCGCGCGAGAGAGAGAGAGAGAGAGACAGAGACAGAGAAGGGGAAGGGGGGTGGGGGAGAAAAATGTGAAGAAGAAGGGCGATCCGAAAGGCGATCGTCGATACGATTTAGGAGACGCCGGCCGGACTGAAAATAAGGAAAAAGTGTCGAGAGGAGAAGGAGGAGGAGGGGGGGGGTGGAGGGAAAGGGGGAAGGAGAGAGGGATGGAGGGAGAGAAAGGGTGTGTGAGAGAAAGAGAGAGGGTGAGAGAGATGCGGGTGAGGAAGGCTGCTGGGTTGAGATGGACGTGGAGCCGTCCAGCATGTGATGCCTGGGGAGGGGGACATGAAGAAAAAAGAGGTAGGGGGGTGCTTTATGAGACGGGGGATGGGGTTGCAAGGCTAGCCGGAAGGGCTGCTCTTTATTTTTCACGGCGGTAATTTCTCATACCGGACGGGACGGGGACGGGACGGGATGGTCGGCGGGGGTATTTACCATAAGTAGGCCGGGGGGCCGTGGGGGATTAGCTGACGTACTGACGGTAGCCAGCAGCAGCAGCGGCGCAAGCTGACGCCCCAGCACCACTGACAGGGGCTGAGCTGACATGCAGACGCGACGGTCGCAGCTCGCTCTTGTGCAACATGTGCAGTGTTGTCAGATAAGTAGGCAAAAATGTCCACGACTGTTCTTCTAAAGCGCAGTGTTTTATTTTGTGTTCTTGATGTGAAATCCCTATGGGCCGCGGGGGGTGTCTTGTGAGCTCCGCACGGCCGGCCGGCGGTCTCTAGGCAGGTGCGATTCGTCCCTGTGAGCGTGAGGGGAGGCGGGAGGGGGGGGGGAGGCAGGGGGAAGTCGTAGCGACGGATACGGCGGAAGACGGAGGTGAGGGCGGACGGGGACTAACGCCTGCATTCTTTGGTGTACGCCCATCTAGTAGACGCGCAGCCCGCCCCGCCCCGCCCGGTAGCCTCTGAAATAGCTGAAAAGTGCTGTGTTTCGTTACACAGTGGGGTGGGGAGGGCGGGAGGCTGTACGTTGTGGGTGCTCCACCCGCACGCCGCTTGTGGCGGGGCCCGCGCCGCTGTGACAGGCTAACTCGTTCTTCAGACTTAGGCTGGCGGGGCGGGGCGGGGCGGGGCGGGGTGGGGCGGGGCGGGGCGGGCCAGACCGAGCTGGCAGGCAGCCCGTGTGTGCCGGCCGGGCCAGTGCCGCCCATCCCATTATATTTTGGGTGGGGAGTGGGAGATAAGATTCACCATGGCGATGCGGACCATCGGATACGTCACGATGAGAATCAGGGTGTTTAGGAGGGGGAGGGGGAGTGCGGGGGATGGGCAGTGATTGAAAGAGCAGGGCTGTGAGGGGAGCGGGGCGGAGGGGCTTCTTGTAAGACACATCGTCTGTAGCTGTTTGGGGCGGAGGGGCAGAGGCTGTACAGCACGAGTTTGGGGAGCGCGCGGACTGTGTAGTGTGGTAAGAAGATCAAGGAAATATCGAAACACATCTTTTAAAAACTTAATTTAAAGAAAAAAGGTTCGGCTGCGCTGTTGTAGTGCTCTCGGTTCCCGCGTAGACATATGTAGTATCTCTCAAAATATACTAGATGCTGAGTGGTTTTCTAGTAAATGTGAGAAGCGGCGGGGTTGATGGAGGCGAATGTGGAGAGAGAGAGAGAGAGAGAGAGAGAGAGAGAGAGAGAGAGAGGGAGAGAGAGAGAGAGAGAGGGGAGTGGAACGGGTTGGTATGAGAAATAAAGCAGAACACAGCAGACGGGGCTGCTGGCTGAAACGAGTAACGTGGGGTGCATCGGAAGCAGGGAGCGAGGGGGAGATAGAAGGAGTGCGCAAGACTGTACAAGAGTGAGAGGGAGAGAGCAAGGGGAGAACGCAAGAGAAGGGGAGAGAGGACGCGGGTCGGGCCACGGAGCTGATGGAAGGGAGGGTGCGGTCTGGCAGGGGGGGGGGGGGGCGTTAGAAGGCTGCTCTGCTCTACTGGGATCGGAAGTGAGATGGGCTCTTAGATGAATAGAGAAAACGGGGAGAGAAATATCGCAAAAACCGTGGCAGCGGAAAGCGACGAATGTGCACGGGGGCGCGGGGTCCGTGGGGGCCACGCGTACAATTGCGCGAGCGAGGGAGAGACCGTGAGGGACCTTACTCTCTCCGGCCTCTTCCTCTCTCCATCTCCCTCTCACTCTCCCTCCCTCTCTCCCTTTCTCCCTCCCCCTCTCTCCCGTGCGGTGCGGATGGTGCTGTTCTGCCACGCGCGCGCGCGCGCACCCCCAACTTTGGACAGCCCCGTATTTTTCTCGTGCCCCTTTCATTCGCGTGGGCCGGGCCGGGCCGGGCCGCCTGGCTGGGGCTGGGCCGTGTACAGGTGGGCCCCTCCCCTCCCTTCCCCTCGCCAATCGAATGCGAAAAGAGGGCGGCGCAACTCGTGTGCGTCGGCCGGTGAGATACGGCGCTCTGGCGGACAGACCGTCGCAGCCCGCCAGGCCCACCAGCCCCTGAACGCCTCTACCCGCCGCCCCTGCCCGCTCCTGCCCGCCCCTGCCCGCCCCTGCCCGCCCCTGCCCGCCCCTGCCCGGAGGAAGCGGGTTCAGGGACGGCACATTTCCATACGCACGGGTCGTGCGGCCCGACCGACTTGTCCTGCTGCTGGAGGGCGGGGAGGCGGGGAAAAGGGGGCGGGGGTGAAGGGCGGTGCGGGGTGGAGCGTTATTTGGTGTCGCACTGATAGAAATCGCTACACCCACTCATGCCCACTGCACGGCCCGACCTCCGGGCAAAAAAGAAAAGCGAAAGAAAAAAAGAGAGGGGATATACAGGTTGGCACGCATGCTGTCATTGATATCAATATATAGGAAATTTGCGCAGTCTGACCGTCCTTTTTATTGCAATTCTGTATCTGCTGCCTCGCTGGTGTTGGGTGGGTTGGAGCCGCCCCGCCCTGCCCTGCCCCGCCCCGCCGGCACCTGTGTGGTGCGGGCGTTGTCCTCTCTGCCTCTACCCCATCTCCACCCCTCACATCTGCCCGCTGGCGTATGGCATTGGGCTGCCCCTACTCCCCCCGCACCACCCCTTTACCCCTTCACCTCACTGCCTTCCCCCGGTATTGGCTTCCACGTCATTTCCAGACCATAAAACGGCCGAGTATCGGGGTGTCCGGTCGGCCGCGGTTCTCTCTCTCTCTCTCTCTGTCTCTCTCTCTTGCTCGCTCGCTCTCTCTCGCCCCCCTCTCCCTCTCCCTCGCTCGTGTGCGTCCGCTGAGCGGACAGTCCATGAGCTGAAACCATGAGCTGGAACCCCGGGCCCCGACCAGCCACGCGAAACTCCAACAACAATATCAGGTTTTGATGAGACACATCTTTGCAGTTCGACGGACTTGTACTGTTCCCTCTTTTAAACCCGTGTTTCTGCCTTCCCCCCATCTCCCCTCCCCCTCCCCCTCCCCCAGTTGCTTCTGCTTTAGTGGCAGAAAAACCGTCGATTTATCATCCGCGACATTCGTTGTCACCCCGTGCGACTGTGTGTGCCGACATGAAAATAAAAAATCGGTGACAATCCCGGGCCCGGTGTGCTGAGCACTGACCTTTCTCTCTGTGTGTCCCCCGGCCCCGCCCCGCCACGCCCGCTCCATATTTCCGAATTTTCGCTTTTGACGTGGCCCGGAAATCCGGGCACGGTATGCACATGCCGCATGCCCGGGAGCGACAGAGATTGTTTGTATGAGAGAGAGAGAGAGAGAGAGAGACATGCCCACGCAATTTGCGCGTAAAATAATTTGGCTTAGCGTATATTCTTGCCCACACAACACGTTGAGAAACTTCTATCAATCTCATTGGCACGTGAAACCGACGGCGAGTCGCTGAGCCGCCCCGGCCCGCGGCTGTCTGCTTGTGGCAGTCGTAAAGCCCGGAGCCGTAAATATTTACATGCCGACGGGAAAAGAAAATGATTGCGACGCGGCGAGAAGCGGGACGTGTCCCCGCTCCCGCTCTGCCCCAGGCCAGGGGGGGCTGTTGTAAAACGACTGGCGGTGCTGCATCAAACAATCCGACCGGCGAGCGCGAGTACGTTCCGAGCAGAAGCGGGCGGGAGGAAATTTTGCAGTGCATTACACTGTAAATGACCACGGACATAACTGCCTTAGGACGTTTATAAATTTAACTAACTAACCAAGATACAATTTTCATGAAGTCCAAGCTTTTGACTGTGTAGTGTAGAGAAATGCTTTCATATTACGGACGATTTCGCGGATCATTATATATATGTTGGGGAGACCACCAGTCGTTTAGTGAGATACCCCAAATGTTTCATAATATAAAAGAATGTCTGATTTATAATACGAAAGAGGTGATTCGTAACAGGATTTTTTTAAAAATATTATGACAGCGGGAGGCATGGAGGCAAAAACACAACGTTTTAGTATACGATTTTAAGACCTTGACAAAAGTTCATGTATGTAGGCTTAAGTCGGAAAAATATTTTCGAGAGCGGAGCCTTTTTGGAGCGTGTCGTGATAAGGTCGCGACGCAAGGGCTCCGTCAGGCGGCGGGCAGCGCGGCGTTGACACTGTAGGCCCGGGTCGGGTGCCGAGCTGTGCCAGCAGCAGGCGCCAGCACCGCCCGGTCCACAGCTGTCGTACTGCACGCGCGAGCCGGGGAGATAACTGAGCCCGCCCCAGTGGCGCAATCGGTTAGCGCACGGTACTTATAGGACAGTGTCTGTGAGCTATGCCGGGGTTGCGAGTTCGAGCCTCGCCTGGGGCAGGAATTTTTTTATCACCCAGCGACGCCCACCCTCTGGAATTCTGGACAATTTTGAGGCATGGATGAACAAATTGCAGTTTGCGGGCAAGCAGTTCGCACATGACTCTTATGCCTCTAGCGCCTCGTACTTCCCCGCCCCGCCCCGCCCCGCCCCGCAGCTCCTCCGCAGGCCTGCGCGCGCCTAATGGCTTTTCTCCCTCGTTTAATTCCTCCTCCCACCCCTCATCGTAATTTTTTTTCCTGCCCTTGGTAATTTTTTTCGGAAGTTGCCCGTGCCGACACCAATTAACGAGATGCAAGGCAAGAGAGAGGGCGGTGCGCGCGCGCGCGCGCGTTGTCTGTCCCGCTGCTGGGGCGTGGCGTACCGGAGCGGGGCGGGGCGGGGCGGGGCGGGGCGGGGCGGGGCGGGGTGGCTTGGCGTGGTGCGGGGGCGAGCCTGGCCCGTAATCGGATTTGGGCGCATAGGCTGCGGGCGCAGCCAGACTGTGGCAAAAGGAAACGCGAATTTCGTAATAAGAGAGATTCCCCCTCCCCTTATTAGCCGCGCGGGGAGAGCCCTTCCTCCTTACTGTCGACCGACTTCGTTAAAAAAAACCCGGGAGGGCGGTATGAAAGAATATAAATTGAAGTGGCGACAGTAATCTCGGCGTATTGTTTGTGTTTCTGTGTTTTATTTTTTATAACTGACACGATTGTGTCTAATCTGTTGCTCTATTCTCGTTTGTTTCAGGTTGGTCGCGCGAAACCTTTCTACCTCGAGAGATAACGCCACCCAGCATAAGTATAGATAAGGGGAGCGCTGATGAGTCAGTTGGCCTACAGGCCTGCGGGGCAGCAGGCCTGCGGGCCTACAGGTCAGCAGGGCTGCGCGGCTCACCGCCGCTGGGGGTGATAACGGAGCCTGCTGTTCAGTCTGGTTCGAGTCTAAAGAGCGGCGGCGGGCATGGCACGGCGGCACGGCACGGTAGGGGCGGGGTGGTGCGCCCGCCGGCCGCCGCGCACAGGTGCACGTTGGGTGGCCTACCCGCCCGGTCGCAGGCGCTCGCCGCCGGGCGTATTAGCAGGGCAGTGCACTGTGTGTGTGCGTGTGCCACCCTCCCTCCAGCCGCACTACGCTCCAAATAGCTTTACGGTAAATTTCACTCACTGTGAAAATATCTTCGTAAATTTAAGACATTTAACGTAATTTATGAGTTGTAATTACAAGTGATGTTGTAAACTTGCGATCGGAATCTCGTAAATTTACAAAAGCCAATTTGTGCTCGTTTTACAATTTTGTAACTTCACGACATTTCTCATGGAAAAATTTCCCGCCGCAACCCCTACAAATATTTCTCTCAGTACAGTTTCACCATAAGCTGCAGTACTGCAGAGATCGCAGGATTCACTGTAAGCTATAGTGAAAATCACCGTGAGCTTTAAATAGTGTACCCATTGACTTGCTCCTCTCTCACCCCCTACAGTCCTGCGGAAAAAGAGACTGCGATGGAGGCGCGGAGAAGGGTCGGTTCGTGGAGCGGTGTGGCAAGGGGAAGGGGGGGGGGGGGGGGTTGTGAAAGGGGTGCCGGCGGGAGGGTCTGAGAGAGGAGTCCGCGCGCCGTCTAGGCGGGCCATTTAAACTTGATGGCAGAAAGCCCTCCCGCCGCGCCTGTCTCCCCCCTCCTCCCCCCCCTCCCAGCCCTAACGGCGTTGCGCCCGTGTGCCCCCTCCTCCACGTATGGTGCTCGCGCCGCGCTGCCCGCGGCCTCGTCGCCCGTTTCGAATTTCAAAGATATTTCCTCTGTGTTGTGGGGAAAGTTTCGTAGCAGCGCTTTAGGATCGCAACCTTTGTTTTGGCGTATCTTTTCTCCTAACCCTTGCGATGGTTTGCGGTTAACGATACTTTTGAAATGCAGCTCATTAAAATTTCTGATAATTTCTCATACAGTGAAACCTTAAGGACTAAACTGTCTCGGTGTCATGTACAGCTAGTGGGAAGGAGGAAAGGCCCTGGTAGTTTGTCGTATCTCCAAATTAAAGTGTGCCTGCTCTGGAGAGAAAGTCATTTCCTTATCATCGCCTCCCTTCAGAAAAAATAGAAGCTGTTCCCGTCCTTTGCCCGCGGCTTTTAGCTACTGTGGGATCCTTGAGCAGGGTGGCCGCTGGCGCTGGCCCGGCCCGGCGCCGCCCTCTAAAAGGTTACGTTACGTTATGGAGGCTGCGCGCCCGCCCTCGCGGCGCCCCGCCCCTGGCCGGAGAAACCCGATCCGTCTTGGCTATTGCGTTACGTGATCGATGACCGGAAGGGCGTAACTGCGAGGGCGGCGTGACGAGGTGAGAACAGGACCGCGGGACGGGCCGCCCGCGCCGCCCAGGCCGCCCCCGCCGCCTTCGCCCCCTCGCAGCCCCCTACACCGACTCCGCATCTAGGTCGCCTATTCGGAGCCCTCCCCAGGGGCATTAGCCTCGCCTCCCTAGACGTCGCATATGCTGTGGAGGTGGAGGTGCAACCCCCGGCGACCCCAGCAGACAGCAGACCTGAGCGGGCGCCCGCATCACAGATGTCTGAGGCGCTCCATCCTCCTGCCGGCTGAGGATCGTACCTCGGTCCTTGTCGCACTCACAGGATACTGCCATGCCCAACGTAGGGCACCGCCATGGGTGTGACAAGGACGGAGGCACGAGAGCGATCTTCTGAATCAGTCGGCTGGTTGTTTCAGAGGCGCCACGGTAAAAACAATGCATGATTTTTCGAGGAAAAAACATTGAGAAACTACCATAATAGACATTGTTTTTACCGTGGCTGGCGTCCGCGGCATTAAATTCCGGAGAACAAGAACATTGTATTGCATCGGGCCAGGACGGGGACGGGTATATTTTTGGCGCTATTTCTCCTATTTCTAACAGTTTGCCGGCGGCGCCGGTTGGGGCCTGCAGCAGCACGGCGATCCAATATTTACGTGTGCACGTGTGCTATATGCTGACATGTCGCGATATTAAAGTGTCATGTGCATGAAGGAGAGGGAAGAGAGAGAGGAAGGGAGAGAAGAGAGGGAGCTAGAGCGAGAAGAGGATGGGGCAGAGAGGACAGACGAGGAGGAATGTAGAGCGAAAAAGGTGCATCGGATTTGACAAGAAGCGATGGCGTTGCTAAGCTATGAGAAAATCTCGCAGCGCGAAGAGCGCGCGGCAACAGTTTCCCGTTGTTTGCTAAGATAAATTGTCTGCAATCATACATTTATAATATGTATAAATACATATTTATAAAACATGGGGAGAGAATGAAAGTGGATGTGTCGAGAGAGAGAGAGAGAGAGAGAGAATGAAAGAGCGAAACCAGGAGAGGGAGGGAAAGAAAGAGCGCAGAGAGCGACACCGGCTCTCCTCTCACCTCCACGACGCGCCGCGCGCCGCACACAGTCTTGGCACTGTCGAGAAGCCGGGCCGTAAATTTCTCATGATAAGTGGCGTCGTCGGGGGAAAAGAGTGCGAACCCGAGTAGACCTTAGGGGCGGTCGGGTGGGGGTCAGGGGGAGGGGGGGGGGGGGGGCTAACCGAGAGGGAGGGGTGAGGAACGGCCTTCATCGAAAAGGGATTTCTTTACTGAAGGCGCGAAAAAATTGCGTGCATCCAAGGTTAGGTGTGCCCGCGTGTCTGCTGCGCGGCCGGAACTCTGGAAATATCCAGACAGATGAGCGGTTGCTGGAGGCAGGCGGTGGTAGTAGTCCGGGGGGTTAGGCGGGTTAGGCAGTGATTTCCGGTGCGTGCGCTGTGTCTGTCTCGGGGCGTGGCGCGGAGTAGTGCGGCCTGGCCCCGCCCCGCCCCGCCCCGCCGGCACCTGGAGGCCCCACGGCGTGTTGCTGTCATGGCCAATCCCACCGGCAACTGATCCCTGAAACAGATTCCCCCCGGGATCAGGGGCGCCAGGCGCCAGGGCGGGCCACGCGCGAGACTTGTGGCGGAGCCTCTCCCCGCATACGAACGACTAACGCGGCAGCGGCGCCTACACACCTGGCGAAGAGAGAGAGAGAGAGAGAGAGAGAGAGAGAGAGAGAGAGAGAGAGAGAGAGAGAGAGTTAGTCTATTGTCTCCCTCAGGAGCTGGCCAAGTTTGTCCGGCCGGGCGGGCCCCACCCCTTTCTTTTACGTTGAGCGGGCGATCGAGGGTGACTTGACGTGCCGACGCAGTGTCGCCCCAGGGCGCGGTGGGCCACCTCTCTCTCTCTCTCTCTCTCTCTCTCTCTCTCTCTCTCTCTCTCTCATATTTTCGAGTGTGCAGTCACCGGGGCGCGTGGGCGTGGCGCGAGCGAGTGGAGTGGAGTGCTGCCCCCGCCCGCGCTGCGCTCGCTGACCCATTCCCTTTGACGTATTTCTCGGCGAGGCAAACTTTTCCCCGGGTGGCGGCGTGGCGTGGCGTGGCGTGGCGTGCATTTCCTCGCTCGGCAATGTGGCGCGTCGGGCGGGGCGGGGCGGGGCGGGGCGTGTGAAGCTGGCCCTGTGTTTGTTTTGCCGGGGCGCACCAAGGTCTGGCAAAGGATCAGGGCGGCAAACGGAGTTTAGTCGTTGCCTTCTCCTCTTCCTCCTCCTGGCCTCCTCTCCCCTCTCCTCTCCTCTCCTCTCCTCTCCTCTCCTCTCCTCTCCTCTCCTCTCCTCTCCTCTCCTCCCCTCCCGCCGCCGGCGCCCTGAGCTGGGCCCGACAGGTCCCCGATGGAAAGGAAACAAACTCCACTAAACCGCTTTGGGGGCGGCGTGGTGCGGTGTGGCGGTGCAAGCACGCATGACAGCGCACTGTTAAAAATAGTTGTCACCTGACATTTTGAGTGATGAGACGTTGTCGTCCAACTAAAGAATTGTTCTCATGCAAAAATCCCCTTTTGTAATATCACAACTTTTTTTCGAGAAGCAGGACAAAGGAAAATCTCTTTGAAAAAGAAAGAAAGGTGCAGAAGTTTTCAAAAACTTAACTTACTTGTCAATTTTGTTTTACTACAGTGCTACGTACCACCTTTTTTCCCCAGTGTGCATGAGTCGCGCGGAGTACAGTGCAAACACTCGTCGCGCGGAGTGGGGATATCGCTCCCCCCCCCCTCCCCCCTAATAAGATTATAGGTAAACAGTTCCCGTGTACATTTGCAAAAGTAAGAGCTGCACTGATGAAGCAGAAGCGCGTAATGTCCTCGGACAGTATTGTGTCTGCTACACAGCGCGGCGCGGCGTCCCTTCTCGTGACTGTCCCAGGCACGATATTGTGTAAATGTGTCTTGTTACGACGCTTGCTGCTCGCTCGCTTCGCGAATTATCTCTTGTTTCTCGTCTCCCCCTGTGTACTGCTCCAGAACGCCCCGCCCCGCCCCGCCCCGGCCGGGGGCTGGTCCCCTCGCTGTGTCCCGTGCCAAGAAGGGCAGTCAGGATGACGGGGGGTGCGTCGCCCGGGCCGGGCCGTGGGCCGTGGAGGGCGCGGGGAGGGACCAAAAAAAAAATGGGAAAGAGCAGGCTGAGTTCCAGCGCGGCGCGGTGGGGTGGCGCGGGGGCGAGGTGGGGCGGGGTGGGGGCGCGTCTTGGCGAGCAGTGCGCCCAGGAAACAAGCACCACAGCGCCACAACCACCAGCTCCACGGCGACGCAGCCATAACCGCCCCCCGCGCCCGCGACCAGCACCTTGGGCGGAAGCAGGGGCGGGACAGGAAGGGCAAGGGTGGGTCGTGGGGGTGGAGAGAGGGGGGGGGGCGGGCAAGAGCAAGGAGCAGGGGCGGGGAGGGAGGTTGCCGTGGAACGTCGTGCCGGGCCGGGCCGGGCACAATACGCCGGAACTGTTAAAGGCGTGCCTGCCTCGTCCCGCCGTTCTCTCGAGGAGAGGAACTCTCAGTCGAATTCCTCTCTGCTGCTCTCTCAGCATATTTTCCTCGGTATTCCATGACGGGTGTTACCGCGTCATGCATGGATCAGGTGTGCAGGGTATTGCGGCACTGAATACCCCCTCGACGAGGCCGTGGGGGGAGGGGCGGGGAGGTGCACCGCCTCAGTCACCCCTCTCCCCGTACTTTATGTGGTTCGCGCCTCCGACCCCGACTTGGACTTCGCACAACATCCCGCTTTTTTCTTTTTTCACCCCCGCCTACTTTTCCGGCCTTGTCCGAGGTCAGTAGTCCCGCCCCCCTTTGGTGCTGGCGGCGGTGGCCCCTTTGAGCCTTCGTCAATGCCGACCAGTGTTTGTACAACTGTTCAAATTTCCCCCGCCTCCTTCCACTTTCACTTATTTTCTTTTCTGGCATTTCTTTGGGCTTGTGGAGGCCTTCTCTCTCCTAGTAAGCTTACTTTTTTCCGCTAAGCCGTGACATTTTTTTTATTAGCCCCTCGGCGGCCCCAGGGCGCCCGCTGCCCGAGGGACGCGCCGGCCGCCCCGCCACAGTCACCCCCGCGCGCGTGGACCATTTTCTTTGCTCTTCCTTTATTTCCTTCTTCTTCTTTTTTTGTTTTATTCTGCGCGTCAGTTAGTCTTCGCGCGTCTGTGAATGTTTGCCTTTGTGTGTGTGTGCGTCCGACTGTCTTCTGTTGGCGAACGTTTTTCGATATAACGTCGTGTTGCTCTGCTGCTGTGTGGTTCGCGCGCCGGCACCGCCGGAGAGGGGGTGGGAGGTGGGGGCGCTGAAGCAGCCCGGGGATTGCTGCTACGCTCTTTTCCTTCTCCCCCCCAACATCCCAACGCGGTCTGGAACCGCCGAGGCCTAGGACCGGTGCCCGGCCCGCCCCCGCACAGCCTCCCACCACCACCCCTCGTGACCCACCCCGTGCACCGGGCCACCCCCTCACCGGGCCGCTCGTCCTAAGACAGCGCGGGTGGATCTGGTGGTCCTCTCCCGGATATTGGACACTTATGTACCGGTACCGTACGCGGAAATTCTCACAGCGCCGTACTTTGTTGGCAGTGGATTTGTTCATGGGTTTTGTTATTGACACGATGGTTTTTGTAAAGTTGGCGCTGCGGCTCCTCTGAGAGTATGCAGTCGTGTATGGGAGGAGGGCTGCAGCCCGCCAACAGCATGCCTTGTATGCAAAGCGCGAGTTGGATTCGTTTTGCGCAGCACATGCGTAATTATAGATCGGTTTATTCATTACATTCTGCGGTGCCCCCGCGGTGGCCAGGATCGCCCAGCCCCACGCCGCGAGCTGGCCCCCCGCTGATTAATAGTTAACACCCACAGGGGTTATACGTTCGTAAAAAATATGGAATCTATCCGTTGTATTTATACGAAACAAAAATAATAAATAAATAAATAAATAAATAAATAAATAAATAAATAAATAAATAAATAAATAAATAAATAAATAAATAAATAAATACAACAACATAGAATCTTTCAAATCGTGCAATGTGGAAACGAAACTACAGCCAGTATCTTCAAAAAGTGGCGGTCGGAGGCCGACTGCTCTCTTGATTCAAGCTGACTTTACGAGTCTTTACGACTAGAAAAATATAACTCTTTTGATACAATAGGGTTCAAGCACTTTAAAGAATAAGAAAACAAAAGCTTTCAGTATTGGGCCTTATGAGAGTAGACCATATTCAGATCTGCATGAAGTACTGACGCCAACATTTTACACTGGCCAGGGGTGCTCCATCCCGCCGCGCCCGCAGCTCGTGCTGAAGTGTCACGTGCCTCGTCAGCGCGCCGGGCGCCGGTGTCAGCCGCACGCCGCCCCGCACCACCGCACCCTGGCCGCCCAACCGTGTTTCATTATTACGGGCGTCGCTTTTAAAAACGGTGGCTGGTCGCGGTGGGCGTGCGAAACTCGTCTCCCGCGCGGGGGCGGGGCGGGGCGGGGCGGGGCGGGGTGTCAGAGCCAGGCGGAGCCAGCAGGCCTGTCGATACACATTTGTTGTTTCCAATGTCCCGAGTGACTAGTCTGGCTGGTCCCAACTGTCCCCTCTCTGTCTCTCCCTCTCACCCTCCTCACTTCCTCGCGCCCTCCCTTTCCTCTCTCGCTCTCTTTCTCTCTCCACCTTCAATAGCGCCACTTAACTGTCCCCTCCCCCCCCATCCTTTTTTCGACGCGTTCAATTCGTTCGCCTCCATAACTTTGTCGTCCTCCCCTTCCCACTCTTCTGCAGAGGGGGTCATTGGCGCTTGTGTGTGTGTATGTGACAATGTGTGGGTGTGAGAATGTGTGTATGAGAGACAGAGAGAGAGAGAGAGAGAGAGAGAGAGAGAGAGAGAGAGGGGAGGGGGGAGGGGGGGATAGAGAGAGAGAACGTGTGAGTGAGAATGTGTGTGGTGCGCCTTCCCTATTTAGAGGGCCCCCGCTGCCTGCATTGCTGGCCGAGCGAGCAGAATTTAATTTCGGACTGCCCGCCAACTAGCGGCCCTTATTCAGCTCGCTGGACGTTACTCGAAGACCCCCATGCAGCGCATTCTAGCGACTCCTTCTTTCTGCTGCCTTCACTCCAACAAAACGTTGCACGAAGGGAGGGCGAAATGCACAAAAGATGACAAAAGGAGAAAGCCTAGTTTCCGTCTCGTTTCTCCGGTGAACGATGTGCATCTCCCCCTCCCCTCCGTAAGTGCAGGCGCGTGGTCGCCCCTGCCCCGGCCCCGGCCCGGCGCCCTCCGGCCTCCGGCCAGCGCGCTGGCCTTGCACGAACGAAAAAAAAAAATGTCCTCCCCGAAAAAACTTTTTCCTTTTTTTGCTGGAACCGACGAACTGCAGCGATTGAGAGAGAGAGAGGAGAATGAAGGAGCAATTTGCGATGAGGGGGCAGCGGGGCGGAGGGAGAATGCAGCGCTCAAGATTTATTTGGCCCACGTCGTTTGAGCAGGCGATACCACTAAAAATAATAACGCCATAAATAAAGTTTGGTTTGTTGGACAATCTATTGCATGAGCCTTGTTGTTGCACTGTAGTACCTTTGCTGTGTGTATTACGCCCCGGCACTAGTACAATCGTTTCTCTAATTAAGAATATCCGTGTGAATTCTCGTTTTTTGAGTAGCCCGCCCCCTCCTCTACGCCCTCGGAGCCCTGGTGCGGGCCTGGTGCGTTGCGCCAGTGATTGCATTACCCCCAGGGGGGGCGCGGGCCCCCGCCACCTGCAGTGCAGTGGGGAGGAGGGGGGGGGGGACCACATCCCACTGGCGCTCTATCTCTCTCGCAGAATCGTCTTTTTCCCCCCTTGGCACTCTGTACGCAACGCGTTTGTATCGGCAGGTGAATTTGTCATACACGCCTTTGTGTGTGTGTGTACGCCCGGGGAGGGGAGCGAGGTGTCTGTGGCGGGGAGGTCCTTCCGCGTCCGCTGCGAGCGAGCAAAAGAGAGAGAGAGAGAGAGAGAGAGAGAGAGAGAGAGAGAGCGAGAGAGAGAGAGAGAGAGCGAGAGAGCGAGAGAGAGGGAGAGAGCGAGCGAGAGAGAGAGAGGGAGCGGGCTGGCTTTGAAAGAAAGGTAGAACAGAGGGAGACGCGCAATGTAGTGATTTTTTTTTTCCGTTTCCGCGCCAGAAAATGACATTTTGTGGCCCGGGGCCGAGGCACGTCCACCCCGCGCCCGTCCTGGTTGTGACGGCCGAAGGGCTCCCCACAGTGTCCGCCGGGCCGGGCGACCGCATGTATTTCTCTTTGAGCGCCACTGATTTAGTTGGTTCCCCGTGGTCGTGGCCGGGATTGGGGTCAGAGGTGCGGCTGGAGGGGCGGGGAGGGATCCCCTGGCATCCCGCCTGGGGACAGGGATGCAAATGGGGTGGAAGGATGCGACAGTAACCGCGCTTTTCTTGGCAGGGGCCGGCCGCGCCGCGCCTCGCCATGGTAGCGCAACGGGGAGAGAATTGAAAGTAGGGTAAAGAGGAAAAACTATTATGGCACCAGTTTTAGCGCTATTGCTGTTGATGCCAACGTGACTTTCATCGGAATGCGATGATGAATTTTATAAATTTAGGTCACATTGTGATAACTGACTGGTTCGCCCCGCCTTTATGGAGGGTCATTGTTCGTGCGAGAGTGCGCATATTGGAACCCGTCCGAGCGTTTTAGGCAAGGGAGCTACCCTGAAAAGAGGTCTGCACTCGATTTCTCAACTCGTTCGTAGGCAGACAGACAGCTTTTGACAGCTGTTTTGATATATTTTTCCGTGTTTATTTAACTTGCGAGTTCGCCGCGTTGGACATGACCAACATTTGATAGTAATAAAAAAGACGCTGATTGAGAAGAAACCCTTCAGTCTGGGTACTTCCCCGCCCCTCCCCTCCCGGCCCCGCCCCGCTCTGTCCTGCCGAGCGCAGCGCAGCTGCGGGGGCGAGGCGCTGAGGACGAGGACTCAAACGGATTTGCTGAGACGGGCAGGAAAAGTTTTCCCTAAGAGGGACACTTTGCACGTCGCGAGCTCAGTTAGTCGGCCAGACAAATAGGGCAACACGGAGCACCGCCCCACCCTACCCCGCCCTGCCCCGCCCCGCCCCGCCCCGCCCCGCCCCGTGCCGCACCGCTCCACACCGGCACGCGGCACGCCCGTGCCAGGGCCAAAACCGCCGCCGCGTCGCCCGTGAGGTCGCAATTTGTTAGCGCCAGAGGCAGGGGGAAATTATACCGTAAGATAAGATTTAAGGAATACATTTTTTCCCCTCCTTTCTCGAAAATGAAATACCTCTCCTCTCGTTTGGGCGTGGCGCTGTGGCGTCTCGTCTCGAGTTGAAGGACCGGCTGTTGACAACACGACAGTCCTTCAGTCTCCTGGCCTGGCAGGCTCCTGGCAGGCTCCTGGCTGTGTCGGGCGGCGCGTGCGACGCGACGCTGCCTGTCGCCCCCAATTTGCCATTTCCCGAGTGCGGGCCGGCGGGGCGGGGCGGGGCGGGGCGGGGCGGGGCGGGGGGGGGCGGGGCCGGGGCGTCTTCCGCTCGGCCCCGCGTTTCACCCTTTTTCGCCACCCACTCACATCCTCTTCCCCCCTTTTCTTTTTTTTTCTCTCCACACTCTTCTCACCCCTTATAAACTCGAGAGACCTCGTCCTGTTATCAGATCCGCCCTTCAACCCCCTCCCCCTCCCTCCACCACCCGCACTCGCTAGTTTCCCTTCAACCCCCTTCGACCCCCCGACGTCTTGCTTCACACCCCTTCCCCCTCGTTTAGTTCGACGTTGTCCGTCCGGCGTGTTGCCATACGTACTATGAGCTGCTCCAGTATGCCCCCTCCCGTCTCCCCCTACCCTGCACATGCTATAACCCCTCCTCATCATACATCCCCCACCCCACCCGTTTTAACGGGGAGCGTCCATAAATTCAAATTACTCTGTAGGGGGCGCCCCCTCACAGTGTAAAAGGGGAAGGGGGCGCCGGCAACGGCGGGCGTTATCCTGGTGAAGCGGCACTGCAAATGAGCCCCCGCCCCCTATCCGCCTCTCTCTCTCTCTCTCTCTCTCTCTCTCTCTCTCCCTCTCTCTCCCTCCCTGTCCTTCTTTCCCCTCTACACGTGCCCCGGTTTTTTCTTCCCACCCCTTACTTGTCGCCCAGAGAAAATGTTTGTTGGCTGGAACTGGGATGGCCTCATCTTGGCGTTGGCCAGGGTGGCGGCGTCCGGGAGTGGCGGGAGAAAGACTGGGAGGGGAGGGGAGGGGGGGGAGTGGCGCACAGAGAGACATAAGGGGGGGTTCGTACTGTTTTCTGCAACACGCTCCAGCAGTAGAGCGGACCCGCGTCGCGCCTGAGCGAGACACACGGGCATGCAGACAGACGGACGGGGTCGGACGGGGTGCGTTGTGGGGGACTGTGGGGCGGCGGGGTCAGGTCCGTTGCTGCCGTGGCTGTGGTGGTGGATGCGACCTTGAGTTGTCTGAGTACCCCGCCTGCCTGCCGCGGGGCGGGGCGGGGCGGGGTGGGGCGGGCCTTCACTGAATGGCTAAGCGAGCCTTGTCTGCGTCGCGCCGACAGTACGCCCTCCTTGTGCACCCGCACCTGCAACCTGCAGTCCTGCAGCAGCCCGGACGCGCACAACACGAGCAGGGAAAGCGATTTACTTTTCTCTTTCTCGTACAAAGTGAATAGCTAGTTGTCTGACTACCATCACCACCACCACGACCACCTACAGAAACAGATGAAGGTTGGCGGGGGGTCGTTGGTAAAGAGCCCTCCTAGAGCCGGGCCGGGCCGGGCGGGGCTGGGCCCACCACACTGTGGCACTTGCTATCGAATGCCCCCCGCCGGGCCGCGGCGCGGGGAACAGAACGACAATCCCGAAATGGCTCCCGACAGGTTAGGGGCTGACAAAAGAGAGAGAGGGAGAGGGAGGGAGAGAGAGAGAGAGAGAGAGAGAGAGAGAGAGAGAGAGAGAGAGAGAGAGAGAGAGAGAGCGGCTCTCCAGCCAACAATGGCGCCGGCGTTGACTCTTTTCTCCTTGCCGTGCTAATGCGCCCGTCTTTGTCTCATTCCCTCTCTCTGGCGTTACATTATTTTATTTCCGGTTCCGGAGGAGGCTGTCCTGTCTGTCCTCTGTGGGACCTCTGTGGGAGAAGGAAGGGGCGCTGCTGGCGCCAGCGGATGTAGAGAGAGTGCAGTGGGCGCCCCGCCCCGCCGGGGCCCCGCCCGCCCACGGAGCAGGGCGGCCACTGTCCCCTGCTACTTCACTGGGGAAAAAAGTTGTTACCTGATCAACTTTCTGTGTCATGACTCGTGTTTTAAAACTAAAGAATTGCGTCTTCACGAAAATCGTCTCGAAACTTTTTCTGGACTACCCAGATTAGTGCACAATAGAAACGATAAGCAGCCCTGTATTGTAACTAGGAAGAAGGAAAATCATTTTGTTAATTTTTGTGCCAAAACGGTTCTTTTCCGGCAAAGCATGAGAAAGGATTTTTTTTTGAAGTGGTAGTGGCCGGTGTCGACATGGCTCTGAAATGCTCGCGTCGTGTTGGTTTTCCTATCGACTCTTTCATCCAGTTGTGTCGTCGTGCTGTTGATAAAGAACAGTTAATCTTACGGTTTTGGTGTTTCTGTTGCAGCCGGCGCCACGGACCAGCCGCATTTCGTTCCAGACCGTAAGTTTACTTTCGGATCACGTCCTCATCGTTTTCGAAAGTCGTGTGTGTGAGTGTGTGTGTGAACGTGCGCGCATACACGCACACACACACGCACACGCGTTCGCACAATACGGCAGCAGCCCTTAGGGGTAATTGAGAAAAAAATAACAGATGGGTATGAAAGGGTTATTTAATACCTCGTCTATGGCCCCAAGCCTTTCGCCAGAGATTCACCTCGATGATAGGCCCATTTTATCTTTATGCGTCGTTTGGCGACCGATGTTTTCATGGAAATTCTGTCGTGGTCTGCACGGTTGGAGGGGTGCTACCTGGGTAGAAGGGTTTGCCTTTTCTGACCTTGAACTTGCCCGCGGCATTCTTTTTAACTAAAGTATGGGAGCAAGCAGGTGAAAAGCGGAGTCCTCCAAGAGGTAAAACCTGTTGCTCTGGAAAGTTTTAAACTCCCTGCTGAAATGTAAAGCACGCAGTTCACAGATGCGTTCTGTAAAAAATGATGCTGAATGATGACAAAATCCCCTTCTCACCGCAAATGTTTGAGAGGCGCAACGCTGCACAATAGCGACACGGCAGACGACCGGTCAGGTCTGGCATGTGTGAGTGTCAGAGGGAGAGTCAGAGGGCCAGGGAGAGAGCGAGAGGGAGAGAGGGATAGACGAATGGGGTGAATGCCGAGAAACACAATTATCCAAGCGATTGCTTCCCGTCCGATTGATTTGTTCCGAGAGAAACAAAAGTTGGGCTGGAATGGGTTTGGGAGAGAGAGAGAGAGAGAGAGAGAGAGAGAGAGAGAGAGAGAGAGAGAGAGAGAGAGAGAGAGAGAGGGGGGGACAGACGTCTCGGTCTATCGGTATCACAGGCCCGCCCAGTGTGGAAGAACACCCCCGCGTCGAGCACATCCGGAACTTGAACATCCGCGGAATCTGGCGGTATCGGCTCTCAGTTACGCGTGCCAGTTGTAAGGACGAGCCTCGCCTCGGCCCGCAGCCAGGTGGGTATGTGCTGCGGGAGTTACAGGCGCTGCAGTCATCACAGGCCCGGCCCGCCCGGCCCCGGGGCGTTTGAGCAGCGTGACTGCAGATTCATGCAAAGCGGGGCGGGGCGGGGCGGGGCGGGGTGGGGCCGCAGTAATGGGGAGGGGCCCGGGGGCGACATTACAGGTGGCTGCGCTCCAGCTCGCCGTGTCCGGTTCAAGTTGTCCCGCCAGGTTGCCAAGGCCAAGATTAAGTGGACTGTGGAGTAGATGCGACGGCAGGGTACGGGCCAGAGCGCGGGGGTGCAGCAGGAATGTGTCATCTGGTTTTTAAAACCAATCTTTAGCGCAGGACGATTTTTTTTTTCTTTGCTGTGTTCTCCGAACACGGCCCTGGGGCTCTCATTTCGTCGCGAGCCGGCTATTTGCATAGCATCTGACTTGGAAGCAGCCCTGCCCCCCGTCCTGCCCCGCCTCACCCCACCCCACCCCGCCCCGCCCCGCCCGGCCCCCCGCCCCACCCCGACTTCCTTCTCCCACTTTTTGCCAGCGAGTCCTGCAGTGCCGCCTGCAGACCCGCAAGCTGTCGGAGCTGTGAATGGACGAGTCCACTACTATGTTGCATCTCACCCACGTGTACGCTTGGGGCGGGGCGGGGCACTCACTCTGTTTGGAGTGAATGGGAATGGGGTGGAGGAGGGGGTAAGTGGTGAAAGGCTCGAGGTCAACGACCCGGCCGGGCGCGTCTTAGTGGGGCGTGGCGTGGCGGTGGTGGTGGCAGCCTGGTAGCCCCAACTCAAACAACTTTACTGTACTGGAGACAAAAGTGAACCCCCGCCTCGCCTCGCCTCTCCCCGGCACAAAGAGTGCTACTTGCCTCTCGGCTCGGCTCAGCTCAGCTCGGGCGACTCAGGCTCTAATTATGAGTGAAGCCTTCCCCTGTATCCCCCTAACCTGTCGCTTGTTCTCCCCCCCCCCCCCCCCCACTCCCTCCTCCCCGTTTTACACTCTTTAGCCGCCCCCGCCCGCCGCGCCGTCCTCCTCATCGATATTCGAGGTATAATTGTCCCTGCCAGCTACGCTGATCATGAACAGCAGACGCGAAAGGGTACACTCTTGAATTATGCATTGCATTGGTGGAGAAGGGAATTAATGTGAGGCCCTCTCGCTCCCCCATACGCGCGCGCGCGCTCTCTCGCGGCGCGCTTCCCCCCTCCCCCCCCCTCTCTCTTTCTCTCTCTCTCTCTCTCTCTCTCTCTCTCTCTCTCTCTCTCTCTCTCTCTCTCTCTCTCTCTCCGTATACTCCATCCCGCCCCTCTCGCTCGCTCGCCCTGAGACCGTTTAAGACGCTCCCTGCCAGATTGACCCCATTAGCAAAGAACCCTTTCTGCCGCGGTGGGCGGGGTGTGGCGGGGCGCGGCGGGGCGGGGCGGGGAGGCAGAGGGAAGAGGCTTGTTACATCGGGGCGCCGCGGGGCCGAGCCCGGGCGGGGCGGGGGGTGGGGGTGTAAAATGAAAGAGGGAAGCGGAAGGGTTGCACGGGCGGTGATGGATGCGTGCTGCGTGCGCCGCGCGCCCTGCTGCCGACTGATACAGAAGAGCGCTCATCTCGCTCTGTCCTTCTCTCTCGCATCTATACGGCGCGCCTTATGAGTGCGAGAGAGACAGAACGAGGAGAGCGCTCTTCTGAATCAGTTGGCTGACTTATGCCGTCGGCATCGCGAGCTCTTCTGCTGTTCCCAAGAGATTCACGTGTGTCGGGTGGAGGCCTGTGCATGGAGGGAGACCTCAATCAGGTCATGCAGTCCCTGGCCGGCTCCATGCTCTCGTATACCGTAACCTGCTGCACTCAGAGTGCGCCCGCGCGCCCGTGTCCGACCCGACGGGACGCTCTCCATCTCTCTCTCTCTCTCTCTCTCTCTCTCTCTCTCTCTCTCTCTCTCTCTCTCTCTCTCTCTCTCTCTCTCGCTCTCGCTCTCTATGTCTCTCTAACTCACTGCAGACGCCGGTAGCCAGGTCCTTGGTCTGCAACCCAGTCTGGAAGTCCTGACTGATTAATTTGCCCTTTGAGACGTAGGAGGGTGGCGTGGCGCTGCGTGGTGGTGGTGGTGGTGGTAGTGGTGGTTGGGAGGGTGGGGTGTCTCGGAGGGTTCGACGGAGTGTTCTCTTCTAATTACCGACGAGCGGAGAGGACGAGGGGAGGGGGCGGGGGGGAGGGGGAGGGGGAGGGGAAGCGTGTGCTGCCCTGTCGCCAGACCTTTGGGCTTCCTTGTGTGTCGTCTGCGCATGCCATCATAACCGGATCAGAATGTTTTACTATAACGCGACACTGCATAAAAAAGTTCTCTCTCTCCCTCTCACTCCCTTCCTCTCTCTCCCTCTCGCTCCGCGCTTTGCCCAACCACGCGTCTCCGAGTGACAGGTTTCATATTAAATCGGCCTCTCACTTTGCCATGTGCGCCGCTATCGTAAGATTTTCCACATTCCCTGCTCTCTCTCACTCTCTCTCCCATCTCTCTCTCCGACATTGTTCCCCCTCCCCCAGCCGGGTCTCGGCCGAGGTAAACACGTTCACCGCCCTGTTCTCCCCCTCCCCCTGTCTCTCTAACTGCCAGCCGCCACACTAATGGCAGAGGAACAATTCCGATGCGATAATGGTACACTGAAAAAAAAAGGTTAGGACATGACACCATTTAAAGGCGTTAAAGAACACTTTTTAAATGTAGTTATTGGTGGTTGGCCGCCGCGCGCCGCGCGCCGCTCTGTGGAGCGCCTGGGCGGTGCAGGGTAGGCCGGCCCGGCATGGCCCCGCGCGGAGCCGGTTGCCTACCCTCTGTCTGCTAGGCGCGCCGGTGCCGGTCCCAGCCAGCCCCCAGCCCCGCGCGGCGCGGAGCGGCGGGGACTCTTTGGTGCCGATGTTTTCCAACTGGCCCGCCTGTATCTTCTGCACCTGTCACCTGTCCTATCCGCACACTAAACCCGTATGCACTGTGAAAAATGTCTTTGTAGATTTACGATAAATTTTGTAATTTACGATTTACGAAATATGTTGTAAATTTACGACAGGCCTTTTCTGCTCGTGAATGAACCCCCCGCCCCCTCCCGCACGCACCGACTTTTGCGAGCGGAGGGAATTGAATCCAAACGTACAACAAGATGAATAGCGGTACCGGCGCCGGGAGGGGGGCGGGGCTGTGAGGTGTAGGTAGGGGGGAGGTGAGGTTAGGGTGCGTGGCCGCGCGCTGCGCAAAGAGTGAGGGGCCTAAAGATGTGGCCCGCAGGAGGGGGAGGATGGGAGGGCAAAGGGATGCAGAGCAGCGGAATGGGTTCAACCGCGGAGCGAGAGAGGGCAGCAAGGGGAGGGGAGGGGTTGCGCAGATTGGAGGCAAGGAAAGCCAAGCACGCCGGTTAGGTTGACTCGGCGCGGCAGCGTCCAGAGACCAGACAAAACGCGCGAGGGAGGAGGCGAGCAGAGGAGTAAAAGGAATGGAAGAATAACAGCAGAGAGGGGTTGGGAGGGGGGGGGGGGCAGAGGAAGAGTGAGAAAGTAAGTGAGAAAGAGAGAAGGAGAGATGCGCAACTTTTATATGAGGATAAAAAGCAAGAGCCGCCGTAAAGAGATGGCGGGAGGAGCGCGGCGCGCGGCCCGCGGCCCGGCGCACAATGAAAAGATATAGAGGTACGTCGTCGTGAGTTATATTTGGCTTCGTTCGCGCGCGGGCGGGCGGGGCCCTGCTGCACCCGTCCGTGTGGCGGGGCGGGGCGGGGCGGGGCGGGGCGGGGCGTGGCGGGCGCACCGGGGACAGAGCTTTGCGAGCAATCTCATTAACTGTACGGCGCTGCCGCTGGGTCTGAATGACGCCTCCGTGTCGCGTTGCTGTATCGCGCCGCGCCGCGAAACGGAAGTAGCGTCAGCATTATCATCATGGTTCTCCTCCTCCTCCTGGCCGCGGCCGCACGAGGGCGACACACTCACACGCGTGGCGATGGTCACGAAAACTGCCCCGCCCGCCCGTCCCGCCCCGCCACGCCCCGCCCCGCCACGCCGCCACGCCCCGCCCCGCCCCGCCCCGCCCCGCCACGCCCCGCCCCGCCCCGCCCCGCCGCGCTGCAGTATGAGGGGCCGCGGCTCTGCACTTGCGCCCCGAGCGCTCTCGGGTTAATTGCGAGGCGAGGGGAGGCTTCGCGCGGCCCCGGTGGCGTGAGAGAGGCAGAGAGAGCGAGAGAGAGAGATAGGGGTGGGGGGGAGAGGCTTGAGTTGGGTGATCGCCGCTGGTGCGTTCGTGTCGTCGTGCTGGTGATGGCAGGTCGCCTCACCTCGCACGTGGTGTTGTGGGAGTGAGAGCAGGATGATTCCGCTTTACAAAAATATCAAAATAATTCCGTCGCAGCTCCTCTTTTTGTGGCGGTAATTGATCGGTTTCTATTCCGTTGTTATTTTCAGCAGACCTACGCATCCTCTCTCTCTCTCTCCCTCCCCCTCCCTTCCCCCTCCCTTCCCCCTCCCTCATGATGCCTCCCCCCCTACTACCACCACTGCCCTTATTTCCTGCCAGCGTCGTTCTTCCGCCGGAAGATCCGGTGGCGGAGCAGCAGGGTAAATCCGTAAAGCGGAAGATTTTGACCGCAGCCGTCGTGGCGGCCCCGCCCCGCCCCGCCTCACCCCGCCCCGTCGCGCCCCGTCCCGGCCCTGCTGTGTTGTGTGAGCTCGGACGTTTCGTTCATCCTTTATACATGCGAAAAGGAAGGCGTGTCTGTCCCCGGGGTGGAGTCTAGGCGAGGTGAGTCGCCAACCCTTTGCGCCTTCTCTACCCCGTCCCCCTCCCCCCCCCCCTCTCTCCTCCTCTTGTCTCGGAGGCCCCGCATTACACCTGTCGTACACGGCGACGGATTTTGTCGTGGGCCGAGCGAACGGAGAGGGATCAGCGGGCGGAATCGTATCAGACGAGCGGAAAGGAAAATCCAAGATAAAAAATAAAAAGAAGAAAGAAATAAAGAAAGAATCCAGATCCCCTGTAGGTGCGTGTATTTGTACGGGCAGGGCGGGGCGGGCTGCTGAGCCTTGCGGAGCAAGACGGATGTGAGCCGTGACGTTGATGAGACGGGGGCTCGTGTGACGGCCGGGGCTACGTAGCGGAAAACTCTCCGGGCCACGCTACGCCACGCCACGCCTCGCCATTTCGCGACTCCGCGCCACGCCCGCCGCCGCCGCCGGCGCCTAGCGCGCGGCGCGCTGCTGGAACGCGGTTTCGCGGCAGTGTAATTTTCGCGTTGGCAATTTGGCACCAAAGTGGAGATAAGTCCGTTGTCCACCGAGTTTGGGGTATTTGGCTTTGTGCCCGGGCCGCGCCGGGCCGGGCGGGGAGGTCCCCGCCACCGGAGCACCGTGACCCCCTCCTCTACCGCCCCTCCCTCCCCCGCCCGCCCCCGCCCGCCCCTGCCCGCCCCTGTCCGCCCCCGCCCGCCCCCGACCCCGTGGGTACCTCAAGGTGGAGGCACCCCCTCCCCTCCCCCTCTCCTCCCCAGCATCCTGCTCGTCCGTCTTCTTCTCGTGCTCCCCGGATGAGGATAATTTTATTACAGCCCAGCCATTGATTACCCCCTGGACCACCGCGGGGCGGGGCGGGGCGGGGCGGGGTGGGGCTGCCCCGGCTGGCAGGCGCTGTGCTGCTGCTGGCGGTTTGCTGCGTCGTGCTCAGAACCCGTGGGAATTGTTTGGTTCAGTATTTTTGAAAACAAAAATGAATGTTTCTAACGCAGTTTAAAACGTAGTTTTAAAACAAATTTTCTTCCAATTTTATTTTTATTTTTATTTTAAAGGCATTTTTCGTGCTTGCGTATGGTCGTTTTCTGCAAATCAAGTGCTGCCCTCTTTTAGTTCTCATAAAATCCAACGCGTATATTCATATTAGGAAACATGGAAAGCGTTAACTCTTGCCCTGAATGGTGTTGAACGGCCTTAGTGGGGGGAGGGAGGGATGGAGGGATGGAGGGCGCTGATGGCGTGCCGAGTCCGAGAGGAGAGGGTGGGGGCGGCGGGGGCACTTCAGCCCCTCCCTGCATGAACGCCACGTTACACCCTGTGTGTACTCTCCAATCTCACTCCCCCTCTCATCTCTCTCTCTCTCTCTCTCCTCTCCCCTCTCCCCCTGTCTCTCTCCCGACCCTTGAGCCGATGTTGGCGCTCGTCGCGCCGCGGCTGCCACTCACTTCTGCGTCACTGATCGACTGGCCGCTATTTTCCGCTCCCCTCCACGAGACAGGCGCGACTGCGAGGGGCGCGGCGGGGTGGGGTGGGGCGGGGTGGGGCGGGGCGGCCGCAGATGCTCCCCAGGCTAATTTAGTCGGTGACAGTCCTGAAAAAATATTTTGCGGCTGTAAGGTTCACTCGGCTATTAAACGTACGCCCCATTCATTCACGGGGCCCGCGCCACACCTTTGTGCACAGGACGGTAAAAAAAAGCATGCCAAGGTCGTAGTGTGAAACCCTGGAAAATAAACGTCAATACTCAACAGGCGGAGCGACGGGCAGCGCGAGGTGTAAGGGCGGGGTGCGGCGGGGCGGGGCGGGCCGCACGCATGCTCTGGAATTGGTTCGTTACTCGCAGTGGGCCGGGCCGGGCGGGGCGGGGCCAGGCGGGGAGCCCCTGGAGACCGCGGCGTGGCGTGGCGTGGCGTGGCGCGCCGACCCCCTGAAGCGCAGGCCCCGGGGGGAGGCGAGCCCGCGCCGCCGGCGCCCCGAGGGGGGCAGGGCTTATCTTGGCCTCGGCCGGAGCCCCGGGGCCGATCACTGAGGGGGGAGAGGTGGACCATTCCCTATAAATCACGATCCCATACCACCACCACCACCACCACCACCGCCACCATAATTTCCGAATAATTTCCAGGGAATTGCGATCCACGGGGCGCTGGCTGGCGGGAGGCGCCGCGCCTCGCCTCGCCACTGCACGCGGTAGTGTGGCGGTGCTAATTCGATTTGGCCCTTAGGGGCAGGGGGCGGAGAGGGGGTAGATAGATAGACCGAGGAGCCGGGCCCGGGGGTGGGGTGGGGTGGGGTGGGGGGCTGTCCCCCGCTTAAGGCATTCCCCTACGAGGCCGCGGCCTGAGCGCCCAGGGCTCGCTGGAGATCTCCTCTCCGCCGCGGTGGCGGGCGGTCCGTGGAGCTGTTGGGGGCAGACCAGCCTGCCTCCACTGAGCGCGCCGCGCGCCGTTGGGGCTCAATGAGGAGGGGCGCCCTATCTCGCCCCGGCTACAGTGCTCTCCTCTCCTCCCGGCCTCTGGTGTGGGTTCGGGCGGAGTCACTTGGCGTCCACCACCAGGGCTCTCCGGCCCGGCCCGTAGCCGCAGTCCGTGCTCGTGCTCGCGGGGTGCCGGCGGCCGCGGTCTGGCCCCCCTCCCCCCTCCTCGCCTCCACTCCCTCACACCAACCCCTTCAGCGATTCTCACACTTCACCACTTCCGCAGACCACCTCCCCCCTCTCGCCCGCCAGCCCCCGCCCTCCCTTCTCGCTGCTGCACGCCTCCCTCCCCCCCCCTCGTCTCTCTCTCTCTACCTCTCTCTCCCTCTCTCTGCTATTTCGCGAAGCTAGAGGCTAAACGGCGAGAAATTTTCCAAAGGTTATTGCGGGAGGAAACAGCAAGCCCCACCCCCCACCCACCGCCATAGAAGTTTACTCCGCTTTGATATGACTTTTGCAGTTACATTCCGCAGTATAGTTTAATTCGATACGCGTATATTTATTCACAGTGCTTTTCTGAGAGAGGTTTATGGTCGTAAGTTGAAAAGTAACCCATATTAGCTCCACACTGTGTAGGTCAAGGTTTACAACAAAATTTCCATGCTAAAAAAAAAAAAAAAAAACAGATTTAAATTAACAAAAATATTCTTAACAGCGAACAGTTAGCAAATATTTATTTTAAAGAGCCCTTCCAAGTTTTTTATTTTTTTTTCTTTTGCAAAATTTTAGCGTTTAACGTCGTTGCGTAAGCGTTAGTCATCATCAGGCGTTCCGTTATTCATGAAGGGCGGGGGTATTTACATGGAGTAAACTAGTGCGTAGGGACGGCGCCGCGCCTGCCCCCCGCCGCACCCCGCCGCACCCCGCCGCACCCCGCCGCACCCCGCCGCACCCGACCGCTTCCTGTCACGGTCACATGTTGCCCCCCATGCCTCGTCCCTGTCGTGTCCTCGGCGCCGACCGACCAAACATTCCCCTGCAATTAAAGCCATTATTGCCATCCGATGCTGAGGGGTGGCGTTGGGGGGGGGCAGAGCCAAACCAGGGCATTACGCGGCTGCCGGCTGAAGAGTCCGACGTGCGCTGTGGCGCCAATGGGTACGCCCGTGCTGCCCGCGAGGATGTGAAACCCAGTCGCAAACACTAGGCGTGTGAATTTCCCTTCGTACACTTGGTCACGTGATGCCTGTGAAATTTACGTAGGAAAATTTACTCCTCGTCCATGTGCAGGAATCCAAATTTACCAGGGGGACGCTACGGCGATGAAATTTTGGCAAGCAGTCGACGACCAAGGAGGAATTGGAAGATTGGAGGGGGTGGGGGAGGAGGAGAGAAACAAAGGGAAGGGGAAGGAGGGGTCTGGCCGGGCAATGGCTTGCGGCCCGCGGGCAATTAAGACCTAATTTATGTGATTCAACGGTGCTTCTTCTCCACTGCCCCTCGTCCCCCTACCCTGTATCCTGCACCCCTCTCCCGGTCTCTCTCTCTCTCTCTCTCCCCTTCTCTTCCTCTTCACTTCTGTGAAGCCTTCCTCCTCCCTGCTTCTCGCTCCCTCGCTTTCCTTCTGACCCTCTCTCTCTCTCTCTCTCTCTCTCTCTCTCTCTCTCTCTCTCTCTCTCTTCACGAAGCCCTCACAAAGAGCACGTGGAGACGAACAAAACAGTCGAGTATAAATCCCCAAGCTGTCAGCAGAAGGCGCCTGCACCGCAACCAACCACTCCAGCGGCGGTTGTGGGCGGGGCGGGGCGGGGTGGCCTCAGGGTATGGCGCGCCCCATTCGACACCTTCTTTAGGCCTTAATCACTCGACCTGGCGCGGTGCGCCGAGGAAAGTGCTTCTGCGTCGCAGAAAGAACACAGCAAAAACCTCCGGGAGGTTTGATCTTGCACTTGCAAGGGTGTTTTTATTTCGGAGACTACCCGCCCCGCCCTTCCTGCCTCGCCCCGCCCCGCCCTCTGCGGTCTCGCTGCACCCTCACACGGGCAGGCGGCCTGGCTGCGGCCCGCGCCCTGCCCTGCGCCCCCCTGATAGATAGGGGCCCGAGTGTAATCCCCAAAGTTTTCCTGCGCCATTCCGTTTCAACCCTTTGGGGGTCCCACCAGGGCCCCGCCAGGGCCCCGCCAGGGCGCACTGCCGCGCTGCGACTCCAGGACAGGCAGGGGCAGGGAGGCCGGGGGAGGGGGTGGGGGAGCTGGCAGCCTCCCGAGGGGGACACGGCCGCCGGGGCCGCCTGCCAACTCGAGCTCCGCCCCGCGCTGCCACACTAAGGCCCAATCCTTATTCATATCAAGTTTGACGTGTGTGCGTGCTCTGTGTGCGTCTGTGTGTATGGCATGCGAGATAGCTCCAAGTTTGGTAAAATTGAAAAGTTAGGGTGGCTATAGTGCGTCGCGGAGGAAAGAGGGAAGTGAAGAAGCAAAGCAGGGGGCGCTACTGTATGTCCTTATGTTATCAACATTTTCGAGTTTGTTTTTCTCTGTATGAAAAGCTATGAAACTATAGCATTTAAAAGTAATAATTTGGCTATAATGCGTTTTTTTTTTTTTTAAATCTTGAAAACAGTTTTGGTTTTAAGGTAGCGAACTTGGACGTGTATGTGTGTGTGTGCGTGTGCGCTGATGCTCGGCAAGTGAAGCCCGTGCTAGAGCTGCTCGTCTAGTGCCTCTCCCGCCTCCCCCGACAGTCCCGGTCGAAAAGTTTGAGAGCTCTCGTCACTTGTGTCGTGTGCCTTTCATTACACGCTACACCGTGCGCCGCCGTACTCACACTCCAGCCTCTCCCATCATCTCACTTTTGCTCTCCGCCTCTCTCCCTCTCTCCCTCTCTCCCTCTCTCCCTCTCTCCCTCTCTCCCTCTCCCTCCCTCTCCCTCTCTCTCCTCTCTCTCTCTCTCTCTCTCCTCTCTCCCTCTCCCTCTCCCTCTCTCCCTCTCCCTCTCTCCCTCTCCCTCTCTCCCTCCCTCCCTCTCTCCTCCCTCTTTCCCTCTCCCTCTCCCGCCGCGTCGCCACGCGCCGCCCTCACTTTCTCCGCTCAGTTGTTTGTTGCCGGTATTGTGAAGTGTGCAGCCGCGGCGCACTCTGCAGCGAGCCAGAAAGAGTTGGGCTCAAGTGTGTGTGTGTGTGTGTGTGTATGTGTGTGAGAGATAGCGCCCCATCTCCGACAGGCAGGGAAACAATATAAATAGAGCTCGCCGTCCGAATCTCGATAAGGCCCTTTGTCACTCGTCTGTGCGAAACATCCATCATGTGGAGCTGTGCTCAGCGCATGCGCGACAGCTCGCCCCGCCCCGCCCCCCGCCCCGCCCGCACGGACAGCAAGGGCCTTACCGGCCGCCTGGGCGGGGCGTGGCGGGGCGGGGCGGTACCCCAACTGCCAGAGGAGAGGATTTTTTCGCCTGCAGCCCAGCCGAGCTGGCGGAATTCCGCTGGGGAATGCGATGGCGAGTGAGAGAGAGAAGCTATGGGAGAGCGAGTATGAGTTCGGTCAGCAGTTGATCCGGCCGCCGCTACAACAGCAGACAGAGGCTCGGTGGTACACGGGCCGGCGTCGTAAAAATTCTAATCATTGGATCGCGAATCCCGCAATAGAGAACACGAATAAATAAAACGGAAAAAGTGAGAACAAGGAATGATGGTTCAGTCGGATATCATCCAGCCGATTCCATTCGGCTCGCGGCCGGCCTCGCTTCGTGATTTCCAAGATGAGAAATTCTGTCGTTTGTTTGTGGGTTCGGACTCTCTCTCTTTCTCTCGGTCTTTCTCTCTCTCTCTGTCTGTCTCTCTCTCTGTCTGTCTCTCTCTCTCGCTCTACCTCTCTCTCCTCTTCAACTCTTGCTCACGCTGCGCTTGGATCCAGCGAGGTGGCGTGGGGGCATTGGCATCTGCCGAGGCCTGGTGGTTCGATTTGTTTTGCATGAGACTGTGCTGCCATCTCTCTAGGTTCCCCTGCAGCCTCTCTACGGAGCACACTCTCTCCCTGCCTTGGTCTCCCGCCTGCCTCCCCTCCCCTCCCGTGTGATTCGTTTAACGCCCCGGAGCTCCGCTTTTTAAATGAACACTGCGCAGTAATTGCACGCGCAGTGGCTGCAGTGCGCTGATGGCTGCCCCGATAGCGGCACCAGCCACAATGCTCCGCCCCGCCCGCCCCGCCCCGCCCCGCCCCGCCACGCCCCGCCACGCCCCGCCCCGCCACGCCCCGCCCCGGCCGGCCCGCGTACCGACTGGGCTGGTAGGGTACTTTTGTTGCGTGATACGGTATCTCTACGAGTCGCCGCGCGCATTGTCGCCTCGGAGAAACGGCGTCATCCCCGGAGAGAAGCAGGGGGGAGGCGGACACTGGAAAAAACATTGACAGCAAACAAAACCGTCACTTTACTCGGAAAGGGTGGTCGAAAAAAAAAAACAAAAAAAAAAAACGCTCAGTCAGCGTTACGTACGTACCCCACAGTTTACACTAAAATTTTACTGTTCAATATCTTGAAAGGTCAAATTTTATCCGTTATAAAACTTTTTTCTTCAGTGGATGAGAAAGTGGCCGTTGGCCTGCCGATAACACTGTTTTGTATTTTATTCCGGGTAAGAAAATTGCTCCGAACTTTGGTGTAAAACTTTCCTTTGATTTTCATTGACGAGGTACCCGTTTAGCCCTGCGCGCCCACATAGCCCCACACCGCGCCGCGCCCGGCCCCCGCCCCCTGCCCGCAGCGACCCATTCCGGCAGGGTTTGGCATTGTGTTCGGTTCTCAATCTCCGTTGTGTAGCCCTCCGCTTTCCCCTCCCCCCTCTCTTTTCGCTCCCCACCTCGGCGGCGGAATATTACAACTCATCCATAACACATTCACTCTCTGACCACAACCCCCCCCCCCCCCTCCCCCCGTCCCCAAGTTCCTATCCCGTATAACCCAGGGGCTCTTTCCTGTGCTATTTTCTAAAGATTTTTAATTAAAAGTAAAAAGAAAACGTTTTAAGGAAAATAAGAGTTAATTTTAAAGCTCATGAGTGTGGGGGTTTATTTGATCATTTTGGATGGACGGTCTAGAAAGTTTCCCTTTTTTGGTTTAGTTCACCAGACACACACACACACACAACTGCTAGAAATTCTGTTTTTTTCTTTTCTCGTGCAGGGTGCAGGACACTCGTGGCAGGGAGACGTGCTCATGCGTGGCGGTGGCGGCAGGATACCGCAGCACGCGTAAAGAATAGCAACATCTTCCGCTCAGGGGGTCGGACAGGAGGGGGGAGGGGGGGAGAGGGCCTCATCGGCTCCTATCTCCCCCTCCTCTGTAACCTCTTCATCTCTCTTCGACCTGCTTGTAGTAATTGACTCTCTCTCTCTCTCCCCCCCCTCTCTCTCCTGCCGTGTATGTGCTGGCTCAGGGTGCCGCCAGGAAGTGGAACCGGCGAGTTTATTTAGAGCCCGGACCGCGCCGGGAATCGAGTTTCTTGTGTTTCTGTTTTTTGTATCGGCGGTGTGTAAGCAGCGACAAAGAGAGTGTGCGAGGGAGGAGATAGAGGGGGGAAGGGGGGAGATATGGGGACTCCGATGTGCGGGGGTATGGGACGGGGGGAAGGAGATGCTCTCCCCTGGGAGCGGGCTCACGAGGCAGAGCGAGAGGGAGGAAGGAAGATAACACCACAGAGTAAAAGAGAGAGTGTAAGAAAGGGCAGAGAGCCATGTCAAGGCTAGAGAGAGAGAGAGAGAGAGAGAGGGAGAGAGAGAGAGAGAGAGAGAGAGAGAGGGAGGGAGAGAGAGGGGATATAAGAGAGTAGGAGAGGATTAGACGGGAAATGGCGGTTCTCACTAGCCCGGCCCCGACCCCGCCAGCGCGCCGAGAGGGAAGATGATAGAAACAAAATTCAGTCCGGGGGGGGGGGGGGGGGGCAGTAAGAGGATACTGACTTCCCGGCGCGGCGGCATCTGAACGCGTCTTGGACGCACCAGGGAGGCCGGCTGAACTTGACGTTTTTATTTTCGATAGACCCGTCACGAATATTATGGTTCAATAGTAGTGCCAACGAATACAAAAGTCTAAAAATTGTAAGAGCAAAGTTCTTTGGCGAAAGTTTGTGACCTTGTGAAAGCCTTTCGCTGAGTGTAAGGTGTATCCGTCTCAAGCACATGCTCCAACCCAAGACCCCTATCTAAAGCCCCCGCCCCGCCCCTGACTCTAACAAGCATGCCGATGTGTGTGTGTGTGTGTGCCAGGAGGGCGGGCTCCTTTGCTGGTAGTTAGAATGTTGACCTACTGACCCAGTGAGCGAGGGTATAGAGGCTGGAGTAGGGGTACCTTCGTGGGCTCTCCTCGCTTCTCTACATATCTCTTTCTAACCTCGAGGACCTCGAGTCGAGGTGCCTTCACGATCCCTTTCCCCTTCGACGACGGGAATTTCTATGCCCCTGCACAGTGTATGCGGTTACTATCTCTCAATAAACAATTAATAAAATAAGTCTAAACTTACATCCTCTCAACCCCAAGAAACAAATGGCAAACACTGTAAAAATTATTCTTCGTAACTTTGCGATATTTTCCGTAATTTTTGAATTACGAACGGTGTCGTAAATTTACCTTGGTGTTGTAAATTGACGAAAGACTATTTGCACTCGTTTGTTAAGAGTTGCAAGTCAATGTTAAGTGTACTTACAATTTGTTTCTATTTTGTCAATGTGGTTCCGTAACTTTACGACATTTTTCATAGACAAATTTTCTCGTTACACCTACAAACATTTCTCACAGTGCATAGGATCTAATTTTGTTGATTTTCGTCTCTCTTGCAGACACGTGCCCGGACACCATGTTCAGGTGCAAGAATGGACGTTGTTTGCCTAAGTCGTGGACCTGTGAGGGTGAAGACGACTGCGGGGACGACTCCGACGAGGACCCAGAGCTCTGCAAAGGTGAGTAAGGGTTGTGGAGTACAACGTCCACTTCTCGTTTCGTTGTCATCTTTTTTTTTTATGAGTGAGAGTGCAATTATTTTTGCGCTCAGTATGATATCGGCGATGGTTTTTCCCTTCTCTCGCTGCGCATCCGGCCGCTGCATTGTACAGCCGCGGCGTTCTCAGTCCTGTTAACGGAATTTATTAATGTGATATCAGAGGAGGGCTTTGTGGGGGCGAGGGCGCACAGGACAGGGTTCTTTTGTAATCGGATTATCAAACGCTGTTATGTGGCGATGCGCGCCCGCTCTGTGTAGAGAGGGGTTAGGAGGGGGGAGGGGCACGGACAGACTGACAGACTGACAGACAGACGGACAGACGCGCCGGGGGCGCTGGGGGCGCCGGGTGGTTAGCCTAACCCGGCGGCGGGGCTGTCGAGCGTATTGCCTACCACCCGAACGCAAGGCGTTCACGGTCCATTCCCGCGCGAGCTAATGCAACTACTACACTTCCTAATCCATTATTTAAGGGGAGCGTTGTAAAAGCCAATACCCAATTTACATTTTCCTACTTGCGAAAATTTCCCTTTCTTCTAGGAATCAAAGCAACCGCGATTTTTTTTTATTTTTATTTTTTTTTACACGCGGCGGAGAGTTTAGCATGACGAGATTCGGTCGCGGATCGCATCGTCGGCTTCACCGGCGCCTTGCGTCGGCGGTATGTGTCGGCTTACAACTTCTAAACTCGATTAGAGGGCCGCTTGAGGGAGGGATTGGGCGCATGCTTCGCCCCGCCCCGCCCCGCTGCGCCCCGCCCTGTGCCCCGCCCCGCCCCGCCCCGCCCGCTGCCCTGCGCTGCACTGCGCCCCCGCCCGCTGATCTGATTGGGCGAAGTGGTCCTTGCGAGGCTATTCATTTCCAGGTGCGCTCTTGTTTTGTTTCTATCCTCCTCGTCCTCTCCCACTCTGCCCTGCGGTGAGACCGATAGACTTGGAGCGATAGAGCGGGAGAACCTGCGAGAGAGAGAGAGAGAGAGAGAGAGAGAGAGAGAGAGAGAGAGAGAGAGAGAGAGAGAGAGAGATACTCGTGGGCGGGGAAGAAATAAACGGAAGTTTGGAAGCGCGCTGAATTGAAATATTGTCGGAGTTGTGCCACGTCCGTCGCCTTTATGAACCCCGGCCGACCCGGCCCGGCCCGGGGCGGGCGGCGGGTAGGGCTCTGCCAGACGGGGATACACGACGGCGCGTTTTATCAACTCCAAACAGTTGGGGCGGGGCGGGGCGGGGCTACCCCGTCCCCTGGATCAAGTACTCTTTCCCCGCTTTCAACGTCCCGCCCTGTATTCGATGCGGTTTTCTTAAAGCGCCAACCGGTCTTAAAAATGTTTTGGATTTTCTTCACAATTTCTTTTGTTTGGCTGAGAAACCGGGATGTATCTTGGAAGTTGTATCTGCAGGTGGGTATGCAACGAGTGCCGCGAGTATCTGCGCGTACCGGCGATAATGTATTGATTTTTTGCGCAAGTTGTTCCGAATTTTTGGCGAGTTATCTTGAGTAATTTGAGAATCTTGAAATTTTATAACATTATTTGTAAATTACGAAAAAACGACGTACGAAAAATGTTGTAGATTTACGAATAAGACATTTTTCGGAGTGGATAGAACATACGCCACGCACGCATGGTAACTTCTATTCGCGCGCGCGTGCCGAGAGTCCGATCACTCTACTTGACGCCTCCCCCCTCCTCCCCCCGCCATTGATGAGTATCCCATGAAGCCCGTCCAATCCTCCAACATGAATTATTTATTTCCGGTCACAATGAGCAGGGCTCGCCAGACAGTCGGTTCAGTATCACGCAGCGCGCCCGCACGCGCATATAGTTTTTATTTTACGCTGCTCTTTTCTTTCTCTTCCAAATTTATTTTCACATCACAAATTTTATACAGGGGTGAGGCGCGGCGGGGCGGACGCGTTTGCAGGCCACGCAGCACGGCCCCGGCGCCGGCCCCGGGCGCCCCAGGGTAGGCATTGTAGCAGGGAGGGGGCTGCGAGAGAGAGAGAGAGAGAGAGAGAGAGAGAGAGAGAGAGAGAGAGAGAGAGAGAGAGTGTGTGTGTGTGTGTGTGTGTAGGGGAGGAAGGGTGGATTTTTGTGGGTAGAAGGGGAAGGAGCATGGGGGTTGGGACGGTTGCGAAATGGGGTGGGCATTGAGGGGGGGGGGGGGTGCAAAAGGCGAAGGCCATTCGCAGAAAATAGAAGTGGACCAGATCAACTGTGCGGTTAGGTCGACGGGAGGCGGGAGGGCAGGCGTGGCCACTGTGCTCGTTGTCGACGCCGCTGCCGCCCGCTCTGCGCGTCTCGTCTGGCCGTTGCGAGAAGTTGAATTCTGGACGCTGGGAGTTGGACGAAGCAGTTTGCGTTGTTGTCCCAGATGACCCGAGTCAACTTGTTGTGTGGGTCGGGGCGGGGCGGGGCGGAGCACCGTGCACACGTGCTGCTTCATGTTCGTCACGACCTCCTGTTTCAAGCGTGGGGCCGCGCCGGGGACTAGCCTTCTCTCGTGCAGCGTCGTGTCACGACGTGGTTTTAAGTGGGTGAAAGGCTTAGTTACCATGCACGTCTTGGCTTTTTATCCAAACCTTCAAATTGAAAATTTAAACATAATATTTTAATTGGTATATGGGATTTTTTTTTGTTTTTGGCGTATTAGAGCAGCTACCGTCAAGACATGTGACACTCGCCTTGTTTTTGCAGTGTACGTACATAGTTGTGTGTGTGAGCTGCTCGCGCTGCTTTCTGCTCACGCCCGCGCGGAGGGCACCGAGGGCAGATCGCGGCCGTGCGGGTGATGCTAATATTCGGACGCCACTCCACTTGGGATGCGGCGAGGACGAGCGGCAGCTGCTCCTGCATCACGCTACGCCGCGCCACGCCCGTTTACACGCTCCAAACTTGGTCCAAACTGTGGCGCAGAGAGGGAGGGAGGGGGAGAGAGAGAGAGAGAGAGAGAGAGAGAGAGAGAGAGAGAGAGAGAGAGAGAGAGAGAGAGAGAGAGAATCAGGGCTGCTCTGAGAGGTGGCATCGATTATGCAGTGATCAACGCCTCTCCGCCTGCGCGGGCCATGGCGGCAGGCTCACCCCCTCCACACTCTGAAAACTATCGTTGTTTACGAAATATGTTGTAAATTTACGGAGGACCTTTTTTTTTTTTTGCTCGTGAATGAATTTCAAGCCGATATGTAGTGATTGTAATTTTACGATTTCCCATTTTAATTTTTCAACTGCACTTGGTAGAAAATTTTCCCGTTAACCTACAACTATTTTTCACAGTGGCATCCGCCCCCACCCCACCTCTCCCCACCTCACCCCTCCTCCACCCCCTACCTCCCCCCACTACCTCCCCCCACTACCTCCCTCCACCTCACCCCCTAGCGTTACCGCGCCCCGCCTGGCCCCTACCAGTTTGCGCGCTGGACAGTATAACGCGCTGCTGCCAGCTCTGATGATGCCGCAGCCTCGCTCTCAAGTAATTAAGAAAAGTGTGGCAAATAATTATGTTTCATCCCTGTAACTCAATCCCTCCCCCTTGACCCGGAAACATATTCTATTATTCACTTATTCGCCCCGCTCCGATGTGGTCTTCCCTGTATATTTCCCGCTCACGGCCTTTTCACCGAGTCCTGCTGAACATCACCCCCCACCCCCTACCACCTTCACCCCCTCTCGCTCAAGTCGTGCTACTTAATGTATTCTCCCCCTACCTCCTCCCCCCTCACTGCCAATTCTCAGTGAGGAGGCCGTGAAACCGCAAAACATCAGGCAGGGCTGGCTGGCAGGCAGGCCGGGGTGGAGGGGGGGCAGACCGCTCCGCCGGACCGCGGGGAGGCTGCGGGGAGGGTCCTGGAGTCAGTGTTCATCAACTTAAGACTTTTTAATTGGATTGGAACTGTGCGTCTTCCTGTCGCCCCCCTCCTCTCCCTTATTCATTACCCGCTCGGCC
This sequence comes from Frankliniella intonsa, assembly GCA_033675135.1. NCBI lineage: Eukaryota > Metazoa > Arthropoda > Insecta > Thysanoptera > Thripidae > Frankliniella > Frankliniella intonsa. The sequence goes on along the minus strand of CM066255.1, from coordinate 9,183,158 downwards.
TGTGACCGCGAGCACCGGCGGGGCGGGGCGGGCCCGGCCGGCCGCGGCCGTCCTCTCGGAGCTTTTCCTCGTGCGGCCCGGCCCCCGTCTCTCTGCCCCCTGATTCAGGAGATCGCCCTCGTGCCTCCGTCCTTGTCGCACCCATGGCGGCGCCCTGTGCGGGGCTCGCAGTGGCGCACGAGTGCGACAAGGACAGCGGCTGGTGCAGGAGCGATCTTCAGTCGGCTGGCTGCGGCCGGGCGGACCTCAGTGCTTCTCCCGCGCGGCCTGTCGAGGCGAGAGGGGGTTGGGGGGTTGGCGTGGGGACACCATGGTGGGGTTGCAGAGATCGGCCCGCGGACCCGCGGCCCGGCTCTGAGGAAAGAGAGGGATAGATCGGCAAACGAGAATTTGCAACGCTAATTTTTTTTTTTTTTAAGCGGACACAAATATCCTTTTTGTTGGAGGGGTGCGATCAACCAAACCCTCTTCTGTGTCGGCCACTATAGAAAGAACCGTATCCTGGTGTAGCTGTGGCCTGGAGGGGGGGGGGGGGGAGGCAGAGAGACAAAGAGGGGAGAGGGAGGCGCACCGATTCCTCTTTTAATTTCGTTTGTGAAACTTTTACTGCCCCAATCGGAATGCTGATGGGGCTGCGAGGGTGCAGCGTTGCGGTTAATGTCCCGCGGGGATGTCGGTGGCCCCTCGCGACTTGCCTGCTGCACCGTGTGTGTGCTGGGACACTGTTAAAAATAAAACCACTCAAAAACTTGTAGTCAAAAGTGGAATTATTGAGGTCAGGCTATACCGATACGTCAAATATATTGATACGTCAAACGTTATGGACAAGACTTACCTCGGATCGCGGCTTTCGTTTGTTCCGCCTCTCAACTCCACACTTTCGGAGAATTTCCGAACAATCTCACCGTTGGACGAAATTGAAATTCGGGTATGTTGTTCCCCAGATCGAACCCTACCGATTTCCCAGAAGGGCGTTCTGTCGCAAATTTTTTTTTCCAGCAAGAGGCCTTTTTCCACACAATATGACTGGACTAAAAGCGCTCCCAGCCCAGTGCGTTTCCACCCCCTTAACCAAACACAGCCCGGACAAGTTTTTAAGCCCTCCTATTTTTAATGCGGAGGCCGCGGCCTTCGCGGTGGCTCCGGCACTCCGGCAGGGATAAGGAGGGGCGGAACTAACCCCGGCCCCCCGCGCTGCAGCAGAACAAGTTTGCCATGACTATGGAGTCCTCCCACCTGCAGTCTGCGGGGCGCGGCCGCGCGCGTCCACCACTCGGTCACTTGTAGGTACAAGTGAGTGAATTTATTTGCTCACCTACAAGTGAGTGAATTTATTTTCTCACCTACAAGTGAGTGAATTTATTTGCTCACCTGCAAGTAAATGAATTTATTTGCTTACCTACACGTAAGTGACTTTATTCGCTCACCTACAAGTGAGCGACATTCTTACACTTGGATTTCCAGTGCGAGTCATCGGCAGCGCTCTCTTACATGATGACGAGGGTCAGCAGGGCGAGAGGTGATGAGGGTCGGGGGTAAAGTCTCCCGCCCGCGAGTACCCACGTCAAACGGACTGTCATGGCCTGCTCGCTCAGCCCGGTCGCCCTCCACACACCCGCGCCTCAACGAGCAGAGCTGCTCACTCACGCCTCATAGTGGCCGAGGGAGGGCGGACTGTACTTGTTCTGTAGAGACAGGAGCGCGTAAATGTCTTTTACTCGAGGGGAAAACAACTCTGAATTTTGGTGGTACAAATGTGAATTTTTGAATTAAGTTTCAGACGCGCTGCTACAGGGCAGGGCAGGGCGCTCACCCCGTGCAGCAGCGCCTGTATCCGGCCAAACGCCCATATATTCAAACGAGAGCATTTACGTAGCGGCTCCTCCTTACTCCCCCTCTACCCTGTGTGTTTTGTATGTCCAGGTCTGGATATAAAATCTGTTTACGTATCGAAATGACTCGAGTAACTGTACTTATTACGTATGACAAGAAATTGACGCTTCTTGAAACAATAGAAAACAATTTGTAGGCAGGCTTACATCTGTATTTTATTACGATCCCTTGTTGACGGTATATTGTCTAGCCAGAAGAGAAGCAACCGGCGCTCTGCTTAAGCATGTCCTTGACATCAGTGGGCGCGTAGGTGGTGGCTGCGCAACTGAACATGGCCGTCTTGCCGAAGTATTTGGTCTGGCCGCATTCCTTTAGGTAGCCCATGGCAGCATCGGAAGCTCCAGCTTTCTTCAGACAGTTCAAGGTCGGAGTAACGTACTCATTGAACTTATCTTTCACTTTGTTAAACGCCTTCTTGAGATTGAAGGGCGAGGGCTTGGCGGCAGAGAAAGATGCCTGTCAAATAGAACATAATTGTAGAGCTTGTATGGTTATATTGTACCAAAGTACACTAAGTCTATTGTAACTTCGTATGATCGTTGTACTCCATTTTAGTGTACTTCAGATAAGATTCCATGCTATGAAGGCTTCTGTACTTAGTACCTAAAAAAATGTGTATTCCGTACAGTTGGAGCTGGCAAGGACTTGACCAGTGCGATTTTAAGGTTTAGATGTAACTCACCAGCGCGACGAGCAGGACGCAGAGGAGGACGAGGGAGTGTTTGCCTGCCATGTTGGAGCTGTCATAGTGCTGGTGCCGCAGCGGGGCCCTTATATGTGTGGCCCAGGAGCCATCGTGACGTGCGCAGGCGTTACTCCGCACACGGCCGCACGATTTTTCTCAGCACCGGCATTTGAGGCACATAAAATGTTCTAGTCGTGAATAAAACAATCAAACCTTGTTGGCTTTGAAAGCAGATAATACTACAATGTAAACATTTTTAGTATCAGGCGTGCGGTTTGTTCAAGGAAAATTTTAGTTCTGAATTTTAAGGCCTTATTAACGCCGGCCCGGTGTGGTTTTCGTCTACACTCGTGGCTTCAAGCGGCGTCAAGACTGCAACATTAAAGAGTACAAGCTTGCTGATACGTGACCGTACAGTACGTACTGGTTCTTTTAGTTGAGGCTTCGCGGCTCTTCAAATTCTCTCTATTTCATTCTTCTGCTTTTGTGTCTCTCACTTGCAGCCCGCACATTAATGTCGGCCGATGATGCCGTCCAGGCCAACGCTCCCCCTCCGTCCACCAAATCACAGCAATTTCCGGCCCGCCCCCCTCGCCCCGCCCCGCCCCCCTCGCCGCGCCCTGTGCTGCACCTCTCCGCCACAGCCCACAGCCTCCGTCGCACACCTTTGCAGCTCGTCACAGCACAGACCTCCTCCCCTCCCCGGCTGCTCCCGACCATTACGACATTTTGTTGAGCTAGGAGGGTGGTTCATATTTACTAGCCCCCCTGTGCCGCCTGACCATAGCCCCCTCCCCTCCCCTCCCCCTTATTGTCAAGTCACCATCCCTACCAACGAGGTCGTGACGGCGTAGCATTTGTTCTACAGGCACTGCTAGTAAAACTAAGACGTAACATAGCGCCTTTCATGAAGCGTACAGTTTGCACGCCCTTCTTGACGCGTACACGAGCTCTTGCGCTCCTTTCCTCCTATCTAAATGCAGGGGGGGGGGGAATTACTTGGAAGCGTAGTTGTGCGCTTCAAGAAGGGCGTGAGGGCCTTAAGCGTATATATTTGTAGTTCGCTTGAAAAAGACCTACAACTACGCTTTAGTTTTACCAGTGTGTGACCTGCGTCACGGCGCTGTCCACGTCGTGACGTGCATCGACGCCGTCACGAGGGTCGGGTGTCGTCAGGCACGCACCAATAAAAATGGACACCGATAATAGTGGAAGGGCCCGTCTCTCTCTCTCTCTCTCTCGCTACTTTGGGAAAAGACTACGTACTTTGCAGCTTCCGAAGCAAACGCTTTGCAACGAAAATGCGATTCTAACAAATTGTAAGAATTCAACAGTGCACTCTTTGGCGTGCACCGCAGTGCCCGCCCGTGCCCCCCCCCCCTTTTGCCGCCCGTTGCAAAGGCGGCCACCAGCGCTCATTTCCCCTGGCCGGCGACGGGTTGAGGTATTTTTTGTCGGTCCGCGGTGCTTATTCCGTGACGGGTGTAAACCACTGCTGCCAACCTGACGGCCTGACGGTCGCACCGCGCGTCGTCCATTAGGCGACGGGAATGACGTGCTCTGCCGCTCAGACTCCATTCCCAGCCCCCCCCCCCCTCCCTCTGCCTCCCTCACGACTCGGGAAAATATGTTTCTCCCCTCTCGCCCCCCTCGGGGACATCACTCATTATTTGCACCGCGCACATTCACCTCAACAAAAGCAAACCGAAGCGTATCGCCAAGAATTTCTAAGCGTCGTTGTAGATTGCAACGCAAATGCTTTCCAATCTTCGAAGCGTTTGCTTCGCAATCTAAAAAGCATTCAAATGCTGTGCGTGGACGTCTAGTAGATGAAGTATAAGAACTTGACTAGTTTACTTCCGGCCATTGGGACTCAATGGTGTGCGCCCGGGTACCAGGGCGGGGCGGGGCGGGGCGGGGGTACCCCTTATCCTCTGGGTCCAGCGCGCCAGCGGCGCGCTTAGCATTGGAATAGGGCGGGCACGCCCCGCCCCGCCCGTCCGAAAAGAAAGTATACAGTTGTTCTGCCGTATCAAGATGGCCGCTATTCTCGCGGCGATTTCCTTTCCAGCAGCGCGCCGGCCGTCGTGTGTTTACGCTCCCCTCCCTGCTCCCCTACGCCGCCCCCCCCCCCCCCCCCCGGCCTGCTGCGGGGAAAAGTAAGAGTTCACGTGGAAACTTTGCAGCGCAGCGCGCGGCATGGACGAGGGGCGGGGGAGAGGGGAGGCAGTTAACGTGATATATCTGTGTACGAGGCCGCCCCCCGCGCCCTGACTCCTCCTGGTCCCCCCCCCTCCCCAAAGCACAGGCCGATGCAATAGAAGTTTATCCGCGAGCCTCTGTATTGACCTCGCTTCCATGATTATTTTTGTTGCTCTGTTGCTGTCTGGTCCTGAGCGGATCAGGAAATGGGCCCAGGTGGGTGTACGTGTGTTACGCGTCTCAGGTTATTGTGCGCGCGCGCGCGCGCGTGTGTGTGTGTGTGTTCATATGTGTGGGTGCCGCCCCCTCCGGTCCCCTTCTAGTGAGGAAATATGCGCACCGGAAATGCGGTGCCTAACTCCTGCCGGGAGCTCGGCGACCACCCGTCCGGCCCGGCCCCATGTCTCACCCCGGCCAGTGCCTCGCCCTCCCTCTCTCTACCCCGCTGTCCTCCCTCTACCCCGCTGTTTTCTCTCTCTACCCCGCTGTCCTCCCCTCTCTACCCCGCTATGTCCCCCCACTACCCCGTTCTCCTCCCTAACCGCTGTGCAGCGCGCTCGGAATGTGTGCCGATGCTCTCCTGTGGACGTATCCTCTGCTACCGGTACTGCGTCGTCCGTTTTACTTGGAACAATGTCACCTATTCGCTGTGTTAACAGACGTATCCCGCCATTTCCTTTATATTATTCCTCTCGTATGTGGGATGTGGTGACTGCATGGGGCGGGGTGGCGGGCATTTCTCCAGGCCCCACGCTGCCCCGGCACCATGGGTGTAAAGTGAAATTATCTTTAGAGGGGGAAAAAAGGCTTTGCCTGACCCGGTCTCGAACCCCTCGGTAAACCGATGGCAATGTCCCGTCCCCGGCGGGGTTTAATAAAAGTGTCAAGACACTTTAGCCGCGCGCGTGCTGAACCAACTCTTTTATCCCCGATCTAAACGGTCCAATATCCACCCCTCCGCCCCACCCCTCCGCCCCACCCCGCCCCGCCACGCCCCGCCCCGCCCCGCTCACCTCTACCGACGCCCTCCGCCTCCATCTGCTAAAACGGGGGGAGGTGTGGAGAAGCAGGGAGGCACGCCGCCCTACCCTCTGCTCTACCTTTCAATCTGCGACGGCGGAGGGAGAGAGACAGAGTCAGTGAGAGAGAGAGAGAGAGAGAGAGAGAGAGAGAGAGAGAGAGAGAGAGAGACGGAGTGAAGATAAAACGCAGCTCCCACGACAGCTGCCTCGAGTGCACAGCTTTCCGGTGCTTTCCGGTGAGTTCTCCGGCAGTGGAGATCGTGATGTTGATGTGGGCGTGCAGCTAATGCATTTAAATCGCGCCCCCCATTCTCCAGACGGCGGACAGGAGGTGTGGCCGTCTGGAGCCGCTGGAGCCGCTACGGCATCAGGGTAGGGAGCGGGGGGCGGTCGAGAAATAACGTCTGCGGAACTTTTTTTCCCCCCTGTTCCTCACCTGCAGGTGGTCGCGGTGTGCTGCGCGTGTTCCTGTTGGTGAGAGGTGGGGGGAGGGGGAGGTAGGTGACATGCCCCCCCCCCCCCTCGTTGGCGCTTGTTTTTCACCCACCCACACCCCCCACCCCCCCTGCGAGTTGCGAAACAACGTTAATTAGAGGTGGGCGGCATGCAGTGGCGCCTCTAGTGGCGCCGCCTGCCGGCACGTGCCGTAATCACGGAGACTCATCAGATTAAGTTTCAGAGCAGCGACTGCATATCAGCGCCGGGCAGAGAGAGGGAGAGAGAGAGCAAGAGGGATCGAGAGAGAGGGTGGGAGGGTGGGGGGGTGCCTGAGAGAGAGAGAGAGAGAGAGAGAGAGAGAGGGGGAGAGAAATGTGTGGGAGGAGGAGAAGAGAGCTAGAGGTAGGGTGGTACGCCTGGTTTGGGGTATGGTCTTGATTTGGGCACAAAGGGTTGAGCAGGCCGCAGCGAAGGGGGCGAGTGCGGGAGTTGTGTAGTTGAGAACTGGGAGTGGGCTGGGGCGGGGTGGGGCCTTGATTCTGTGCGGCACAACTATGGCATAGTTCGCTCTTATTCCGCCCGCCACGCTGCGCTGCGCCCCGCCCCACCTCGCCCCGAAGCGGCGCAATCCGATGGTGTGAAATGGTCCCCACGCACTGACCCGTGCTCGATCTAATGAGCGAGCGGGCGAGCATAGAGAGAGAGAGAGAGAGAGAGAGAGAGAGAGAGAGAGAGAGAGAGAGAGAGAATTGACAATGATCAGGGTGGTTGGTAGGGTGGAGGGGAGGTTGGGGGGTAGATTCTAACAATGAGGGTGGAACCGAGGTGGAGCCAGTACTTGGCGGCCTGCTATCCACTGTAATGGTTGCGGCGGGGGGATCAGGCAATTTATAGTAATGTTCTACCTTTCGGAAAAAAACAGCAACAACGGGATTTAATTGGTTTTCTGTGTTTTATTCACAAGGAGGGTATACTTGATGAAATATAGGTATTTTATTTGATTGAAGTGGCCATATCGATTGCGCCTGCAAACAATTTAAATTTAAGAAGCAACCAATTATTACAGTTTTCTCAGTTGTTTCCTTTGAATTTTCCGAACTGCGATCGATGTCTTTTTCTTGACGCTAGTGGGGTGTACGATCTCCCTATATGCGCAGGGTCCTCGGAATGTATCGGTCGATATCTCCCCCTCCCCTGCAGTGATCCTACTCTTCCCGGGCAGTCCAGAAATTCCAGCCTTCAGGGGCATTGTGTCGCCCCGCCCCGCCCCGCCCCGCCCCGCCCCGCCTCGCGCGTCCGTTCGTCCGCCTGGTGGGCACCAACGGCACCTCAGCAGGCCGCACCCCGCCGCACCCCGGCGCATCCCGACTGATATACGCCCCCCCCCCCCCCCGGCCGCACCGCCTCCGACATTTAGTGGGATTTGGCGCTCTATATCTCCCGGTTCGGTCCGGTCAGCCCCCTGGGCCTGGGCTTGGGCCGGGCCCCGGGCGGGCCGGGCCTGCTCCTTGCTTATACCAAGGGTCCCCTCTGTCGGGACGTCATTGGAACGTCCAGCCCCAGTGAGAGGTCCGAGCGCTCTCCCTCCCCCCTCCTCGCCCTCCTCTGCCCCACCCCCTCTTCCCCCTCCTCCTCCCCTCCCCTTCCCCCTCCCCAGGTTGAGCAGAGATCGGACAGCCGGCTAGCCAGATGAGTTATGTGTCTGCCGCAGGGGCCCCGCCCCGCCCCGCCCCGGGTCTGGTACCCGAGCTGTGCCCCGCGGCCCCACGCGGGAGGGGGTGGCGGTGGTGGCGGGGTCACCTAGAGATAGCACACAGGGGGCACGGTGCCCCCGGGGCCCCTCTGGGAGTAGGGGGGGGGGGGGTTGATTGAGCCCCCTTTCACCCCGACGTCAAAGTGATGAGGCTTTCCTGCCGGCCGGGGCCGAACGAGTTCCACCTCCCACCCCCACCCCACCCCCTCACTCTCACCTCACCCCGCGTGAGGCTGCTGCCGGGAGGTGACGCTTATTCGGCATCATCTATTGAAGAGAAGATGGGGGCGCAGACTGGCTGCAGCGGCCGGAGGAGGTGACGAGAGGACGGACTTTATGTACACCGAGAAAAAAATAGCTTTACATGGGTTACATGTGGAGCTATGTAGCTGATGATTTGCCGTAGGGCTGAAACACTTTGCTCCTTAACTGAATGTTGAGTGGTTGATTTAACTTATTGCTAGTTGCAAAGCGCCCAAAAGTCATGTATACGGCCTAGTTTCTAGTTGCATGGTTAAGTTTTGTCCGGAACCGGAGGAGAGGTACACTGGGAAACACAAGTGTGTGCATACGTGCGACACTCAACAGCACACTCGGGTTCGCAGCGTAGGTGGTCCCAAAAGAAATGCGCGCGTTTTTTTTATTTTAATTTTTTTTGTTCTGCGCGCTGCCCTTCAGATGCAAGCGACTGCGTGACACGCCGCTGCGTGCAAGACGGGCTGAGCACCTGAGTACCCACCGACAAACTGTGCCTGTGCGCGGGAGGGGGGAGGGGAAGGAAGGGGGGGAGGCCACAAAGGCAGTGCTGGTCGGTCGGTCGGTCGGTTGTCAGGAGGCCTCTCCTCTCAGACCTCACCGAAGCTCTCCCACCGCTGGTGCTGGTGGTGCCGCTGCTTTGAGGTCGGGGTGGGGCGGGGTGGGGTAGGGTGGGGTGGGGTGGGTCGGAGTGGGGCAGGACGGGGCGGCGGGATCCTTAGGGAGGGGTCTCACGATCACCCCTACCCTCATCACTCTACCAGCCATCTTACAGCCTTACTCGTTTCGTCTCGGATGACCTTTTCCTGTCCACGAATTCCTATTTTACCATGGGGTTCGCACTTTGCTGGAAAGCGCGCAACAAATGTGTGCAAAGCAAGTACCGCCTCTCTCTCCCTCCCTCCCGCTCCCCCTCCCTCCCTCTCTCTCTCTCTCTCCCTCTTTCTCTCTCTCCCTCCCTCTCTCTCCCTCTCCCCACTCTCTAATTAAGACTAGTTTCAATTTATCCTCACGCCCCTGGCCGCCCAGCCCAGCAGGGCAGGCTCTTCGCTTTATAGTGTCCGGCCATTACAAGCGCCAACCAAAACTAATTTCAGGTTAGACCGTCGTGGGCCGCGCGGCGCGGGGGCGGACGGGGGGCGAGCCGGGGGGCGGGTCGAGTCGTGTCGGCTGGTCCGGCTCCCATGGGCGGGGGCGGCGCGGGGGGCGGCGCGGGGGGCGGCGCGGGGGCGGGCCTGTGACACGTAAGACGTAAAAATTGATTCGGCCGGCCGGTCGGCCGCGTCGTGCTGCGGCGCGGTTATGGTCCACGTGGAGGGCATAGGTCGTATAACGCCGTGGGATAGCGGTGATACACTGAAAAAAATAAAAAAGTTTGCGGCCCGATATTGCCCACGGTGCCTAGTAGAAAGGCGGTCAAGTTGACGAAAGGGAAGTAACCGCAGCATGGTTTTAGAGTCAAACTAGTAGCGCGAAATATGTTTTTTATTCATGCACGCCCCGCTGTGTGCGCAAATACACAAACGCCAAACTAAACGCTTTTTCTCTTTCTTTGTTTTTACGTTTCTGTCGGTGCCGCTGCCCCCTTTTTTATTTCCCAGCCTCATTGTAGCGGTTCCTGCCGCCTTTATTCTCCCCCTGCCGCCCCGCTGTGTCTGTGTCCCGCTGTACGGCGCGCCCAGAGGTGCCCAGAGGTTCCCGCGGCTCCTTTCGCTGTCACATTTTGACTCCTCGCTCTCACTTGCGCCCTTCTCGGTTTTTACGTCCAAGAGAGACGGGGAGAGTGGGGCGGGGGTGGGGAGGGATGGTGTCTGGGGAGGGAGGGAGGCAGCTAGGAGGAACCGTGGGCGGGGCGCGAGCGGGCCGAAACATACGTCCGCCGCCCAGCAGTGTAGACCAAACTTTGGTACATTTAAGATAAGATGAAAGTAACGAAGCCTTTGCCCTGGAGCGGCATGAGAGAGAGGCCGCTTATTGTGCGGCCAATGTTTATCATTCTCCTCTTCCCTTTCGTGCAGAAAGACGTTTTTTTCCCCCTTTGGTGGCGCAGGGCCGTCGGCCAAGGTACACAAGGACGGGGAGGAGGGGGTTGGCAGCAATGAATGTGCCGGCTCCCCTGGAGTAAGTGGCTTGAGCGCACTTACTTGGGCCCCTGGGCGGGGCGGGGCGGGGCCCCCCACAGCACCACCGTGCCCCTCCCTTTCCCCCCTCACTCAAGTTCACACCCTCCAGTTCCACACGCCCTCCGAGGTCCAGCGTGTCTCGCGATGAGTGTTGGCCAGGTGGAAGAGGGGGGAAGGGGGGGTCAGGTGGACTACGGCCGGAGGTGGAGTGAAGTGGAGGGTCTGTAGGATCAGACCCACCCCGGTGGGGGGGGGGGGTGGGGGGCGGCCCCCTCGGCCTGTCCCTGTCCTGGCCGCGCGGGGCGGCGGTCCTCCCCGGGCTTATGGCGGCTGCTCTCAAACTGTCACGCCCATCGTAGGGACCCTGGCCGTCCCGTCCCCGGCTCCCGACCAGGTCCTCGATGCCTTAAGGGCGCCGGCCTGGCCCGACCCGGCCCGGCCCGCGCTGTTATGGCCAAGCATGAAGACGCGACTATGCAAATAAGATGCTTATCCACCGGACGGCAGTGAGGGTCCGCCCGGGTGGGGGGCGGGGCAGGGGGTGGGCTGCGTGCAGGAGGCCCCCGCCCCCCTGGGGCTCGTCGCGCCCCTCCCCGCCGTCTGCCCTCCAAAGGTCCCCGCACAGACCCCGCGCGCCCCCGCCCGCCCCCTGCCGAGGGCTGCTCTCGGTGATTTAAAATGGGCGCCGTGCGACGTGCACTCGCCATCATGAATCTTGTATACATACACATCTCTTTGCGAAGTGTGAAGGACCTCCCGATTTGAAAACTCTCTCTGCTGGGAGAATTTTTCTCGTCTTTTTTTTCCGCCTGAATGATTCATGTTTAGCAATATAGTAATGTGATTTCTGTTTCTTTGCAGGTAAGATGCTTCCTGTTGGCACACTGCTCGGCCGGCTTTCGTGTTGGTACGTAGACATTGGCATCTTGGATCGTGTAGTAATCTAAATGGTTGAAACTTAGGCGGGAGGGTACAACCGGCCGCCGCCACACCGGGTACCGCCACAGCGACCGCCTCGCTCGCGCGTATTGGAAATTCTTCGGCGGCTTCTCGCCTTTCCCTTCCCTGTCTCCTTTTTTCCCGTTTCCATCATCTGCTCTCCGCTCCGTGCTCTTGATTGTCTTAAAATTCCTGCTCGCCGATACTGGCGGCGAAAAAGAGGTCGCGCTAGGCGGGGCGGGCGCGGGGCGGGGCGGGAGCTCTCGTCCTGATGATCGGTTCTAATGACACGCGTTATCATACACGGCACGATCAGCGCCTCTTAAGAATTTAATTTTGGTTGTAATGAGGCGGGGCTGCTGAGAGGAGCCTCTTGCCTCGCCGGGGTGGGGGGCGGCACGTACCACTCGCGGACATAAAAATTCAGCGAGTGCTCACCTTACCCGCAGGCTCCTGGACGCCAAACACCTACGGGCACGCTGTGAAAACATTTACGACTTTTTTCGTAATTTGTGATTTACAAACGGTGTTGTAACTTTACGATCGAAATCGTAAATTTACGAAAGCCCATTTGTGTTCGTTTAAGAATCACAAGTCGATACCAAGTGTCCTTATAATTTTGTAATTTTACAATGTGATATCGTAACTTTACGACATTTCTCATGGAAAATTTTCCCGTAACCCTTACAATTATTTCTCACAGTGCACCGACCATCAATATTAAAATGGGTGTATGTCACTAGTCCTTGATGTTCGTCCCACCCAATGAATTTTTACATTTTGAGTAAAATTTTGCAAAAATGCCAAAATTTTGGCAGTGAAAATGGCGTGCCCGGCCGGCCAGCAGCAGGTTAACGCGCGTATACAGGGACATGCGGACACGACACGGAGAGTGCAGCTGCTGGCTCGACAGCAGTTTATTCTGACAGGGTGCCAGTGGCACGTTTGTAGCGGCAGCTGTAGCGCAGCTGTAGCGCAGCTGTAGTCGTGCGGTCCGCGCCGCACCGCACCGCGCTCTATTGGCGGCGGCTGTTGAATTATGTGTGGGGATGCTCTCTCTCCATTGCTCTCTCTCTCTCTCTCTCTCTCTCTCTCTCTCTCTCTCTCTCTCTCTCTCTCTCTCTCTCTCTCTCTCGCTCCCTCGCTCCCTCTCTCGCTCTCTCTCTCGCTCGCTCTCTCGCTCCCTCTCGCTCCCTCTCTCTCGCTCCCTCTCTACTGTCTTATTGCTCCGTACAGTAATGTGTGTGTCGCGCTGCTCCGTGTCGTTGCGGTCCATCGAGTAGGCCGTGGTTAATTACTACTTCTTGCGGACGCGTTTATTTTTCCTCACCGTTTTTTTTCCTTCCCGTTTTTTATCCTTCCGTTTTCATTGCTTTCCTTTTTTTTTAAATCATTTTTTTTTTCATTTTTTTTTAACTTTCCTTTCGAGTGTCCGAGTGACTGTGACTGTGCAGTGCATGGGGTGGCGTTGGCGGTCCTTGCTCACAGGCCAGCGCACCGTCATCTGAATTTAGAGTGCGTGTCCTGAGCCGGCAGAGCCGTTAGTGTACGTGAGTGTGTGTGTGTGCGTGTGCGCGTGATACTGCGCCAGAGAGAATAAAAAGGAGAAGGTGAAGGAGGAGCGCATGGGGCTGCAGAGGAGAGCGAGAAAATTCAAGGAACAAACAAGACGGCGTAGAATGGGATAGTGTACGGGGGCAGGAAGGGAAAGCAGAGAGAGAGAGAGGGAGAGGAAGAGGGAGAGGGAGAGAGAGAGAGAGAGAGAGAGAGAGAGAGAGAGAGAGAGAGAGAGAGAGAGAGAGAGAGAGAGAGAGTAGGAGTGGGAGGTATGTAAGGGAGCAGGGTGAGTAGGTGGCCCTCGAGTGCCCCCCGGGGAGAGCGGCGGGCCCGGCGGGCCGGTCTTAAGCCCGAAACAGCAGAGCTTGGCGGGTGGGGCGGGGTGGGGCAGGGTGGGGCGGGCCGGGGCGTGTACCTGCGCGCCCTGCCTGCCTACCTGCAGAGTACAGGGCCCGGCCCGGGGGGAGCAGGATGCCCATGTTCACGGGGCCGAACTTTGAACCGAAACTGTACCAGGCTCGAGTGCGCTCCATATCAAGGGCTTATCAGGCTCGAGCCGCGCTGCTACACTCCTCAGAAATTTTAATGCGATTAATGCGGTCCCTCAAGTTTTACCTCAGTATTTTTTTTTTTGTTTCCCATTAATTGTTTTCAGTTTTGTTGTATAAGAGTGTCTGCCGTCTTGTTTTCCTCCCCTTGCCTTTCTGCCCCCTCCTCCCTCCCTCCCTCCCTCCCCTACACGTAACCAGCACCCTCCTCTCTCTCTCGCGTAGATTTTCGGCCGTGTCGGGAAATCGGAATATCGCCCGCCATATCCGCGCCCGACGGCGGGAGGTGGGGTGGGGCCGGCGCTTGGGGAATATGGGGGGGGGGCAGGAGTATACTGCCATCGCCTATGCACGTGCATCGCCACGTGCTCTGAGCACGCGTAACACACCAAACCTGGAAGCAAATCATTTGTGCCGAGAGCGTCGTCACCCCGGAGTGCTCGGGCTGGCTCGGGCCGGATGACTGTCAGGACGAGGACAGCCGTGCTGGGTAGGCAGGCCCGCGGCGACCGGGCGTGTTGCGGGCCTGCCTATCCCACAGGGGCTCAGCACCGCGCCCTCCTCTTGGGAGGGAGGGCTCGCAGGTTGGACTCCGCGGTATTAGACCTGACCTGCGGCCGCACTCGCCCCCACCCCTCCACCCGTGACCCACCTATGGACCCACCAGCATCAGAAAGTTACCGTTTATATTACCAATCTTAAAGGTAACTTACCAAACCCTTGAATTCCTACCAGCACCCTCCCCCCAGGTCTGCCCCACCCAGCACCCCGGCGCGCTCCGGAGAGGTAATGTTATCACGACCGCCCCTCCCCGCCCGGCCAGAGCGCCGTCTTATATTTCAGAAGGGGTCGCAGCGCCCTCTTTGTTCCGACGCTGTTAACATGCCGCGGTCTGAACCCTGCGCGCCCTCCGCTTCACCGCTCATACGTATTGGGAACGGGAATAAAGGAAGTATTTGGACTAGCAAACTCAATATTAATTTTTATGTCTTGAAAACATTATTCTTTGAATTAGCCCGTTATAGCTAGCAGACACGAATTTTTGCGTAGGATTTTATGAAACTTAAAAAAAAAGAGATAATCCACTTAACAGAGGCATTTTCATTACAATGTTTCGAAAATGAGGCACGACGTTCTTTTACAGTGTATCATTTGCCGCAGCGCGCGATGATCAGTCGCTGCCGTTCTCCCGAGATTACATGCGTGGCGTCGCCGCTACGCGCCGCCACGCCCCCTTCTCTCTCTCTTTCTCTCTCTTTTTCCAATCTTTCTCGCCCTCTTGAAAATTTTATCGCCTCATTCGGGGAACGCGGCTTTTCCTCGGTAGCATCAACACCCCGGCCCTCCACTCACCCCTCCAAGCATACCCCCGCCCCCACCCCGCCCCCACACGCCGCCCCCACACCCCGCCCCCGCCTACCCCAGCGGGGAGGCATCGGAAAGGGGCGGCACGCTAGCGGCGCATATGGGCATGGAGCGGCAGTTTCTGCCGAACTTTTCTGGCAGCACTGGGTCCAAGGAACACCAGACGACAGGCGTACCGCGCGGGGACGGGTTCGTAAGGTGTTCCGCTACCGCCCGCCGCACCCCGCCCCGCCCCGCCCCTGGACCCGGGCCCTGGAAGACGATGTGGACGTGGGTAACGGTGTCCCGGACCCACTCTGCGATGTCAATGGGCGGGGCGGGGCGGGCGGGGCGCCGCACGTGCGCACGAAGGTGCTCGGGGCGGGGCGGGGCGGGTTGAGGTTGGGCGCGGCTGTCGCCCCGCTGGACCCGAGTCGGTACGGAACACAGCACTTCCATTAGCCCGGCCAGGCCGGGAGGCGGTCATGATGGTGGGCTTGGTGGGGGTGGGGATGTTTCACCCGACCGCCCCGCCCCGCCCCGCCCCGCCCGCCAGGTTGGGCCTCTCCCTCGTTTGTGTGCATCTGCCGCCCTGGCTCTGCCCCCCAAAATCAGTAAACTACTCAGTGGAAAATAATTTTCTGTTGCTAAAAGTGCACGCTTTTTATTCGCAAGAGCCGACCGTCCGCGGGTCGCCAACGACATGTGCCGGGAATTCCGAGGGTTCGTCAAGCTTCTCCGAAATGCGATGAGAAAAGCTCCGCAGCCTATAGGTACTGCGAAGCAGATGTGGATGAGGTCTGGTGTGTGTGTGTGTGCGACGGTGCGTGGCAGCATAAATGGTTTCTGCGTTCTCGGAACTTATTTTCAGCTTGTTCTGTGCTGTGCTATGTGGTATTGGCGCTTCCAGGAAGCAGCCCCGGGTGCCGGTGCCGCGTGTGTGTGTGTGTGCGTGTGCGCCGACCGGAAGACCCGCGCAACGGAAACAGGGAATAAAGGGACGGCGGAAAAGTAGAGGGGATTAAAAAGCTGTTGCAACATGAATGTGCAGGTCCTTATCTTGGTGGCCATGCCTCATGCGTGGTATCACAGATGTGCGATGGGCATAGAGGGACAGAGTGGGGATGATGTTCCAGCCTGCTGCTGTTTGGGAGCAGGGAGAAACAATTTAGTGCGGCTGTAACCGCTTTTGGTGTGTGCGGTCTGTCCGACCGAGAGAAGCAGCTCTCGCGGCTGGGCTGGAGGCTGAGGCGTGGCGGGGCGTGGCGGGGCGTGGCGGGGCGGAGCGTGACCAGGCCATGTGTGGGTGACGTCATATGATATGTGCCCGCAGAGTGTCCACAGCACTCGGCCTGCCGCGGTGGGAGGGCTGCGGCGGCTCAAGCCCCCTCCTCCCCCCTCTACTCCTCCTGCCCCCTCACACCCTCTCATACACACGAGGCGCGCCCAGCGCGTGTTTTTGAACGGAGCTTTAAGACCTCTGGATTAATGCGCGGAGACGAGAGAGAGAGAGATTTTAAAGAAAAAAGAGCTACCGCGACTGAAAGGTCTAAAAACTGTACACTTATTGTATCACTCACGTGCAATCAAGAGTGTATGTGTGTGGGAGTGTTGCGTTTGTGTCCTCCAGTATGAAAAGCGTAAGTCTACTTAGTTTTTGTTTTTTCCCTAGGGCGCGGCGTTAAAACTTTGACGCTGCCCCGCTCTCTGAAAGCTGGAATCACTTTGTACGCTGGCGCCGCCGCGCCGCAGCGCCCCGCCCTGCAAAAGGGAATGCCTTAATGCCCTTTCACCTGGCCTCAGTGGCTTGCGCGAGTGCACCCTTAATTTTAATCCGGGAGCCAAGCTTTTCAGCCAGCTGGAGGGGGGTGGGGGGTCAGGGCGCGGGGTTGCTATGGAAAGGGGTTGCGTTTTAAAAGTCCGCCGGGGAGAGCAGGGAGGTGCGAGTGATGCGCAGAGGGTACGACATATAGACTTGTGCGGATGGTTCGTTTCTGCTGTCCAACCAGGAGCAGGCGCTCGCCTCGCGCGCGCGCTCAAACACAGACGCACACACGCACATACGCACGGCAGACGCACAAACAAATATGCAGTCTGTCTACATAGTTACGCGGGTAATGGGAACGGACGTGGCTACCCATGGAATGGGCACTGAGTGCGGTGCGAGGCGGGGGCTCGCGTGCTCGCCGTGCCCTACGCTGTTAGAAACTGTCAACACTAAAAACCATCGTTTTACTGGAGAAAACGGCAAAAGAAACGTTTACAATAAAATTTTATGATTATTATTATTCTCTTACAAAATAAAAGTTTTTAATCTCTGTTAAAATTATACTATTGTTTTTACAGTGAATGTCGTCGCAGTGTAAAGGCATATGTGTCGTTCAGATTGATTGCAACAAAGGGCTGGAAATACGGCAGGTCCAGTATTGCATATGAACATTTTTGTGTCGGTTTCCTCGGACCTGAGTAGGAGGCGGGGGAGGGGTGGCTGTTGCGCTGCGGCTGGTCGTCTTTGGCCTGTGGTGGTTCTGAATAGAAAACAGTCTTACGGTTGAGCTGGTTTTCCGATGCCATGGCAGGTAAAGAGGGGGGGGGGGGAAGGGGTAGGGGTACAGCGTCAGGTTACAGCGGTGGGCCGTGTCCACCTCAGTGAGCTCAGGGCTCCTTCTATATGGCGTGCCGGGGGCGGGGCGGGGTGGGGCGGCCTTGGAGACGTGGAGTGGACCCGCGTCACGCTCCAGACTGGTCACCTGGAAGCGGATAGAGGACCGACGACACGACGTGACTTTTAGCCGCCCGAGGAAGAATTCCTGGCTAATGGCCCATACACGGCCCCGCCCCCGCCCCTCCACATGTCCAGCGCGCGCCAACTCTGTGCCAAGAAAGTTATTTAGCACAGTCTTGTCAAAAAAATAGGAAAAAAATCATTTAAATCAGAATGCAATTGAATGCAACTACTTTAAAAAAGGTAGAATATTAGATAACGGCAGGAGGCGCGCGCCAACGGAGAGCACTGTAAAAAATAATTGTAGGCTTACGGGAAAATTTTCTACGAAGTGCAGTAGTAAAATAACAATTGCAAAATTGCAAAATAGCAAGCACTAAATCGGCTTGAAATTCATTCATGAGCAAAAATGGTCCGTCGTAAATTGACGACAGATTTCGTAAATCGTAATTTACAAAATTCATCGCAAATCTACAAAGATATTTTTCACTGTGAGTGGAGTGTGTACATCTAGAGGGGCGGGGCGGGGTGGGGCGGATGGGCTCGGGCGCCGTGCTGCCCAGCGGACCCGTCCCCATACTTCCGTTTGTCCATCCGAGCGGCAGCTGGACCGGGGGCCGGGGGCGGCGGAGGCCAAGCTGTAGGCGGCCTTTGCCACACTGCCTGCTGCCCCTCCCCCTCCTCGGCAAACTATTCCAGTCCTGGTCCTCCTCCCGCCGGGCTAGGCGCCCCACTCCGCCCTTACACAACTGCACACAATGCTGGCGCCAACATTTTGACGTGCGGAATAAGCTCGTGGACTATATTGTGTCATGTGCATTCTGTGTGCGGCCCCGGCCGCAGGCCCCAGCAGGCCGCAGCGCTTCCCTGCTGCACGGTCCTGTTGCTGCGACAGGACAGTGCAGCAGGCGGCGCAGGGCTGGACCGCCCCACCCGCCCCGCCCCGCCCCGCCCTAACCCAACCCAACCTCTGCCCACCGATCCATATCCCATTCCTCGGAATGGCCGTCTCAAATCCTCATTCACTTCAAATATAAAACAAATATACCGGCGCGACCAAACCTCATGAATTTTAAATGAAGCAGCGGTGGGTTGGGGGGGGGGGGGTGGACTTCGGAATAACAAAACAAGCTTCCGAAACGTGGGGCTCAACGAACGCCCGGCCACAGCGTCTTCAGCAGCAGGAAATGGGAGAGAAAGAGGCGGGGCCGCCAGGGGGGGAGGGCGGCGGGGGCAGGAAAATGGCAGCAGTTTTCGTTTTCCCTTTCGCGTAAAGTTATCGACATCAACGGGACCATTGGATGCCTTTGGGAGGACTGATCGCCTTCCACGCGCTGTAGCCGGACCTTGGGCAGGCGTGTTGGGGTGAGGCCGCGGTGCTGCGGGGGTTACGCGAGGTGAGGCCGCAGGGCCGCGGGGGTTACGCGAGGTGAGGCCGCGGCGCCGTGGGGCCGGGGGGCCCCCTTCACAAAACCGTTCAGAGGGCCGCCGCCGAGGGGCTCAAATTTCCGCGCCAAAGATTTCATCAGCGTAAGAGGACGCGCCGTGCCGGCTTCTCAGGATCAGCCCAGCTGGTCAGATTTCTCTCATTGAAGTGAGGCGAGGCGGGCGGGGCGGCGGAGACAGAGGTGAGCTCAAGGAGATGCCGCCCAGAGAGCCTTACAGAGAGTTTGGACGGGACGCGAGGGGCAGGGCGGGTGGGGCTCGGACTTTGAGGACCCGCCCGCGCCCCGCCACGTCCCCGTCGCGGCTCCCCCCAGAGGCCGCCAGCCAGCCATATATGCCTGACAGCACCTTAAGTAACTACGGTCCCGTTCCGTCCAGACCCGCCCGGCCTGACCCCAAGCGAGCGAGAACCCAGTCCGACCCGGCCCAGCCCCACTCCTGGAAGTGTGGAGGACAGGAAGTTTCCTGTTGAAAAGATGGTAGGGTAACGCGGCGCTGCTTCGCTAAAGAATCTGCGACGGCACCGTCCGTCCCCGCTTTGACCATCGAGTTGCCCGTGCCCCGTGCCGCAGGAGTCGGCACGCACGCCCCGCCACGCGCCCCGCTACGCCACGCCACGCCCCGCCACGCTCCGCCACGCTCCGCCACACCCCGCCACACCCCGCCACGCTCCCTTCCATAGTGAAGAGGAGGAACGCAGTTTTCTGCTCCGCGGTGCGACAGTGGGGCTGGCAGGCGTGAATCGATATCGGGGCGCCAAGGAAACGGACCGCTGAGCATCAGGGAGGAAGAGAGGGGCAAATGGAAGGGAGTCTGGAGAGGACTGAGGGAAGGGGTGGGGGAGGTGAGGCTCCCAGCCAGCCGCGAGATGCTCGGCAGCTCAAAGGACATCTGCAGCAGCCACCTCCGCCTCAGTCAACTCGCGAAATCAAACCAATCATCTGAAAGAGTCAGGCGGGGAGTCCATTCCATTCATTGGGGAGCAGCACGAGTCAGACTGAAAGCGGGGCGGGGCGGGGCGGTGGCGGGGCGCACGATGCAAACCGACGAGGTAAACGAACAACTCTCTTTTCCCAAGGGTAGCGAAGACCTCAGGCGAAATTGAGCAAGAAAAAAGTATTCTCCTGCTTGCGCACTTGCGGGCGTCGCCGCAGACCTGCCTTCTGCCCCGTTACCTCCTTTCGTTCCCTATAAAGTTCCACCTAATCCTCCGTATATCGACTGCGAGACATCAATTTTGATCCCTTAACTTTTCCTCCTCGTGGCGGCCCGCGCCCTCCTCCGCCCCCTCCCGATGACCCTGGCCCGCGCCTCGGTGGCCGCGGCCGCTAATTGCCTCATTACAGACCCAGCCCCGCCCCGCCCCGCCCCACCCTGCCTCGCACGGCGCCGTTGCCACCCGTTTTCATTTTTCAAACCTTCCCGCCCCGCCGCCGTTTAGCGCCGCCCCACCCCGCCGCCCCCGCGCTGCCCCCGCGCCGCTTGATGTAATCAGGATAAACTGACCCGCTGCGCGGTAAGGCGCCCGTATATTCACACTTTAAAAACTCTTTCTGACGGGGAAAGGCATTTCCTTCGCCCCTTTCTGAGGAGAAAACTAAAGAAGATGCTCTTTTTTTTCCTTTTCTCTTTCAGGGTTACCAACGCGTTTTGCGCTCGCTTGAGGGCTAACTGAGACTTATTGCCGGCAAGAAATCACCAGGACTGATTGCCAGGCTGGAGCGGGCAAAGAGTTGAACCAGCACTTAGTGACCGTGTGCCTAGCCGTGCCTGTTATCTCTCTTTTCTTACAAGTATTTTAATCGTAAATCAGTGCTGCTAGAAAAGTTGGGCGAAAACAGCCGAAGCCCACCTGCGCGCAGCGGGCTGCATTGACGCCTGCCTACTAGGCAGCCCCCCTTCACGCGTGCCCAGATATCGCCTTGAACACGGGGGTGTTCCGGCGGTTTTTGCCTAACTTCCTGCCAACCCTAATCACGATAATAAATTTTTGAAATTGTATCATAAATTACTGGATGGCGATATTTACTGACTGACACCCCCATGAGCGCCCCCCCCCTCCCTCTTCCCCCCAAAGCCTCTCTTTCATCAGCTCAGTGAAGCCGGCGGCGGCCTCCAGCGGTGCCGCTCCCACTCCCCGCCCCCTTCTCCCATCTCTGTGGTTTTCTTTGGTTTGACAGTTTGGCTTGAAGCCGCAGAGTGACGTAGAGCAGGAGGGTAAAGGTTGGTGTGGAAGGTGGCTGGCAAATACAATGACTAGTGGTGGGCGGGGCGGAGCTTTAGTGTACAGTACGCCTTCAAAGAGTCAAATTATGGGATGCCGCCCCGCCTCTCCCGCGCGTCCGTAACTTAACATAAATTTGGTCTGCGTCGGTTGTTTACCGTAACGTTTCGAAATTTTTTAATAAAAGTGAAATATATCGGCTTAAAAAATACCTATCTGGTGAAAGTCCACCTTCCATCCGGCACTCTAAATCCATAACTTAACGTTTTGTCAGGCACCCATATGTTAACAGTGAAATAACGTTACGTTATAACGATATACGTCGTGTGCACGGCACGTGCACGTTCGTTTTCGGCCCCCAGTGCTTCTCTCTCTCGCTCGCTCGTTCGCTTTCCCTCTCTCTCTCTCTGCTCTTATATGTCTGTGCTCCCCTCTCTCTGTGCCCGCCGCTCTCCCACATTGCGCCCCGGTGCGCGGCCCGCCTCGGTAGAGAACCACTCTGCTTTGGGGTTTTCATAAAGGTGCAGTTGGGACTGGCGGGGCGGGGCGGGGCGGGGCGGGGCGGGGCGGGGCGGGGCGGGGCGGGGTGCGCTGGCCGGCCGGCCGCAATTGATCGGTGTCCGTCTGGGCCGGACGGGCGGGGCGGGGCGGGGCGGGGCGGGGCGGGGCGGGCCTGGCAGGGCTGGTAGACTGCCTACGCTGGCGCCGCCGCTACCCGCCGGCCGGGCAATCATGGGGAAATGACGAGTGGGTAATTTATCTGTGATTGGTGGACCCTGCCCCGCCCCGCCCCGCCTGATGGACCCGCTGCTGCTACTACCCCTCTGTGCCGCTACTGGCCGGCGTCATCCCCGTCCCGCGGAACCTTAATTAAACACCACCCCCTGCGAACAGTGGTACTTGTAAAAATAATTGATTTTCTCTGTCGGCGCGTAAACGCTGTCAACGCTGCTGTCAACTTCATATCCTGTAAATAAAAAATAAAATGAAACAAAAAAACGACAAAAAAAAAAAGTTTGGGGTAACATTACTATTTTGACCCTTAAACGCCTCGGTCCTAGAATTGATTTCTTGGTTTAAAGCTCGTAAGCGCGATTTGAAACAATAACCAATTTGTCAGCATTTCGATGGTTTTCAACTTGTTTTATAATCTTTCAGAGTTTGTAAATATTTTTAATTCGCTGCTGCGACCCTTTCTCGTCTCTTTTTTACTTTCTACTGTTTTTCATTTGGTTTTGCTTGCGACAGCTGCGCGTGGGTGTCGCGCCTAGGCAGGCAGGGGCGTCATGGTCCCCACGCTCCCCCACCCCGCCACACCCCACCACATCCCGCCTCACCACGCCACACCCCACCACGTCCCGCCCCGCTCCACCCTGCGCGTGCGTCTGCCTTCCCAGCTGGGTCCGCATAATTCTTGTCCTTATTCTCGTCGCACCGCGATTCGCCGCGACGCCACAAAAGGCACGACGCCGCGCGGGCGGGGCGGGGTGCGCGGCGGGGCGGGGCGGGACGGGGCGGGGTGGGGCAGCACCGCCAGTAATTTTACTTCCCTCTCGGCATTTCCAAGTAAACGGAAGTAAATGCAGGGCTCCTCGAGGGCGCCCCCGATGAGGGCCTAACTTAAATTTATCGCCACGCCGAGAGGGGTGGAAAAACGAGAAAAAATAAGAAAACAAAATACGGACTTTTTTTTTTGTTGTTGTTGTTTTTTTTTTTTTTAATTATATATCGACCTCGTTTTGTTTAAAGAAAAATCGTCTTAGGTCTAATTGTTTTTTGTCTCTCTCCTGTGTTGCAGGTATGTCAACCTGAACAGCGCGGTACGGAGCTGAGGAGCTGGAGAGAGGCTGCGGGAGTGGGTTGGTGAGCGCCGTCGAAGCATGGGTGCGCAGGAGGCACTTCGGGGACACTCGTGGCTCAGGAGCCGCGCGGGCTGGGCTGCATTCGCTTTACCTTTAACGCTACTAACTCTTTGCAATCATGTTGGAGTAGACGGTATTGTCCATTGCCACTGTCAAGACTTTTCCCGAAACTTGCCGTTGCATCGGAATCAGTAGTCATCTTTTAGTTACACAATCAGTGTGCCTGCTTGCGCTATAGTGATGGAGAAAACATATTCTCTGTTTTTGTTGTTTGACGAATGTTGCCCGTTTTCCTTAAAGAGGGCGTCTCTTTGACGTGTCTCCGCACGGATGAATAATTGGCGGCCCCCCGATGTCCCGCTCCTTGTAGAAGGCGGGTAGCGACACCTCGCCGCGGGAGCGCGGCGGGGAAGACAGCGCGGGGGTCGGGCTGAAAGACACCGTCTGTTTATTTCTGGAGAGGAGTCATTCAAGGGTGTGCGATTGGGTGAGCTCGGCTGTGGCATGGCGTCCTCGGAGTGAAATCGGAGCGGAACTCGGCACGGTCGTGGGGTAGGGAAGGGGGAGGGTGGGGGCGTGTGCAGCCGCGCGCTGCGAAATAATCACGAGGAAAAATATGTGCGCTGTTGTTGTTGTGTGTTTCTGTATGCTGTGAGCGGCGGGGCGGCACGCGGGCCCGCGCGCTTGGTGAAACACTTGCTTAAGCTGCTAGAACAGCCACAGCCCGCGGGGAACAAAAAAAAAAAAAAAAAAAACCTGACAAGGGATATGTCCACACGTGTGGCTTGTTTGACGTGACGATCCGTAGGAAAAATTTTGGACGAACTAATTGAGCAATATGCAGGTATAATTCGCTCGACTTCGTCAGGAAATATGACTAATACGAAATACAGAGGAGCGATATTCCACGAACAGGTGGGCGCGGCGCCGCGTAAACGCGGCACTCTTCAACTCGGATCGTGAAACAGTAAAAGGGACTCGTCGTAATTAGCGGCGTGGCGGGGCGGGGCGGGGCGCGGAGAGGATCCTGGATGTCAACGCGGCGGAAATGTTAAGGGCGCCGTGACGTTTCTTCCTCGTTCTCCGCCCGCCCGTCCGCTTCCTGTTACACGGTGGAAAATATCTTTGTAGATTTACGATCAATTATGTAAATTACGATTTACGAAATATGTTGTAAATTTACGACGGACCTTTATTGCTCGTTAATGAATTTCAAGCCGATAAATGGTGTTTATAATTTTACGATTTGCAATCGTAATTTTACAACTGCACCTCGTGGGGTGGGGCGGGGCGGGGCACAGGGACTCCTAAACCACCCTGAGGGCCGCGGCACGGAACGCGCTCGCCTGGGCTGATGCGCGCGAGACATCGCAGCAATAAAGTTTGGGACGGCTGACGCCACTCTAGGCGCGCTCCAGGTCCACTCCAGGCCCGCTCCAGGCCCGCTCCAGGCGCGCTCCAGGCGCGCTCCAGGCCCGCTCCAGGCGCGCTCCACGCTTGACGGCGGCTTGACGGAGGCCGCGCTGCGCTGCTCGGAGGAGGCGAGGCGCCCCGCTCGCCGGAGCTGTAAAGCGGAGCCGTGATAAGATGCGTTCAGAACGCGCCAAGACTTCTCTCGCGCACCCCGACCGACATCGTCTCGCTGCCTCATGTCAGCCCGGCTTTGTATCCGCATGCGCGGCGAAAATATAACGAGGATGGAGAGAGAGAGAGAGAGAGAGAGAGAGAGAGAGAGAGAGAGAGAGAGAGAGAGAGAGAGAGGGGAAAGGAGGGGGGGGGGGCGGGGCCGAGAGGAGGTAGGAAAACATGGCAACTGGCTGCACCAAGGTCCACGTGGACCCACGTACGTGGTATTTACTCCCCACTCTCTCCCTTTTCTTCCCCGCAATTCCCTCCACATGCGTCCACCTCTCTCACTTCCCTTTGAACTCATAGCCACACCGGGGCACACCGGGGGAACTGAATCACGTGTAGCATTGCGTTTGGGACACCAACATGCGCGCGCGCATGCGCCATCTCTCTCTCACTCACTCTCACTCTCTCTCTCTCACTCACTCTCTCTTTCTCGCTATTTCTCTCTTGCTCGCTCACGTAACGGTGCATACAAGCTCAGAGAGGGTCCAGTGCATGTTGGCGAGAAACCGCACTCAGCTGTTATCGAAGCAGCGCCCTGCCGTTTACATCTGTGTGTGTGTGTGTGTGTGTGTGTGTGCGCGCGCGTGTACGCGGGCGCGGAGAACGAAAGAAACTGGGTACAACATTTCGCGGCAATGGTGCGGTTGGGTTTGTTCCGCTGAACTCGGTACCAAGCAGACTAATTCCCAGCCGCAGCCAGGCCAGCAGCCGGCTCAGCGTTACTATTATAGCCGCCTAGCCACATAACCCACTTTTTATTTTTTATTTTTTTAAAAAGAAAGAATTTTCACGCTCATACTGCGACTAACACATAATATAACTCTCCGACCGTTGTACATATCTTCCGCGGCCGGGTGGCGAGCGGCCCCGGCGCTGCCGCACCTTCCTTCTGTCTGTCTGTCGCTAATCCCCTTTCTGGAGAAGAATAACAAGCAAGAGGAGAGCTTATGACAAGGTAAAAACGCCTTCCTGTTCTGTCTCACTCACCGCCCCGCCGGACGCCCGCCCCGCCCCGCTCACGCCTGCCCTGCTTTGCAGGTCGCGCCCGCGGCTCGGCCTCCGACGAGGACGACGCGGTCGCCGTGGTGCGCGTGACGCCGAGGCCGCCGCCGCCGCCGCGGCCGTCCAAGCCGACGCTGGACCTCCTGGGCGCGCGGCCGGCACCGCTGACCGACGCCCTCGCCCCGTGGCGCGTCACGGACAACGACCTGGCCGACCTGGCGTCGGCAGCGCGCCGCGGTGACCACGACGTCCGCGACGCGGTGATCGGCGAGCTGCTGCAGCGCCTGCGCACGAGGAACGTGGTGATCGAGCGCCTGCTGGCGCCGCCGGCGTCCCCCGCCCCCGGCGACCTCAACGGGCTCGAGGACCGCGACGCGCTCGCCGACCTCGAGACGCCGCCGTGGCGCCGCGACGCCCTGGTCGCCGACGCGCTGTTCCACGGCGGCCGCGACGGCCGGGCCGTGCGCCGAGCGGCGGCAGCGTCGTCCCCGGACGAGGACGTCGGCATCGGCGACGGCCCGCTGGCGTCCGTCTACTCGCCCAAGGCGGACAAGAACCCGGTCTCGCTGTCCACGTACTTCACCGGGGTGCGGTCCGACCCGCTGGTGCGCGGGCTGGGCTCGCCCTGGACCGTCATCCCCGTGCTCAACGAGCTGCTGCCGCAGCGGACGGGCCCCTCCGTGTACGTCGCCAAGGTCCTGGAGCGCGTGCGCCGCTCCCTGGGGGACCCCGTCGCCCCCGGGCCGCGCGCGCTCCGCCGCAAGAACAAGGGCCGCCCCCGGCACGGCTCGTCCACGACCACCAGCACCACGCCGTCGACAACCACCGCCGCCGCCGCCGCGGAGTCTTCCGCAGAGACTCCTCAGGACCCGAGCTTCGCCCCCGGCGCCGTGGCCGAGGTGGTGGACATCGAGCTGGACGGCGACGACAGCGACGCCCAGGAGGATGACGACGACGACGACGAGGATGACGCCGCCGCCGTGGTGCAGGACGGCACCGCCACGCCGCTGGAGGTGGTGGAGCCCGCGCACCTGCCGGCCGGCGAGGCGTCGTCGCCCGGCGGCTCGTCACCCGGCGGGTCGTCACCCGGTGGGCCGTCACCCGGCGTGGCGCCGTCCACCACCACGCCCGTCCCCATCAACGTGGTGACGACCGAGTCGGAGTACGCGCTGGACCGGCGGCAGCAGCGCGAGACGGCGCGCCTCAACCTGGACGTGCTGCGGCGCACCGTCACCATGCTGCAGCAGGAGACCAACAAGCTGGCCGCCGAGCGCGAGATGATGACGGCCTCCAGGGACATGCTGCGCGCGCAGGTGCGCCTCGTCAACACGGACCGCTCGCGCGTCGACTCGGCGCGCCGCAAGCTGGACCTGGAGCGCGACCTGCTGCAGAGCCAGATGCTGGGCCGCGCGCTGTCCTGGGGTCCCGCCTGGTACAGGCCCGCCACCGCCCCCGGCACCGCCCCCGCCGCCCAGGACAAGCCCACGGGGGTAGAATACGCGTAACGCAGGGTGAACCAAGCCTTTCGCTAGTGTTCCCTCTTTTCTGTGGAACTTCCCTGTTCTCCGCTCGGCTCGGCGCGGGCGGGCCCGTATTTGCCGCCTGACGTTGGCGGGGTAGGCAAGCCCGCAACGCTCGCCTGCGTGGCGGTGCTGCATACGGCACGGGCGCCGTCGCCTCCGCCTCACCCGCCCGGGGGAGGCTTCAATAATTTATTACGGTGAAGGTGTAATTGTTGGGAAACGTGGACTGCCATTGTGAAATGTCTATTATTTATAATTTTATACTGTTTTTGTACAAGTACTTTATTGTAATGAAATAGACGGAGATGTTTTTGTGATTGTTCTATGT
This sequence comes from Frankliniella intonsa, assembly GCA_033675135.1. NCBI lineage: Eukaryota > Metazoa > Arthropoda > Insecta > Thysanoptera > Thripidae > Frankliniella > Frankliniella intonsa. The sequence continues at coordinate 9,155,654 of CM066255.1, read as the reverse complement.
TGTAATAATAATTGAAAACGGTGGGGCCTTCCGTGAAACCACGACGAAGACAGGAAAATTGGAGTCGCCTCCGTACGAGCTCCACGTGCAGTGCTCCTACCGAGGCGGTTTTGATTTTCGGAGGTCGTGCTTTATGCCCCGCCCCACCGCAGACACTCGTGCACCGAGACGTTATTATTTCGCGTCGTTCCTGTTATTGCTGGCGGAAACTGTAATGGGCGTGTGTGTGTGTGTTCCCCTCCCTGACATCCGCAGAAGAAGCAGCTCCACCACAAGTTACTGCAAGTGACGTCAGATCGTCTTATCGCCCTCGGAGCGGGGCCGGCTGGCCCGGGGGAGAGAGGGGAGGGGAGCTGCCATTGTAGTGCCGTATCTCTGCTCTGTAGCCGATCAATTAGGCCTTATTGTTAGCTTATTGCTCCGATAAGACGCTGCACTGTAGTCCCGCTGCCATGCTCTGCTTTTGTCGCCGCTGTCCGCTGGCATGCAGGCGCGTCGTGCTGCTTTTGTGCATTGTTGTTGCTTTTAGTGTTGTAGGTCGGCTGGTTATCTCGTATGTCGACTAATAAATTATTTTGGTTTTCACTCTGCATCATGTCGTGTTTTTATTGTGATATTGAATATGCATTTCGCTCCCGCTCCTATTATGCTTAGTGTGTGTGATTGGATATGCACCGCGCTGCAGGCGGGGTCAGTGGAGCGGGGGCGGGGGAGGGCGGGGGGATACACTGGTAAAAAAGTATGTTCCTCAATTTCCAATATTCTTCGTAATTTGTGATTTACAACTAATGATGTAATTTGACGATCAATATCGTATTTTTACGAAGGCCCATTTGTGTTCGTTGAAGAATGACAAGTCGATAGCAAGTGTCATTATAGTTTTGTAATTTTACAATTTAATATCGTAATTTTACAACAGTTCTCATGGAAAATTTTCCCGTAACCCTTACAAATATTTCTCACACTGTACCAGAGGCTACAAGCTCTTTTCTGTCGGAGCACAATGCGACAAGCAAAAGTAAACTAGTGGGGAAATATTTGAGGCATCAGCTTCCTTGGTCCAGGAAGGAAGCTTCAATCGCAGTAAGTCCTAAAGTACTCTGTGACCAGAGACCCATCCCCTGCGCATGGAACTGAACACAGAGAGTGATGGCCGGAGGGGCCATGGGGCGTGCAACATTGCTCAGTCCTTCCTCTCCCTCCCTCTCTCTCTCTCTCTCTCTCTCTCTCTCTCTCTCTCTCTCTCTCTCTCTCTCTCTCTCTCTCTCTAAATCGAACCCCATTCAAAGCATTTCTGATAGGATCGGAGTCCTCGTCCAGGTTTAGAACACTGTGCGTTTAATGAAATATTTCCTAGAGGTCCCATCAAGGCTACCTGTGGTCGGGACACATGAGGGACCTATCTCTCCCTCTCCTCCCTCTCCCTTTCCCTCCGCCCGGCAGCAGCCGCCCTGTCAGGGCCCAGCCCAGCATGCGAGGAAGCGGACCGTAAGTGAGATATTATCCGACCGTTTCCGCACAAGGGGCGAGTGAAATATATGGGCCGCCGTCAATTTCGGGATTAAACCAATCGCTTTTAGCGTTTCAAACCGAGGCCGCGCGCGGGCTGCTGGGCGCTAGGCAGGGCGAGGGGGGCATGAGCTGGTTAGCGATGGCCAGCGGGGCACGCGCCTAAAGCGCCACTGCGCGCAGGGGATATTTCGTGACCTTATTTCGGAGGCTCGACTCTGAAGCGCCTTATTTATGGACACGCCCTGAGTATGCACACTAAATGGAAAGAGGCTTATTTGTGCCAGTCGCTGCCTTTAAGCGCTTTACGTCTTTGGGTCAACTTTTGAACACTGCCTCACAATTTCTTTTCCTAATCAAAATATTGATGCCCTCCAAAGAATCGCGTTGAAAAAAGTTCTATGGCATAGTTTTTAGTGTTTCTTTCCCGCCATGTCTGGTGTCCGTCTGTCCCTCTGTGTGTCTGTGTGTCTGTCTGTCTTTGTGTCTACCAGGCGATGATTGAGCGGCGGGAGCTACATTTTGTCGCCCCATCCCCCTACTCTGTCGCCGAGATCGTCTCGTCTCGCCTGACACGCCCATGTCGATTCATCTTCCCTACGACTGGAGAATAATTATCAACAGGGCGAGAGAGAGGGAGAAAGAGAGACAGAGAGAGAGAGAGAGAGAGAGAGAGAGAGAGAGAGAAAGAGAGAGAGAGCGGGGCGGGATGGTTAGGAGGGGAAATAAGGGGGGCTGGGGGGGCGGAGGACAAGGGGCGACATCTAGCCTCAAATTTCACCGCAAGTCACACACAAGCCTCGGCGATAATTTTTCGTCGGCGCGTTAGGCAACACCGTGATCATGATGTATCTCTGGACTGAGGGGCCTAACTCCCGCGACCCGTCTCTGTCAGTGGCGCCCGCCGAGGCGCCCGGGCGCGAGCGCTCAAGTGGGGCCGGGCGAGGCCACAGGATGTTTGCCGCGTACAAAATCTTTCTGATAATAATAATTCGTCGGTACACAGAAAATCAAATGTGAAACAGAAAGTAACGTTATTTCCCCATATTATCGAGAGAGTGTGAAAATAAAACATCGTCATTCTTTAGAGAGAGAGTGGACCTTTTCCTTGGCGACTCCCTCCGCGCGCTCCACTTTGGCGCGACAAATTAAAAACATGTGGCCGCTATGAAAACAATAAGACGCTCGCCTCGGCGGCCGCGTGCCGCCCCGCCCCGCCCCGCCCCGCCCCGCCCCGCCCCGCCCGGCCCAAGATGGAATGGGACGCGGCGGAAAAGACCTCCGCGGCCAGAACTCGTTACAGGCATGTCAGCCAAGAGCTCACCCGGGAAATTAAGGCTCGAGGAGAGAGGGGGGGAAGGGGGGACACCGCGCCCAGAGAGAGAGAGAGAGAGAGAGAGGGAGGGAGGGAGGGAGATAGAGAAAGGGATAGGGAGACAGAGGAAGAGGGAGGGGGGCTGGGGGCTATGTTGCTCTGAACAGGACGATGACGCGACTTCCCCTCACTCCCCCCCCCCCCCCTCTGTCCCCATACCTCCCGTGGCGACGCTAGAAATACTCGTACATGTTAGAATTCATGGGGGTTGTCGCGCGCTGCCCGGCCTGGCTCGTAGCCTGGCGCATGAGCTGTCTGTGCGGTAATGGTTATCGCCTGTAGAATGGCGGAACAGTTGAGCGGCGCGCAGTGCGGCGGCGCGAGTTTTAATATTCAGAGCGGGACGCGGCGGCGACGCGTGAGTGACGCGGTACTCGCGGCCACTCAGTAACCACTCTGCGCTGCCACGCCTCGGCACCCTACCCAGCCGCAAGCCCGCCTCCGGTTTTGTCGCGGGTTGCCCGGTATGTTATATGTATTGTAAGGAATCAGAGGTACAACTTTATCAAATTCCAGTGACGTCGCATTCGTTGTGACGTGAGTCCTTGCAAGGCTCGTCTCATAAACTGAGTAACTGTGTACTCTAGGACGGTACTCTGGAATGTTTTGACGTTTATGTTGTAAACGAAGGTGTGGCGGGAGGCTTATTCGCATGGTGTGCGCGATTCTAAGACAGTTCAGGTCACCGAAAGAATTTGTTTTTCAATATTTCTCACACCATTTGTCTTGCGTATATAAAAAGGATGAGCTTCCCGACGGTGCTCGGCTCGGCTCCCTCCATCCCTCTCGCTTCTGTTCGCGCCTGTTACCCCCAGCCCAGCCCAGCCCGCTGCAGCGTGCGGTGACGACTGCACCCCGCCGGAGCGGCGCTAGCGAGGCGCTACGCGGCGCGCCGCGCCACACGGGCCTCCATTTGTCATGCCAGCGCCACGCTATACTCTGGCTGCGGATGGGGTGCACTGCTCGAAACATTCTACCAGATGATACACTTAACTAAAGCGAGCTGACAAGAAATATCATAACATAACTTTTCCAAAATGTATCGGCTAGCTTATGGTGAATACTTGTTACAAACTAACGCTATAACTGGTTCTCATTTTCAAAGCTTTATTTCTTTTTTACCCTTATTTCTCCCCTCTGTGTCTGATGCTTTACTTGAGCTCACAGGCTGTGAGGGAGGAAACGCGAGCGGATGGTTGAGTGGAGTGGAGAGGGGGGAGGTGGTAGACAAAAGATATGTTATGTCCCGCCCGACAGACACCTGCCAATGCCAGGGGATGCGACCCGACCCGACCCTCCCCCGCACGTTGTCACATTCTGTTGGCAACACTGTCAGGGCAGCGCTAACACACCGCCAGAGACGGCTAATCGATACACCGTTGGGGCTTTGCTATTATTCCCGTCATGTATATCAACTCTTGCGCTAAACAAACCGTTGTGGCAGAGGTGCGATCCTGCCCTTCGCCTTGAGGGACCCGTTCAGGACCCTGGATCACCTGTCCACGACTGCAACCTTCGCAAGCCCTTCATCCGCGCACGACCTCTGCGGCTCCGCGGCGCTCCTTTTACCGACAAAATTTTGGACTGGGGCCAAAGAAAACGGGGGTAATTAAGTCCTTTCGCTCCTCTCTGCGCGTGGCAGGGCACTAGTGCAGACCGCGAAAGGCGGGAGAGAGAGAGAGAGAGAGAGAGAGAGAGAGAGAGAGAGAGAGAGAGAGAGAGAGAGAGAGAGAGAGAGTGACCTGAGCACATGAGAGCGAGAGAGAGGAAAGGTGCAGCTCTGCCTGTCCCTCTCGCTCTCTCCTCGTGCGAATAAGACTCTCCGTGAAGCACGTCCTTGAGGGTCGTAAGGGAGCGGAGCCGAGGGGAGCGCGGCGTCCGCAGTCTATGGCATGACACTGACGCGGAGGCGGCTACGATTATTTCGAGTACGGGGCGGAGAGAGAGAGAGAGAGAGAGAGAGAGAGAGAGAGAGAGAGAGAGAGAGAGAGAGAGAAAGGCGGTGGCATGGCAGAGGGAGACGCCCGAGATGGCTCAAAGGCAGAGAGGCTGAATGCGTGCAGACTGCAGCCATTACACACTACAAAGTTTTGGTCCCTCCCCATTGTCGCTCGCGAAAGTACGCCGTAGGCGGAGCGGCCGTAACGAGCGCATTCGAAAACGCGACTCTCTCTCTCTCTCTCTCTCTCTCTCTCTCTCGCTCGCTCTCGCTCTCTCTCGCTCTCTCGCTCTCCACCCATTCTCCTTTACTCTCCGTCCTTCCTATCGTTTTCTTATCTCTCGCTCCGTTCCTCTCACTCGCGCCCGCGCTAGGGGTACCTCTACGGTTAACGTGTGCCTCATGCAGTGTGTGTGTGTGTGTGTGTCCGCACGACACGACTCCTATAGCGTGCCCAACTCTCTCCCTGTCGTCAGACAGGAGCCCGTCTCAAGATCGCGAGGCCTGGTTAACACTCTCGTTTAAGAGGTCGGGGGTCTCAGCCACTCTCACCCCCGCCCTATTACCCGCCCTCTTTAGCCTCTTTACCATGCGAGACGCGCTGGGCGCCTCCTACTCGCTTGAGCAAAATTAAAAAGGTAGGAAGGTTCCTCCGACACCTCGAACATTGTGTGTGTCTCTCTCTCCTCTCTCCCTCTCTCTTACTCTCACTCTCTCTCGCTCCCTGCTAAGTGTCGGGCCGGTCGATCCCCGCGGCCCGGCTGCACTCCCCCCTCCTGCACTTCCCTCCCACTCTCCCCCTCTCTCCTCCCCCGCTCCGCCTCTCGCCGGAGGGCCACCTCCTCGCCGCTCCTGCGCTCCCGGTCACGCTCGCGTCACTTAGGCCCTGTAACGCTGCCGACCTGGCGTTACCTGAGCCACCTCGTTACCGCGGGTACCGTGTGCGCCGCTGGGGCTTGTCCCTACCGGTCTCGTTAGGGCGGGCCGGGCCGGGCCGGGGCGCGTGCTAGCTGGGTAGTACCCCACCCTGCCCTCACTGGAACGCCACTCAAGGTGTTCCCGGGTCCGCCCTCTGCCCTTCGGGTCGTTCTGTTACCTTTGTATTAGTCTCGTTAGAGACTACCCATCACCCCCCCCCTCTCTCTCTCTCTGCTTCCCCCTCCCTCTCCCTCTCCCTGCCGTACGCACAGTGGGGCAACAGCGTCACTGTGCTCGTCCCGTTATTAAAAATGCAGTGGGCTGCAGCAACCCATTTACGACCTCGTTTGAATTTCTCATGCGCCGCTCTTATATGAAGAGGCGGCCGAGGCCTTCCCTGGGCGGGACGGGGCAGGGCGGGGTGGTTCCTACCGCGACTAATCCCAGCGCGGCCGGTGTGGAGACGCGTCGCTTTGATCGCCGTGGCCACTACCACCAGTAAGGCCGATGGCTGAGGGCGGAGGAGGCTGCTTGCCGCATACCGCCGACTGTGTCACTTAGGTCCCAGCCTAATTCAGCCCGGGGGGCCGCTTCCGGCTCCGGCGCGGCGGGGCGGCGCGGAGCTTCCTCTGGTTTATGCGACCTTCACCCCCCCCCCCTCACCACCGCCTTCCTCTTCTCTTCTAAATAAGCCGCCCTCCTCCCCGCCCGGCCCCCCGCGCTCCCCCAGCCCCGGTATGCAGGGATTAGTTTTAAGTGGCAATTCTGAGGGTGGTGTGGCGGGGTGCGGCGGGTGGGGCGGGGCAGGTTGCGGCGGGGCGGGGCCAGTACCTCGTTGACCGGAAGCCGTGTACGGCCAGCCGTTGGGCCGTGCACGCAGCACGACGAGCTGTGGGACACCAGAATATTTGGACAGAGCCCGTCACCATCACGCCTCAGCTGAACATCGTAAATAAAATGTGTAGGTAAGTGAGAGGGGGGGGGGGGGAGTCCGCTGGTCGTATTTAGTTAATGAATAGTAAATATTAAAAACAAAATTGATAGGGTTTCTTTTGCTGAATTATGTCGAATGTCCCGGTGGCCGCCCTGTCCTCCCTCCATCTCGCTGATTGGGCGGCCAGCCGCTTGCCGAGCGCGGCAGCGTTCGCACGGCCGCAGCCCCGCACCGCCTGTGTGCTCTTCCTTTGGCCGCCTGCGACTCGACTAACTTGTTGGCGGAGCTAACTCAATTTGTTCGGATTAATAAACCCTGTGCATTCAAACAGTCTCCCGCTCCCCTCCCCTCTCACCGGCTGGCCTGCCCCTCGCAGCGTTGCGAGCGTGAAAGTAACAACCCGCGCTCGTCGGAAATGCGATCAGCGCTGCTCTTTTCAACGGCGGATGACAATTGTGAAACTTTGAGAATCGCTTGGTTTGCAAACCCCTCGCTCTGCTAATAATCTAAGTGTAGAACAGTTTACCACTTGTTGGTGTTGAACTTCTGTTTTACAGTTTCAAGTGTAGAACAGGAAAGTTCGTCACCTATGATTTGGAAAACTCTTATTTGCCGCTGTCTCGCCTTGCATGTCATTGAGTTCCGGGAAGTTCTGCAGTTTTGCTACTGACAAACTTTCCTGTTCTGAACTTATAAGCGGTGAAAGTTTTTGTTCAACACTTTTAATCGTAGTGCAAATGCTCCATACTTATATGTTGCAAACTGTCCTACACTTAAAGAATCAGAGCAGCTATGTCGTGCGGGGCAGTGCGGCTGCCGCGTTTCGCTCCTCATAACTGCTGGTTTACCCCTAAGGTGGTGAGGGTTACAGGCTCGACGGCGCGTTCCTCCAAATTAGATAGCCGCGCAGAACCTGTCTAGGCCAAGGAAACCAATCACTTTGTGCTCCAGCGTTTTTTTCCCCCTTCCTGCTTTGCTTCCTCCTAAATTTGAAGCGCGTGGATTTGGCCACGCCGCGGTGGCGGCGGCTTCTGCCGCACCTCGTCCAATATCCTTCGATAGACCCCAAAGGCGACAGGCGAGCTCCTTTATTCCCTCGTCTGCTAGTTTTTTTTCCCTCTTTCCTTTTTTTTTCCGTGGTTTCCCCCAGATGAGATTGAGGCCGCCGTGAGGACCTTGCGGGGCTGCACACCGCGCGGCACGGCACGGCACGGCACGGCGCGCATCAAGCTGCCACCACCCTAACTTCACCACCGCCAGACAGGAGAGGCGATTTTTTTTTTTATTTGCTGTATTTTTTTTCCTCCACTCTTTTCGATCACCAATGAAGCAACACCTCGTGAGAGCGCGTGCGCCGAGATGGAGGCGAGCGAGGGGGTTGCAGGGGGGGGGGGGGAGGGGGAGAACACGTCGGGGGGCCGCAGATTTGGCTTTCCACAGCTCGCTGCAGCTGCACCGCGCAATCGCCTCGCCGGAGAATGGATTTGCCGGACAGCTTGAAATGCGAGAGAACAAACTCGCTGCGCTGAGATTCGCTGTGAGAGGAAAGTGCAGGCGAGAGACCTCTTCTGGCTTGCTTAGGACTTGGGTCTATTCTGCATCATGGCGGAGGCATCAATAAAAGGGAATTCCACGTCGAAACGTTATTGTGCTTTTGTAACTTTATCGGAAACGTAACATGTGAAATTTCCTCTTAAAAACTACAACTATTCTTCACTGACAGTGGTGTTTTCCCTGCTTAGTTTCCGAATATGCCATCTCGTTCCATCGCAAGCGGCCCGTCTCCGCTCCGCTCGTCGTATAGCCCGCCGAGTTTCTGCAGACTGTCAGTCGCCCCGCTCCCGCCAACCCGCACCTGTTTTTGACTCACTTCGTGTGTACGAAACCCGTATACTTTCTTTTTTTACTTTTTCTTTTGTTCTTTTTGTTTTCTTTTTTGTCGTCTTTCCTTTCAGTTTCTGCTCGCAGCAGACTGGAAGGCTTCCGCTGGCTTCTCGTCCCATCCCTGCGCCGGGGCCCGGCCGGGGCGCTGCGTGTTGTGCTCCCGCGCGCTCCATGTCCCCCGTGTTCCCTTTGGTACTGTGATAGCCTACACGCGTGGGCGCGGCGCGGGGCGGGGCGGGGCGGGGCGGGGCGGGGCGGAGCGGGGCTTGTTGCCGCTTCTGCGGGCCACGACATGCTTCCCCACCTGCCCCCTCGCCCCTCCCGCTCCACCTCCACCCGCTCCACTGACAGCATGGTGCACGCCAGACTCGCGCTGCGCGGTGCAAACTTTTGCGGACCGGCGCAACACCGGCGCTAGAGCCCCGCTGGTAGCGTCCCCGCGCTCCACCCCACCCCGCCACGGCCCGGCTTAACTCGTTGGTGATTTGGGGAGCGCCCCCTTTTGTTATCTCGGCTCGCGGACGGTCCCGGCCCGGCCCGGCGGTCTCGACTGTCCGCCGCCCCGCATATGGCCCGGCGTATAGGACCTGAAATCCGCCCGGCAGCAGCTCTCTGAGCCTCGGGGCGGGAAGTGCAGGGCGGGGCGGGGGAAGGGGGAGGGGGCCAAAGCTCTGTGCGGGATCCGTTCAATAATGGATAAGGAGGCTGCCGTGACCGCCCCGCCCGCCGCGCCCCGCCCCTGCCCGCCACCTCATGGACCACCCATGGCTGTGCGACGGGGCGGGGCGGGGCCGGGCGAGCACCGCCGCCTTGATGCTCGATGCGGAGGCGGAGGCCACCACACCCCTTTGCAGCGCCCTCATGAGGTCAGCGTCTCCCAGGACCCTGAGCTCGTCGGCTTTTCCTCGTCCCGCCCCGCCCCGCCTCACCCCACCCCGCCCCGCCGCCCCCGCGCCACCAACACATCGATGAACCAGGCGCGGCGCAACCCCTAACGACAAATATCTCTTAATATTCCACCATGACAACTGCCTCGTAAAGCTTCATTAATTACGGCCCAACATGTTGATAATCCGCTGGAGCTACTCCAACTGTATAGGCCTAACCCCCCACCCCCGTGTCTGACGCGGTCGTGCTGTCTGACACGAGTGTGTGCGCGACTCCTCCACCGCGTGCATCGCCTTGGAGCCGCACACGGTAAAAACAATGCCTGATTTTTAAGGAAAAAGGGAAAAACTTTGAGGGAGCCCCAAAATTTAAGGGAACCTCCTCAGATTTTGCGGATGTCTCCTCAAAACTTGAGGGAAAGTCCCATATTTCATGAGGAGTCTTCCTCGAAATCTGAGGAGATTCCCTCAAATTGTGGAAATTCCTCAAAGTTTTGCCTTTTTTCTTCAAATATCAGACATCGCTTTTACCGTGCAGCGTGCCGCAGGAAGCTGAAATACGAACATATAGATAAAAGCATGATGTGAGGTTGCCGCCGGCCGGCGCCCCTCTGCGGGGTCAGAGCACCTGCCGAGCGGCCCAGCTCAGCTGTCCTGACGTGGCTCCGCACGGCGGGGAGGGTGGCCGAACACCTCGGCCTCAGGCCCTCTCTCCGCCGCCGAGCCTTGACGCGGGTGTCTCGTAAATATTTCAGCGTTCTTGGCCCCTTTTTGTCCTGTCCTCCGGGGGCCCGCAGAATCTCGGAAGAGGGGGGGGGGGGCGCCACGCCACACCACGCCGCGCCGTACCGAGCGCCAGGAACTCTTCAATCTGGATTACAGTTCGAACTCAACAACTCTGAAGGGGATTTTGCCGCTGCTCAGCTCGCCCCCTCCTCCACCCCGTCTCTCTCTCTCTCTCTCTCTCTCTCTCTCTCTCTCTCTCTCTCTCTTTTTCTGTCTACTCTGCCTCCGACTTAGTCCTCTCATCTTTCCCTCCAGGAACCTTGCTGCAGAAGTGAGTATGAAGTCGTCAAAGGCGCCATGAAATCGGATTTCCAGTACTGTACTCCTTCGCACCGCCAGCGCCTTCGTGTGTACGGACCCCAAAAAAACCTCCTACCTCCTTTGCCATAAGCAAATACTAAATTGCTTCCTAAATTTTATTCGCCTCAAATCAGTATAATTTTTTTAATATAGAACTTTAGAAAACTTTTAGCAAAGATACCGTTTTTCCTTTTTTTAAAAATGAACCAGTCGCAAGCGAAGGGTCTCAGGTAGAGAGGGTTGCATAAGTTAGGCCTGAGCTGTCCATATTGCTTAGAGATGCCTAACAATATGCGACGCGCCAGGCTGCACCCTCCTGCCTCCCCCGCCCCTCACCGGCCATGCCACACCCTGTCCCGCCACGCCTCGCCACGCCCCGCCACGCCCCGCCACGCCACGTCCCTTACGCGTGCCATTATAGCCTTACTCAGTCGATAACTGACCGCTCGGAATTTGGAACGCAGGGTAGCGCGTACCGCACAAGAGAGGCCGTATTTCCTCAACAGTGTCCCCGGGCTGGAGCCGTGCACTGTGGTGGGCAGGCGGGGCAGTGCGGCTGGGGTGTGGCGGGGCGCGGCGGGGCGGGGCGGGCCCTGAATAGACTTGATTATCCCTTCGGTGCTGCTATACCGGGAGCAATAATGCCCCTTAGGCGGCCGGCCTGGCCTGGTTCCTGGTTCCAGTAGTGCCGAGGGGGAAGGTACCGGCGGGGACCTGTCAGCAAGTAATCACTGAATCTATTCAGGCAGAAAATGAAAGAGGACATGCCCGGTACAACAGGATGGCGTAGAGGACTTGATAGTTCACTCTACTGGTGGTTTTCTTTATAAGCTACGGTGAACCCCTGTGGCACTTTAGCTTATGGTGATGCACCCTGATTCGCCGCGTGGCTTACAGTGAAATTCTCCGTAAGCTCTTTAGAATGCAGAGATTAAAGTTCGACCCTTTCCCTCGTCGCACAGTAGGTCGGAATATTTGGTCCACGCGTGGGTTTCTTTATATGAAGAATGTAACCGATGGATGGTAAAAGTTCTCTTTTTTGACCGATTTTTTTTTTCTGCTGTGGGTGGAGCACAGCCCGGCCCTTGTAATTACCGCAGGGTCCGCAGCGCACAAAGACGAGCAAGTCGTCGTGTAAGTCGCGCGAGTTGAGACTTTCCAGCGTTTTAACTCGGGAGCGGGGTGGGGCGGGGCGGCCCTGCCCGGGCACAAAGAAGGGGCGGGGTGAGGCAGGGCAGGAACGGAGCGGGAGCGGACTGGACTGCTAAGGGGAGGATCAGAGGCTGGCCGGGGCCGGGCCGCAGGGACATGCGCGGCGGGGCGGGGCGGGGCGGGGCGCGGCAGCGCGCTGCTGTAGGCTCAAGGGATGGCGCGGAGAGAGCCCAGTCCAGCCGCGAAACCACGTTTCTCCTTTTTTCCTGTTGTTTCGCCAAGTTGGCAAATACTTCTCTTGGACCTTTCTAATCTGGACGCTGAAGTGCGCGCGCTCAAGTGGTTTTGCGAGGTTTGAAAGCGCGGCATGTGGAATTCACAGCAGCAGGTTTGAGCAACGGTGAGGCTGGCGGAGGCTTGAGAGGGTTAAAGGAGCTGAAGGGTGGGAGAACGCAAGGGCAGAGGGCTGAGCCTACATGTTCTCCAACTGCGTGAGGTCTACTCTGATCCCAGAGTTGTGGACACCAAAAATTGTTACAGATCTTGCATTTTGGACAATTTTCTTTCAAATATCTACTATTAGACTTGCTGTATGAAAAAAAGGGCAATTGTTTTCAGTATCTGCTCCAAATATTAGCATAAAGGCATATTTATTTCGTGTTGAGCAGAAAAGAGATAAAGAGAATTCATGTGGTGGCGGCCAGACTGGCAAACGGGTTTCTCTTTCTCTTTCCCTCCCATGCTCCCGCGAGCGCCCTCTCGCTCTCACGCACTATTTTTATTACACTGCATCCTGCGCTCTCCTTCCCTTTTTGCCGCAATTACTACCACCCGAACAAACACACAATATATGGCTCGTACGTAGTCCCTCTGTAATGAGAAGTGTGAAAAAGACTGCGGGATGAGTATTTGCGTTTGGGTTGGGAGGGCGATGGAATGGGGTTGTAGAGAGGGGAGGGGGGGGGTGATGTTGGCTGAGAGAATGGTTTAGCTGTGTGTAGCTGTGTGTGTGTGTGTGTGGCGCGGCGTGGTGGGGACCTGAAGGGCGTGTCCCCGCGATAGCTCTACACGTTCAACACACATTAACCGCTGTGTGTGCGCGTTCGCGTGTGTGTGTGTGTGTGTGAGGGAGGGGGGGGGGTGCACACAGGTTCACATGCGTCCTCATATGTCATTGTTTACCGTCCAGCTGATCTACGGCCAAACCGCCGCGGCCGACGCAACATGACGTATGTGGTTGTGGCGGCGGCCGGCCTGCCGGCCGGAGTTGTGTGTATTTAATGCTGCCCCCGCACAAATTAGGAGACCTGGTTCTGTTGTTGTTTTTATTTTGTTCTTGTTTGGCTATGGATGCCCATGGGGCATGCGGCCTTGTTCTACTCCAGTGACCGCGCAATACCCAGTCGGTTTTTTGCGTGCGCCCTAATAACCACTGAACATTACTGTAAAAATTGTTGTCACTTTATGACGAAATCGTGGATGATAGTGTCATCACTTGAAAATGATGACAGGATCGTCACAAATTGATGACATTTTCATTAAAGGTCCTATCCTTATTTCATGGGAGTGATGACAGGTTAATGACATCCATTTACGAAAAATTAGCCTAGATTTTGTCATCAGCTCATGACTGAATTTTATTTGACAGTGATCCTGTAAATTTCGAGGTGATGTTTTACCTCTCCACGAGATGATTGTCGCTCGTAGGTTTCTCCGTAGAGTGCATTGCAGCCCAGGCAGGCAGGGGCTCCACCACGCCGCTCTCTTTATTCGCCTCCTACCTGTCTCCCCCGCCCCTCCGCACCCCTCCCCCTCCCCCCCTCCACCTCCGGAAGGATCACGAGCGCCGGGGCGGGATCGGGACTCGATCGCCTCGGCCCGGCCCGGCCCCGCGCGGCCCCGCCCCTACATTGTGCTCTCGTTACTCGCGCTCCGCTGGAGCGGACTTGCAAATCCCCCGCCTGCGCTTTGCTATTATTTTATTCTTTTGAAGAGAAAGGCGACTGTCTGCGACCAAGCACCTCGCCGTTACTCTCTGTCCGTCTCAGATGTGCCGCCAGCTCTCTCTCTCTCTCTCTCTCTCTCTTTCTCTCTCTGTCTCTCTCTCTCTCTCTCTCTCTCTCTCTCTCTCTCTCTCTAACTCTCTCTCCCTCTCCTTCTCTTTTCCAGTTGCTCACACATACACCCCATCTCTGCTATGCCCGCTCTCTCTCTCTCCTCTTTTGCCCTTTCCCTCTCACCATAATGAATGCGCCCCAACGCCTGCGCGACAAAGTCAACCACATACACTGGCAGAAATATTTATATTTTACCTTGCCTCTATTTGCAATAATGCCCGGGGTATTTGTAGCCTAGGCAAAACGAGACTAAAGATAACAATAAACTTCCGTATGTCTCCCTTAGGCCTGCTCGAGATTCACTTTTCCTCCGTCTCTCTCCGCGTCTCTCCCCCTCTCCCTCTCTTTCCCTCTCTGTTCTCCCGTTGCCTCTCGCGGTCTGCTCCAGGAACACAAAGACGGTACCTCTGGTGAGGTGCCACAATGGGCTTAGTGAAAACCATGGGGGGGGGGGCTGGAGGAGGCCTTCCGTGAGGGGCGGGCGATGTGGTGGAGCGGGCCCGCCAGGGGGCGGGGCGGGGCCAGCTCTGAAAGGGTGTCTACCCTTTGCGGCGAATAGTCCTAAGTCCGCTGAATCGTTTTGGCCGGACGGAAGGCCAGGCCGCACCCACTGAAGCCTATTCTCCTTGGCCACGTACTCCGTATACCCTTTCACCCTTCATAACCCCACTCCCCTCCCCTAAACACACATACACGTAGAAAGAAAGAAAGAAAGAAAGAAAGAAAGAAAGAAAGAAAGAAAGAAAGAAAGACGTTTTGCTTTGAATACGTGGTCCTGTTCGTTCCTCTCACACTTCTTAACTAACTTTTGACGAGAAAAGAAGCAGGTTGGGCATAAGGCAATAAGTTACACGTGCCACACGGCAGCAGCCATGTGGAATAACTTGATCAAAGCCCCGACTCATCATGGGATTGGCAACATGTGAAGGGTGATTGGGTGATCGGAGGTGAAAGGATTCTGATCGTGCGGAGGTGTGGGGGAGGAAGGGGGGGGGGGCGTGGACGGGTAGCTCGCTTAGACCATGCAAAACGAGTAGCGAGGAATGACTGAGTGTGCGTGAATAATTGGCCGAGCAAACTTAGTTCAGTGTTTACTCTCGTTATGAGCTATTCGAGATGACTTTGGCTAGGAGATAAACTATGATATGTAAGTATTCACTTTAAGAAAAAAAAACATCTTGTATCACTTTACAATAAAACAATGAGGTGTCTTTTGAGACTCTGCCCAGGCTAAGCGCTCCCGCCCCGCGGCCGCTCCTAAGCTGGCACCGCCGTCTCACGATTGCGCCCGCAACTTCTGCAACAGTTCACGGAGGAGGGAGGGGAAGAAAATGTCCAGCCATTATGCTCGAACAAAAGAAATCTTTGGGGAGGGACAATGCAAATTAATCGGAGCTCTCCTTTTACCCCCGCCTCAGCGGGCGGGAGAGGGGCGTGGCCCTGTGTGGCGCTGCTGAGAGGTGAGGCGGAGAAGTCGTAATGATAATAATCACGTCTGACGATGGGGAAAAATGAAAGTGAAGCAAAGGAGGGAGGTGCTCAGAATAATATCTGCGGCGCGGCGGCATCTTAGGGGCCTGCTGTATATTAGTCGCGTATACATTTCAAAAGCGTTCGCCCTTGCGGTAAGTTTCTAGTGGCCCTTTGTGTCTTGCCCTTCCGGCGCCCCTACTCTCCCCACCCTTTTATTTCTGTGTCTCTGCCCCCTACGCCCCCTTCCCTCCAGCCCTCTGATGAAAGGGCAGTTCCGGAGCCTATTCCGCTCGCCATCTAGAACACACACACACACACACACACACACATTTTAAGCCCTTGCCTCCAAAGAGGTTATTCGTCCTGACCTCCATTGTGTGGGTCGGCAACAAGGCCGCGCGCGCGCAGCTGCGTACTTAGGTGTCGTTCAACAGGTACAAAGACTGAGGTTGCGCACTTTCAAATTCTAATTAAGAGAAATAATTGAAGCTCTCTCCCCTGCAAGGTCAGTCCTAGTTCGCGGTCTCTTCTGTTACCTTCCACCCCTCTTCACTGTAAACCCTGTAATAACGCAAGTCATCACAAGAGTATAGCGTACATCATCACGATGTTGTTCTGGTAAAATATTCACTAACTCTTAAATTTCATTTTCGATGAGACTCGTAAAATTACGGTTGTCGACACACATACTTTCGAGGGCTTATTCGAGATTGAGACCCTGTAAAATGCAGTTTCATTCGAGCGGAAAAGCTCGCGTAGATATAATATTTCACTAAAAGGTCATAATGTTGCGCGTACGGGTTTCCAGAGTTCTTACTGATTTCTTTTCGCCAGTTTAGTAACGTCGGTTTGTTGTTCCTTTTGACTTTTTGTTCCCTCCTGTGCCGCTTTTTTTGCCCTGGCTGGCTCTTCGTAAAGGCTCCAATGGGTCGGTGAGTTATTAGGGTTATTGGGAAGGCAGCCCCGCCCCGCCCCGCCCCGCCCCGCCCCGCGGGCGCGGCGCGCCAGGTCCTTAGTCCAGCTTGCCAAGGCCGCGCTGCTCTCGTATTTTCTTGCATTAGCCAAGGTAACTCCCCCCAACCTCCCTTTTATATCGGCGGGAGTGTGGCGCCGTTAAGCCCTTTCGGGAGGGAGTGGGGAAAGGAATAAAAGAAGGGGCGTAATCTTTGGCACGCCGGCCGGAGTCCCTTAACTCTAAAAGGAGGAGGCTGCCTTTGGTTTTAGAAAATAGGGATGCAAGGTGCGAACTGCGGTGCCCAACGCCTGCGGGAAGTGACGCGTATATGACTGCGCGTCTGCCTGCCTCGATATTTTATTGCAGAAGTTGCAACTCTAGAAATGTGCTTATTGTCACCCCATTAATATCCGGACGAAAATAGGAAAGTTGCTGGTTGGGGACGGGTGTGGGGTAAATTTGCCCAGGTTGTCTGTTGGCTACGACGCTGGTGTTGTGGGTCCGAAGGGACGAACTGGGCCCTTTGGCATTAGGAGGGGACGGGAGTGGAGGGGGCATTGTGCCAGGCCCGGGGCGGGGCCCGGGGCGCGGGGGGAGCGACCCGCCGAGTCCTGAATATTCTATGATTTGTGTATCGCAACGAACCCCTGAGCTGCCGTTAGCGGTGCTCACGTTTACCACATCGGCTCGGCTGGGAAAATAAAATATCGGAGGCGCAGAAGGAGGGAGAAGCGGACAGGGCTTTTAATTCAGGAGTCGAACCGCTTTGCTCTGTGCACCCTCCAACCAGAACTCAAGTTGCGAAAGGCGCTGGTGCGGTAGCCGCAGCGTCAAGTTAAGCGCGTGGCCAACGACATCGGCACGCCCTATTTTTTATACACTCTTATATTTTCCTCAACCTTTCCCACCATTTCTCTCTTTTCTCTCTGTCCCCTCTTTCGTCCTCTTCTACATCACTCGTCAAGTCCTGTGAAATAATTCTGCGCTTCAACTCCAAATGTGACGATTCCCTTGCGCATACATGAATCATAATCTCGAAATTGTTTCTTTCTCTCTCTGCCCGCCTTTCACTCGTACCAAGGCCGAGGGTCGAAGCGAGATAGATGCTCATCCCCGGCGCGAACGTCACCAGGTGGCCATACGGCTCTGCCAGAGAGCAGACACACACAAAAAACCTATGTTAGCTTTGGAAAAAATGAATTACTACATAAAAATGCTTACGAGATAAAATTAAATATCCCATTAGTATGTTAAGTTTTGCTTCCAGATCGTCCCCTTATGCAATCAGGCAAACCTTTGACGAGAAGGGAAAGAGAGAGAGAGAGAGAGAGAGAGAGAGAGAGAGAGAGAGAGAGAGAGAGAGAGAGAGCAGGATAAGCTGCCATCGTCTTTGTCCAAAGGGATTCTAGCAGCAGTATAAGGCTAGCGCGCCCTCTATCTCTATTGCCCCGTAAAGATTGGAGAGAGAGAGAGAGAGAGAGAGAGAGAGAGAGAGAGAGAGAGAGAGAGAGAGAGAGTGGTGGGGGATAAAGTTTGAGAATCCGCCTGGGTGAGCTGGGTTCAAGGGCGCAGTTTCGGTACAAGGGCAGTAGCAGCAACAGCGGCTCTATAAGAAACGCCCCGTTATGTCCCTGAGGCTCCTATTGGGGTTCGGCTGTATTGTTTCTCTCCGATACCTCGGCGAAAGGGAGTGAGAGGGGCAACAGATTTGCCGACTCCTCCAAAGGAATATCACGGGCTCTAAGTGCCGTGCCGAGTTTGAGTAAGAGTATGGATCCGTCCCGTGTAGATTTGGGCGTCTTTGCCGCGGCGCGAAGAACTAGGTCAAGGACGGCAACCTCCCCGCTGGTCTAATTAAATCTTTGTTTGAGCTTTTTTTTTTTTTGTAACCGTCAAACGTTTTTGTCGATGTTCCTCCGCGAGGCGAGTGACTGTGCGGGTCGGGTGGTTGGGCTGCCTGCCGGCTGAATGGGGCGTAAATTAATGTCGGTCTGCTGCGCTGCCGCCGTCGCTTTTGAGTTTCGTACAACTCGGAAACAATCGGTCGTCTCTGTCGCACCGCGCGGGGCGGGGCCCCCGAGGCTGGCCGGGCGCGCCTCTCTCTCTCGCACACACGTCCGTCACGCGCCGCAACAAATGTGCGAAAATCGGTCGCGGCGGAGCAGACGACGACGACACCCAATTTGTGGCCGATTGTTTCCAACACATGGCGATTGCGTTGGTCTTGGGCTCCGTGGTGTGTGAGTTCAGCTGTGGCGCCTGCCTGACGCGCTCTCCCTCTGTCTCTCTCTGTCTCTCTCTCTCTGTCTCTTTCTCCCTCTCCCTCTCCCTCTCCCTCTCCCTCTCTCTCTCGGTCTCTCGCTCTCTCGCTCGCTCGCCTCTCTCTCTCTCTCTCGGCTACCAAGTCGAAAAACTGGGACTCTGGATCACGTTTCTCTGTTCTGATTGGCTGCGCACGCGGGGGAGAGCGCGTCGTGAAGTTAGTACCGCATTACTTTAGAAGCAAGCAGCAGCTTCAACAACATCTGCAACAAAAACCACTAAAGCGTCTGTGCTCTATATTGCCGTGCTCCGAGCCTCCTTGCCCAGGTGGTAGCGGCGGCGTATTGCCCGTGATTTCATCTGGAGTGGCCTCATGTGGAGGGGTGGGCCCGCACCGCCCCACCCACCGTGCCACTCGACGCCCCCAAACTTTTGCCCGAATATCGCCGCTTGATCAGCGCGTCCGAAAGGTCTCTGCTGTGTGGAGTGCTCTGGCCTGGCGCTGGCCGGCCGCACTTCACATCGGCTGGCCCCACTTGTCCACTCCGGCCCCGCCCCGGCCACGCTCCGCCACGCCACGCCACGCCACGCCACGCTCCGCCGCGCTCGGGCGCGTCCGGCGGGCCTAGTCCTAGTAGTGAGGGGGAGAGCGGCAGCTTAGCATTCATACATATCGGCGAGCCGAGTAGAGTAGAGTAGAGGGGGCAAACGGGCAAAGGGCCAGCCGGCTTTTCACACTCGCCCTTGCCCCGCCCCGCCCCGCCCCGCCGCTCTAGGCTGGGTCCAGACTGCACTGGGTGAGGGGGAGTCCCAGCCTTGCGTTGCTTTATAAACCGTGACGGCTACACTATGTTTCCATCCACAAGACTGCCCCTTCCCTTCCCTCCCCCTTCCTGCCCTGTCCTCCGCCCCCCCCCCCCCCAAATCCTCTCGTGACTTTCACCCTCTATTTCTCTCTCGTCTCCTGTTCTCTCCTCCCCATGCTCCTCACTTTCATCCTCTCTTCTTCTTCCATTTTCTGTTTCTTTTCCTCTCGCTCTCTCCCTCCCTCCCTTTCTTTCTCCCTCCCTCCGAACTCTTTTTTCCGGCGTCCTTTATAGCTCCTGCGGCTCCTGCCCTAAACACTATCCATCAATCTCTCTGGCTGCCGTTATGTCCCGCCTCTCTCTCCTCTCCTCTCCCTCTCCTCTCCTCTCCCTCTCCCTCGCCCTCTCTCCCTATCCCTCTCCCTCTCCCTCTCCCTCTCCCTCTCCCTCTCCCTCGCCCTCTCTCCCTCTCTCTCTCTCTTTCTCTCTTCTCTTTCCTTCTCTCTTTCGCCGCGGGTACTGAAAGGATGTTCCAAGCAGCCTCCACTCTCAGCAGCCGCCCTTTATGCGGCGCGACTGAAAGGTGAAAGGGGCAGAGAAATAAAATAAAAAGAGTCAACAAAATCGCTTGACACTGAACGGGCGTTGCGGTCGGCGCTAAATTCCAAGGAATAAATAGATAAAAAAAAAGATCGATCCGCTTGAACGAACTGTGCACATCTACAGCCATTCTGCGAGTGCTTTTTATTTAAACATGTCGTGTGCTGCACAGCTTCAGACTAATACATTTCGCATGACTTTAAAGTTATGAGAAGCTAGTATAGTGCCGTTGTGTGCCTTATGGAGTTTGATGTGGCGGAGCAGCTGTGTGAACAAGGAGGACGCACGAGTCTTTAGGGTGCATAGTTTGTGTAATCCAACTCTTTCTCGTTGCGGCTGCCGTGCGAATAGCGGAGAGTAGGAAGAGGGGAAAAGAGGGAGAGAGGGAGCGGGGTGGGAGCATTCTTTCTGTTTGCAGCAGTCGCTCTCATAAATTATTCTCGCAAGAATGGCGCTTAGCTTGGCGCTAGATTTACGGTGCCGAGCGCGCTAAAGTTTGAAACGCCCGCGCGACCGGGCCGGGGTGCAACGAACGTATGCCAAGCGGCGCCGGCGGCAGAATGTTGCAGATCCATTTGACGCATCTTGGCGTGCTGAGCTGTTTTCATGTGGCTTTTTATCTTTGCCTTAATGGTAGGGGACGTAGGGGTGTTACTTTTTCAGGTTTAAATAAGTTGAGTATAGAGCAGCGTTCTAATATTCTGTCGTTTTTTATTTCTGTTCCAGGTGAGTGATGCGGGCGGAACAGGTGCGCTGCGTCGTGCTCCAGCAAACATAACTTTACGGACGGTGAATATACCCCCGCTATCCACCCAATTCCCCTCTACCCCCATAAAACAAAAGCAAACTCGAGCTCGTGCAGGCTGACCAGCAGGTGCTGTTTAATCCACCGTCACGGGCCTAATCTACTTAGGCAGGTCTGTGATATACTCGTGCATTCAGACCGTTAAAAACCAATTTTCAAACATATTGTAAAATAATATATTTTGTTTGCTATGTGCAGTGTACACTCTAGTGCTGCTCAGTAGGCCGCTTTAAGTTTGATCCCCCATGGCTTTTCGCGAAAAGAGTGGGGAGGGGAGGGGCGCGAATGCAGTTTGGCTTAACGGCGGTGGAAAGGAAAAGGATGTCGAGTGCTGTTCTGATCCGCTTTTAACCCTCCCCTCTTTCTGTGTTTTCATCCTTCTCCCTCTCTCTCTCTCTCTCTCTCTCTCTCTCTCTCTCTCTCTCTCTCTCTCTCTCTCTCTTTCCCTCTCCCTCTCCCTCTCCCTCTCTCTCTCTCTCTCTCTCCCTCTCCCTCTCTCCCTCTCCCTCTCCCTCTCCTCCCTCTCCCTCTCTCTCATTCTCCCTGGCGTATGGCCGTGCTTATCGCCTTTGCCTCAATTAAAAGTTGGTGGCTCGGCAGAGATGCGTGGTGCGTGGTTATGGTGCTCTTGCCTGTGCTTCGCGCCACGGTAAAAATCTGATAGCACGGTCAATAAGTTTCTTCCTTTTCATTTTAAAATCATATTAAAACACAAACAGGCCAACGAGGCAACTTCTTATGCTTTCCGATTGCAACCCGCTTTTCCAGTGAAAAACTCTCTCGCCAGTCCGCAAACGCCACCGTCGGGCATTTCGAACACCCTGACTGTAATATTCTATGTTTTTGTGCAAATGTTTAGGCAAAATTAAACATACATGTCGTTTCACACAAATTTATGCGAATCGTTCAAAATCGTTCAATTCACCGCAGAAATTTGTGTGAAAAGTTTGATTGTTTAGCGTTGTACAGATAAAAGATACAAATGCAGTTAGTGTGAAGCGGACCCGGCGCTCTGTACGCCCGCCCCGCACTGCTGCATCAGAGTGTGTACCGCTCGGGTCGGGTGATCCCTCTGCACGCCAATTAGCGGTCCCAAACAGGTGACTGACTAAAGCCACTAATCTCCCTGTCATCTCTGTGTAAGCCCGTGATGTACGTACACCCCGCGCCGCTCAGCTCGGCTGAACGCCACCAGGGCCCCGCGCTGCTGCTGCTTGTCTCGTGCACCCCCGCTGCCCTTGTCGCCAGTCTTTTATCGAGTGTAAACTCACCGGAGCCAGCGCCCTCGACAGGGTCGAGATTCTTTCAGCGTCGTTTGTGGACAATGTTTACACTGTCAACGCATTTACATGTTTTAGGGTACGGGAGGAGACTTAACTCGGTAGCTGAAATCGAATGAGAATCCAGTGGTTATGGTACCATCGGTCACTTGCAAGTGACCTGCATGTAGGAGACACTGATAACAAGCTTCTGGTTGTGGATATGGGATTTTTAATTTCAGCAACCGGATTGAGACTCGAATAGAGTTGAAATCCACAAAACAAAAAAAGTCATTTCTTTTTCCGTATGCCGCTGCCAGAAGTCCGCTCCACGGGGCGCCGCTTTCACCCCGGGCTCCGCGGCCGTCCGCTCCGTCCGGGTCGTGACAAAACGAGACTTTTACCAACACAGCGAGCGATTATAAACTTCTCTGATGGCGAAGAATGAGGGCGGAGGCCACATTAGAACACTCGAAACTTTTTTCCCCGCCGGCGGAACGGAGCGGGGCGCGCGGGCGGGCGGGGCCGCGGCCGGCTGCTGGGCGGGCGGAGGCGACGAACAAATTCGCCGTGCGATTACAGAAGAACATAAACGTCTGTAAAGGATTTCCATTCTGTACCTCTGCGCCGCCGGCCCCCCAAATTTATTACGCCTTTTTCTCGGGGCGGCGCTGCTGCAGGAGAAGAACGGGAGCGCCGCCCCGGCCAGGGGAGGTGGTCGCCCCGCGGGCGTAAGCCTCACACAGGCACGCTCGCACACACACACACACACACACACACTCGCAGAGTCGCGGGAAACACTCGCGCGTGGTAACCCGCCCCGGCCGTGTGCGGCACGCCTCCTTGTGAGCAAGGTGTGCATCTGTGCCGCGCGGGGGATGGGAGGCCGAGGCGCGCTGTAAAACCCCCTTTTTTACGACCATCTCATTACACTCATCATGTCTGTTTAACCCTTACACGACCCGCCGCACCGCCAGCTTGCGTGCGTGCGTCCGTGTGAGGACGAAAAAGGTGCAATGCACGGTGCTCTATAGCATCACGACGTTTTATGGAGGTTTAAATTAAACTAACGCTTCGTTTGTTTTCCACATTTTTCGATCGATGGATATATCGGTAATTCTGACGCGCTCCAAATCTGCAATCTTACAGTTTCGAATATCTGAGTGAGGATGGTCGCAAAACTTCACAAGTGCGTTCCTCGAAAGCGGTTTTGCAGTGTGTTATTTTCTCGCACGACTGGGATACCTTTGTGGCACGCGACGGGTCGGCGCGGGTCCGGGCGGCAGTGGAGGGGAGGACTGTTCCTTCTCGTAACCCCCGTGTAACTCAAGCGGGCCGCTTGATGTTTCCCTGCCCTCGCCACGCCAGATGCTGTTGTTGCCGCACTCGACCTTGGCGGAGCGGGGCGGGGCGGGGCGGGGCGGGGCGGGGCGGGGCGAGGCAGCCACCGTTGTGGGGACGCGCCCCAGAGCCCCTCGCTGTATGCTACCGCGGCGCGCCCGGTCGCTGTGCCGCGCCACTCTCGCAAAGCTTGTTTCCTTCTCCAGGTGCGCCACAGTGTGCCTTTTTGGTTCCTTTTTGCTTCGACTTTTAAGGCCTGATCTTTGTTCCCCGCACAATTCTATCCCAAAATACTTTCCGACGAAAAAAAAAAAAAAACCTTTTCAATATACGCGCGACCCCTTGGTCTCATTTAGTAGTCAAAATGATTGATCAATTAAGACCAAACGATACACTTGTATTTGTCTTCTATTCTCTGGCGTTCTGCTCAGCTTTGCCCTGACCGCGAAGAAGTTAGAGTGCGTTCTTTTTACTGCGAGGAGATGAATAAATATGGCAAATGAATAAGGCCAGGTTATAATGCAAGCTT
The DNA here is from genome assembly GCA_033675135.1 of Frankliniella intonsa. Lineage (NCBI taxonomy): Eukaryota > Metazoa > Arthropoda > Insecta > Thysanoptera > Thripidae > Frankliniella > Frankliniella intonsa. The sequence goes on along the minus strand of CM066255.1, from coordinate 9,131,823 downwards.
TCCCGCGCGGCCACAACCTCATCAGGGCAGCGGTGGCGTTTCTCTCTCTCTCTCTCTCTCTCTCTCTCTCTCTCTCTCTCTCTCTCTCTCTCTCTCTCTCTCTCTCTCTCTCTCTTTCCCTCTCCTCCTCTCCTTCTTTCACTTCCCCACTCCCGTGAATGTAGATGGTGAGATGTGTGACTGGCGGTAGCGAATGAAATATGCAAGCCGAGCCTCCCACCCACTTGCTTTTTCCCAGATATTCTCATGTATGAGCTCGTTGGATAAGTCAGCCACTTTCGCCCCCTCCAACACGCCCCCTCCCCCCTGCTCGCTCGTGTCAATTTTTGAAATATTTTCTTTTTTTTCGTTTCCTCTTCTAGATTGGGGACGCGGTGTCTCTTCTATTTTGTACAACACGTGTTGTTGCTATGACTTGTTTTCCTTCCGACGTGACAATCCTGCGCGCTGCTCCGGGTCTCGGGGGCTGTCAGCTCCTTCCGAAAGCTTTTAGCTCGCACCTCCCTAGATCAGAAAATTTTGCACATTAAGCTCTGAAAGTTATCGATACAGAGTCCCTGCTGGCGCGGCTCCTTGCTTTCGCGTTTCGTGACGCTGCACGTCTTTTTATGTCAACTTTTTAGCAGTCTCACCGCGGGGCTCGAGGGGGAGAGTGGAGGGGGTGGGGGTGGGGATGGAGGCCGCAAGTGCACGGCCTCCAGGCGTCAGGAAGAAGCAAAGTTTTACGGACGACAAAAAGTTTCATTCCTCTTGATATTTTTTTTTCTTTCGTTATAAGGTTGGTGTCCTCCTGTGAGAGCGGCTTCTGTGGACACAACACAGAGCGCGGGCTTGGATTAATTTCTGCTCGGAATTAAGTTTCAAGAGGGTAAGAGAGGGTGGGACGCAATGGGTCGGCTGAGGGGAGTAAAAGAACGGTAGTGTTAAAAAAACATTTCTATATCACGAAAAATTCTTTGCGGCGCGTAAAGACGCCTCGTAAACCGGCAAGTATTCGCCCCCAATTCTCCCCCTTTTCTCTGAAATGGCCTTGGCACAGCATGGGATTATCCTTTGCTTTGCACGCAGCCGTGGTCCTGAGACGGGGCGGGGCGGGGCGGGGAGTGCCGGGGTGGGGTGAGGTGGGGTGGGGGTCGAGACCCCTGGGTCAGCGAGAGACCCTATCTTGGACCACCTGAGTGGACTGCTGAGGGTGGCCCGGAGGGGTCACAGGCCCGTCGTGTCCGAGGTTATAAGCTCCCCCCCCCTCCCCCCTTGTGCCCGGGCCAGCTCACTCTCGCGACCTGCGGGGTAGGACACAATTTATCGAGGGTCCTATCCCTTATATTCGCAGTCCTTTGAACACGTCTTTGCTCCGGTAGACACGCGGATAAGTATGAAATATAGACGCAAAGGGGATGGAAGGAGGGCGGGTGGCGCGGGGAGGGGGTAACACCTTTGGACCGCAGTTGCCTGGAGCCCCTCCGCCTCCCCCCCCCCTCCCCCTCCCCTTCGGCAACCCCCAGGAATAAAGTACTACGAGCACACCGGAGATAATAGGAAAAATATGATGGCGTGTGGAAATACCGCCGCGGCCCGGACCAGCCTCGACTCGGCTCAGGTTGGGACCGCAGAGACGACAGCAAATTATTCCCCCGGCGCGGCCGGGCCTGGCCGGGCCTGGCCGGGGGCCGGGGCACCGCGAGAGCGCTTAACCCTTCTGCTACGGCAGAGGGAGATAACACTGCTTGCCCATCCTTTCTTTTCTTCATCTGCGGGGAATCCCTGAAAAATTGGCATCCAAATCTGGCGTTAAAAGACGCCAAATGCAAAAGGTACGCCAAATTTTGGCGTCTCAAGAAGCTGAAATTTAGTGTTCTCTGAGAAGACGCCAATATTTTTGGCGTCTTTGCGGACACCAAAATATGGTGTTCAAAAGGGGATGCCAAAAATTTGACGTGAAAAGACGCCACTCAGTTTTCAGTGATATATTAAAGAGTTTCCACCAGAAGCGCATGCACGCAACGCACAGCCCTGCTGCTGTTTGGAGTTGAACCTCTGCTGCCTCCCAAACAACATGTGCCATTCCCGGCGGAGCGGGCGGAGCTGTGCGGTCGCTCCCACAGTCGTAAGCCCGTCTGCAAGGAGACGCAAGGGCGCGTCCTCCACGCTAACCGCGACTAGGTGTTCAGCTGGAGGGGCGGCGGTCGCGCTCTGATGTGTGTGTGCGCGCGCGCGCCGTGCCGTGTGGCGGGGCGGGGCGGGACAAAGCTACGGGACTTGGCGCCAGACCAAGACGTGCTTTAGGAATTTTGGTCTGTATTTGCGCCGCGCGCTGGCTGGTGGGTGAATAGTCACGACGAGCCCGACTGAGGCGACGAACTACAGAGTCTAAGACTCTTCCCCTCCCGCGCGGGTATGACGTCGTGCGAGTTTCGCTATTCAGGGCGCACGAAAAGGTTAACACACCGCAGGTTACAGTGAAATTCGTCGTAACTTTTTTGGTGTGAGGTATGTGTTATGAAAGAGGTATATTATTCTTCTTATTATAGTTATACACAAGCTCAGCGTAGGGGCCGAAAGCCTCTCTTGCTAGTAAGCGTATACGCCCTGCGGGAGGAGAGCCCTTGCCGCTACTCGTCCGGCGCCCCGCCCGGACGAGCAGCACAGGCGATCAGCCGCAGGCGGGGAGGGACGGGGGGCACGAAATAGGGCCACTCAGTAATAAATAATGACTCTCTAAGCCGATGAGAGGTTAAGGGTTGACCAGTTTGGGAGCAATGGCAGCCCCGGAGAGGTATATGGGCCCCAGCGCTCAGCCGCCCGTGTGTGTGCGTGTGTGTGTGTGAGGCTAGTGGAGGGGGATGAAAGGGCTGGGGGTGGCAATTAACCGTTGGCAATTTTCGTACATTCTCTCAAATCACCCCCCACCCCACCACCGCCCGAGCGGTCCGTCTGTTTAGAACAGGGCGTCAGTAGCGCCGCTCGAGTGCGCGTCACCGAAGAGTGATAAGTTGGGGGGGGGGGGGGCAGCAGAGCGGAGACGAGAGGCACGTCACGTTCATATTCGTCTGCTTCATATTCCAGATTTTTCAGCCGGCCGGGCCGCTAACAAGATCACTGCTATGCACTAGTGGCCGCACGGCCGGCACGCTCGTATTTCACGAGGCTTCGCGCGCGCCGCGCTGTCCGACGGCTGACGAGCCCCGCCCCGCCCCGCCCCGCCCCGCCCCGCCCCGCCCCGCCCCGCCCGCGATAGCAGAGAATAAATATAACGAGCCGAGAGGGCTCATTAATATGGACAGCAATTAATTCCGTCCGTGTGACACGCGCCCTTTACCCCTTTTTACGAGTTTGTGTCCTTGTTTTTTTTTTCTTTTTTTTTGGTTTGTCTTTTGTGGTGGTGGGGGGAGGTTGCTTTTTTTGTCGGATCAGTCTCCTCTACCATGCACGCCATTTTTATTATCAGCTATCCCCCACACATGTTAATCGCTGTACATGGGGATTTAAATAATGACTTTCTCGCCGGCTCAAACGCCCGCGTGGCCTTTTTCTTTGAAGTGGCGTACTCTTGCTGGGCGCAGCGGTCCGGTAGTCGTGTGCGCTACAACACTGTGGGTGTGCGTGCGCTGTCACCTGCCGTGCGGCCGTGCGGTGTCTCCGCCGTCATTTCCAGCAGTGTGGCGTGGCGCCCCTTTGAGCCCACTACTGCGGGCTGGAGCCCGTGCTGGAGCGTGTGCTGGAGCCTGTGCTGGAGCAGCGGCTGGAGCAGGGGCTATTTATTCTGTTTTCCCGCTCACTTAGAGACCCCGTGCCACGACCGTCTTTGTGCGCTAATGAGCCGGCTGTGCGTGGAAGTAGGAGAAAGTGAGAGAGCGACAGGGAGAGAGAGAGAGGGGGGGAAGAGAGGGGGAGGGGGACATGGTAGAAGGCCTCTTGCCCACTACAGGTCCCCATTTCATATGGAAGTAATCGTCCGTCCGCCCCCCCCCCCCCTCTCTCTCTCTCTCTCTCTCTCTCTCTCTCTCTCTCTCTCTCTCTCTCTCTCTCTCTCTCTCTCTCTCTCTCCCCTCTCTCTCCCCTCCTCCTCTCCTCTCTCTCTCTCTCCCAGTACCGTGCGCGGGGCGCCTGCGGTGCCGTGGGTAGGCCGCCCGCCGCGCGCGCGTGAGCTGCGGGCCTGCCCGCCCGGCCCTCCTCAGGGGCTCTAGGCTGGACCGGCCGGACTGGCGGCGTGGCGTGGCGCGGCTTGTTGTAACGATTGGACTGTCATACCGTAGTGCAATCCATTTTTCCTCGCGACAGCTAAAAGGATTTTGTGGTTGGGCCAAAGGACGCTGCAAACAATAAATTCGTCTATGCTTTCCTTTTGCCGTGTGGATTTCCCGATAGATTTTCCACTCTATTTCCGATTCGAATTTCGCCAGTCTGAATGCCTTAAGCACATTCGCGTTTAGCTTGCATTTTACGGGCAGTAATTTTTTGTTTCTATTTTTTATGTTTATTTTTGGCCTTTTTGTCTTCTCGCCCGCGCTCCGCCCCGCGGTTACGAAATGAGGTACGCGCTGTAACTCCACCGGGGTGGGGGCGGGGGTGGGAGCAGAGGGGGTCCTACGTGTGAGGATGAAAAATGGGGGCGGGGGCAAGCCAGGGACTGAGGAGGAAAGTGGGCGCGGCCCGGGGGTGGGCGTGGGGCCGGGGGCGGCGGCAGCCATGGTACGGCGGGGGCGGCGGCCGCGCGCTCTCGAGCCAGCCTCCCCCTCTATTTGTATCGCTTCTGAGAGACAGCGGCGTCGTATAGGATTGTTGTTCGTTTCGCCGCGACGGTCACAAACTGCCCGAGAGAGAAGGAGGGGATAAGAAGAAGAAGAGGAAGTGATATCTTTGCGAGCTCACCGGCCATCAGCCGGGTCCGTCCGTGTGGCCCGGCCGGCCGGGAGGAGTGGGCGCCTCCGCCCGCTGAGAGAAATGTGTGCGGCCGGCCTCCAGCAGCGCGCGGGGCGGGGGCCTTCCGCTGCACCAGGCTCGCTCTGTTCTTGCTCAGCCCGGCGCGGGGCGAGTCGAGTCGAGGCGAGGGATCCTTCATACAATTTATACTCCAGCTCGCACCGGATTACCGCGAAGCGAGCGCGAGGACCCCGCCCCGCCCCGCCCCGCCGCGCCCCCTTCGCGCAGCCTCGTGCATCTGGGCTTTCCGCAAGGCCTTACTTGATTACGAGAGATGAACGGGTTGGCTTCTCTGTTCTGAGCCGCGCCCACCGGCGGTGACCGTAACGCGAGGCAACAGCAGCCCGAGCCACAGGCGGCCGGAGACGTAAGGCTGCGCCACCGCCCTCGTACAGACCGTGTTCATCGTGAAGGGGTGTGATGTTGGCAGCATTGACGACAGTAACACCATACGCAATCACGGCGCAAAGCGTGGGCGCTTAGCGAAGCGCCTGTTTCCCAACATAAATAATACTTGAAAAACGATATAAACCGGCTAAAAAATTTCCGGGCTAAACCGCCCGAATTTCCGTTGTAATTTTTAACAGTACGAACAAAAACATCGTCTTTAGGGATAGAAACAAGAAGCGTGTTTCATTCCCGTATTGAAATGGGTCAGGGACAGGGTGTGGCTCGGCGGGGTGGGCTGGGGCGGGGTGGGGTGGGGCGGGGTGGGGTGGGGCGAGGTGGGGTGGGGTGGGGCGGGGCGGCTCAGGTAGTAGGCCAGCTCGCCTTGCAGCAGGTGCGCCATACGCCCCACTCGGAAACGGGTCAGCCGGAAACCGACGCTCTCTCTGTCTCTCTACCCTTCTTACCATATTTTCTTTCTCCCCAACGCTCTCTTTCCACTCCTCTCCCACTCCCCCCACCCCTCTCCCCACTTCCGCACTGTGCAAGTGAAAGTGAGGTTAGGGTTTTGAGGCAGAATGGCGTCCGAACCGAGACCTTTCCCCCACACCACCCCACCCCGGCGCGTGCCCTCGCCTGCCAGAGCGGCGAAGCAGCCCCTTAAAAGCTTTCTTAAAAGGCAGTTTCCCGTCTTGAAACCCTACCCTGATGTGTTGTGGGTCGGTACACCACCCACGTGACCACCGAGTTGTTTGCTGTTGGTTCCCCCGTTAGATAGTGCTTACCTGGTCGACACCTTAACTTTTTAAAAAGTAAGGCCTTTCTTTGCTTCAAAAACTTTTAAATTTTTCATTTTTTTTAAAATCTATTTTGAGCTGGTATTTTACCCATTTTTGAAAAGCAGCAGAACAAGTACCCTTTCCTCATCTTTTCTATGTTCACTTTATTATTCTTCATCATCATCTCTGTACGTCTCTCTCTCAACTTTTATGCCCCTTTCTCTCCCAATAGGGTGGTGCATCGGTGGTATACGCTCCTCCCACCAACGGCAACAAGGTACAGCGGCTTGCCCAAACTCGATCCTCAACTTCTCTCCCGTCCTCCACATACACACCGCCCCCGTGCGTGCAAGCAACACCCGTGCAGGCAAACACATATTATTAAAGTTTGTGAGCCCCTTTTGAGTTTGTGTGAATAAGCCGATACCAATTCCCTGAAAGTCTGCAAAGAACAAACCTCCCGCGTTTCCTATGTGGTGTGCCAATATTCCCAACTTTTTGACGTAATTAGTTCCCTATTTTTCCTGGACTCCCTCACCCTCACGCGCTGCTGCTCCCCCGCGGCCCGCTAGCACTAGTGTGGGCGGCGCTGCTTTGCTAGCGTGTCCCGCGGGGAACTACTCAAGTCGCGTAAAGTAAAGATGCTTCATGAAGCGAATAACAACCCTTCATCAAGCCTTTTTAAGAGGCATGAGGTGAAAAGCAGTTAACGCCCCTCTACCCCCACCCCCGCAGGCCTGTCGCTACGCGCCCCACTGCGGACCGCGCCGCACAGCAGATACAGGCAAAACCAGTTTTCCAGCGCAACAGCTGGATGGATATTACGTTCTTGTGTGGAAAGAAGATGACATTTCTCTTTCCAGTGTCCCTTTCGCTCTGGGGCTGTGCGGACGTGATTCCCGTGTCGTTTGATCTCGGCCCGCGAGGCGCCAGCGGCGGCGGCGTCGGCGCGACTTTGAGAGAAAGAAATGAAAAACGTATGTAGTGCTGCATAGTTTTACCGCACAGTATATTGGCCGCACGCCTTGCAGCCGGCCCTGGTGGCCTCAACAGGAGACAAAGAAGGAGATTAAAGCAAATCTTGAAATATGCCGCGCCGAATCCCCCGCGGACGGGACGGGCGCGGCGCGTGGGCACGCTCGGGGCGGGGCGGGGCGGGGCGGGGCGGGGCGCTTTGCACCCCCTTGAGCCCTCGCTGCCTGCTCCCCGCCCACCCCGCCCCACTGTCCTTCCCCCCCCCCCCCCCCCCCCTCGCCACTCCCTTGTGCCCTTGTGCCCCGCTGGGCGGCCGCCCGTTTATTTCACACACCATTTCCGTGTCCCCCTTTCGCCGCTCAATGGCCCCTTCCCTTATATCCTCCTTATGACCCTATTTAATTTTTCACACCCCTCCCTCTCTTACGGAAACCTTAATAATTTCAACTAGTGAGTCTGCTTGGAGAAGAAAATACGTGGCTGTGAGAATTTGAAGGTGTGTTAAAGTGTTTCTATCTACACTTAGTTCTAGTATTCATGAGTTACTACCATCGCCCATTTTCTTCTCAAGAAGTATCGTCTTCAGTTTTGTGTTGATGGTTGGCTAATAACGCCGCCGCGCACTAAAACCATCCTGGTTAACCCACCGGAATAATTAATGAAGGAAGCTTAATTGATATTTGTTCTTGATTACCAAAACTGGTGCTGGGCCTGTAAACAGTCTTATCTTCGCTGGCCTCGCCCAACAGTGTATGTGTTGTGTGTCTTGGCTAGTTTATGTTTACCTGCGCTCCGGGCGACGCTCCGGGCGAGCGCTTCGCTGGTGTAGCGTGGTGCGTAGCCAGGGGAGATCTTGTGCCAGGGGAGAGCACTTTTATGTATACTCTTTGTTTTCCTATACTTTTCTCAATGTCTTGATTACGCAGCCATGTCTCGCCCTTTTCTCTCCATATTCGCCTACCGGATATCGGTTCTTGGATTGCGAGGCAGCTGGGCGACCCCTCCCTCCCTCGTCCGGTCTATTTCATTTTCGTTGTTTCGTTGTTTTGATTTTCACCCTTGTACACTCTCACTACCAGCCACCGCCCCGCCCTGCCCCGCCCCGCCACACCACGCAGCACAAAGCTGAATTGGATTGGCCTCTCTTATCAGTGAGAGCTTTCCTTCGGCCCGACGAATTGGCCAGCGCCCTGGCAGAGAGAGAGAGAGAGAGAGAGAGAGAGAGAGAGAGAGAGAGAGAGAGAGAGAGAGAGAGAGAGAGAGAGAGAGAAGGTGGGGGCTCAGCGACGACGACGTAAAGTAATGACTGTTGTGGTTTGCTCATCTCAACGGCTCCCCGTCGTGAGTTTCATGAGGCCAAAAAGAAAAGTAGACGAACTCCTATTGGTCGCCTGCGCGAGTCAAACAGTGTTGCTTTATTGCCCCACCGCCCTTTTATGAAGGGGTGACTCTGGCACTCGGTGCAAAAGTGCAGCTGTAAAGTGTCTCCGCCGAGCTAGCTCTAAAGTCTCCAAACAATGCCGAGGAGAAGTAGAGTTTTCCGTCTCTCCTTTACGCTCTCTCTCTCTCTCCTCGCTCTGCCGGCTTTCATTTAATGTATTTTTTAAGCAGAGGAAAGATTCTTTATGCACCTCTAGCCGAGGGGTATGCCTCCCTGCTCTCAGGCTGACCACGGGCGGATGCGCCTGCCTGCTTCTGCGTGTTCTCTGACATCCCTCCAGTCACACTAACTGGTATGTTCTAAGCTGAATAACATTCTTATCTTAATTTGTGTACTTTTCTTTTGTTGCAGAAGGTGAGCAAAAGTTTTGCGCCGCATGGAGCAAATTTTGAACATCAACTCGGTTCGTACGCATTTTCAATCCCAAACTGCCTCAAACTGTTTCGAGTTTTTATATCAATTAGAACAAGTAGATAAAAGTGGTTTGACCGGACATTAAAAATACTCTTATCTCCCTGCGCAATAAGTGCTCATGCTGCTGATAGTTTTGGGTGTGCTCGTCGTACAACTTTTATTTCCTTTATCTTACTTCGAAAAAGAAGTAAAGGTGAACAGAGGGGGAAAAAAACATCCCAAAGAAATAAGGAGCAGAAGGGGGACAAAATGAGAGAGACGCCGAGGAAAAGAGAGGAGAAGCGAGAAAAAGGTGGGTGAGGGGGAAGGAGAGGGGGAGGGGGGGGGGAGTCGTAAGCAAGACGTCTCCCTCGGGAAGAATAGAGTGGTCGATTGGCCGTCTCTGAGAAGGGAGAGGCCTCTATACTGGCTGCTCTGGAGAGAGGGGTAGGGGGGCAGGGAAGAGAAAATCGCACGGGCGTTCTCTGCGTGTTCCGGCCGAGGCGTTCCTGCGCGGCGTTCCCTGTGTGATGATGCGGTGCGGCAGTGGGTAGCCCATTGGCTCCGGCTGGGCGTGGCGTGGCGTGGCGCGGAGTGGTAGCAGTTGTGGCACTCGTCGCTCTTCCACCCCATTGCGCCGGCCGCCACCTTTGTGTGTGTGTGTGCGCTGCTGTCAGCTCTGGCGCGCGCGCGTACCGTACCATCTGCAGAGGAAGGAAATGGAATCGGAAAAACGCACACCGTTTCTACTTCGCAGAGCTTAAACACATTCACTGCGGGGCGCGTTTTCATCCCCTGTGATTTAACACGGGGGCCGTGACCACATTGTGGTCATATGTCGCACTCAGTGTGATGTGTTAATCGGGTCTGCACAGTCATGTGACGCAGACAATATTTGCGGGTAGCGGCGCTCTGCTCTCCCCCAAGGCACCCCCTTGCCTGCCACACCTCGCGCCCCGCCCCGCCCCGCCCCGCGCCGCCCCGCCGCGGCTCGCCGCGCTGCGCTGTCTCCGATTGACGGCCCCTTACCCCTCACTCGGAGGGCCCCACAGGGCCCCCGGGCAGCGGCCGTGCCCCCTGTGGGGCCCCGTAAAGGGAGCGACGGCGACCTTGTGTGCGTGCTCTCCTGTTCGCTGACTCCGCCACTGCGTAATGGGCGCTCCCCCGGCCCCGCACGGGGCAACGGACGGAAGGTTAGGTTAGGAGAGCCACTCGCGGGCCAAGCCGCTTTAACTTTTGCTCACCTGTACTGGACATTTTGAACCTCAATTATAGAATTAACGCCCGCCCCGTGCCGGGTCCACGTGCTAGCTCTTTACTCTTTATTTTCCCCCCGCTGTTTGCCATCTCAGCCCCGCTCCTCTTCGTCCCTCTATAAATATACCCTGAAGTGTAGCTTATTTTCTCGATATTCCGGCTCGGTTTTTACGACGTGCCCCCTCGGAGATCTGCCTGCCGGTGCCGGGGCGGCGGCCAGGGCGCCGCGCTGGGCCGGGGCGGTGACGACATCCCCCTCACCGCTCAGGAGAGGGTTTGCGACGGATTGGGCTGAGCGGTGTATCCGTCTTGGGGGAGGCAAGGCGCTGCTCACGAGCCGATTTATGGTCCAATTTATGACTTGCGTGCGTGGTACTGGTGGGTGGGGGTTGGGCTGGGGGTGGGGGGTTTAGAGTGCCAACGTGGCGCGTACGCGGGGTGGATGCTGTTATCGCCTGAGAAACAGATCAACCTGCGAGGCGGCTGGGGAAGGGGGGTCACTGCGGGGGATGTGATGCGATGGACGATCACTTAGAATTCACTTGGGAGGAGTACCCTGCTCCGTGTGACTTATGGGCCTCGTCAGTTCAGTTCGCGGTTAATGCCCTACAAAGCATCCGAATGCTTTGTATATTGCGAAGTATATGTGCTTTGTAGTTGCGAAGTTTTCAAATTCTTCACAGTTTGCAAAGCGTTTCACAGTGTGGAGTGTTGCGACTGGTGTCTTGTTCGCACGTGCCGGTTATTCCTGTTAACTTTTGATGCGAGCATTGAATTGTTTTCTTTTGGCCGGCCAGGTTTTTATGGTACATATTTCTCGTTCTGCTATCTGGTCAGCCTTTCTTGCTTTTCCCTCCCCATCCCTCTCTCTCCCCGTCCCCCTCTTTCTCTTCCTCTCCCTCTCTCTCCCCTAACCGCCCCCTGGCCTGGAGTTCCGCTGACGCCGACGTACATCGGAAAGCAGCTTAAGACAGACACATGGCCCGGGCCGACCTCGCCGCCGTATCTCAGCCCCAGACTGACCGGACGCGAGTCGGTTTGCTACCGAACCGCTGGGTACACTCTGAGATATGGTATCCCTTTATACCAAGTCCCCCCCCCTCCCCCGCCGACCCAGTCACGCTGAAGCCTTATGAACGTTATCAATGCGCAGCCACAGATTTTTCCCTACATAATTTAATGCGTGATTATGTAGAAATTTGTTCGTTTGGTTCATAGTTAGGCATTAGATTATGCGTAATATGGCATGTTGCGAAAATCTGTAGCCACCAGTAAGAAAAGTTCACAGGATTTTAGCGTGGAGAGCTTAGCAAAAATCCGTTCCAAAAGAGTTTTTTTTTTCTCTTTTTTTTTTTTATTTTTTTATTTTTTTTTTATTTTTTTTTATTTTTTTTAGTTTTCTGTGCTGGACTTGCTCATCGCTATGCAGTGGCAAACTTTTCTGCCACACCCCTTAGCTATGTGGTCTTTTTGCTCTCGGTCGAACGGCACGGCCAATTATAATGTGGTTGTCGAGCCAGCAGGGGATTGGGCGTGGCGGGGCGGGGCGGGGCGGGGCGGGGCGGGGCGCTGATGACCACAGTGCGCCCGCCGCGCCCCGCCGCGTGCTGAGCGCTGCACCTGGGCGGGCTGGCAGTCCATCTCGCCTCCGCTCTCTAACTCCTTAACGTCCCCCGCCCCCGGTGGTTCCGCCCCGGCCCGGCGCGGCCCGCCCCCGCGCGCTGCAATGGATTGTGGGACTGAACTCCCCGGCCGCCCTCGCCCGTTAATCCCCGGGACGTAAAACCGTCACGGCGGATACATATTCAGAGCCACTTCCGATCGTATCTCGGCGCGCGCTGAGAGGAGGGGAAGGAGGGCGGGGGGGTCTTACGACGGGGATTATTATTATATAATGGCCGTTTGGAGAAGGACATCGAGTTTGCGGCCGATTTATTTTTCCTCCCCTAGCTGTCCTCTAGCGGGGTGGACGAGACGGGGCCTCCAGCGCCCTGACAAAAGGGGAGGAAGTTAGCTACTCAACACTCGCTCCATTGTCGGCCGAACCGAGTTCTTGGCATTTCGTCTCCCTCTGTCTCCTTCGGCCGAGGAGTTTTTGTCGAACACGCGCTTACCTGGTAAAAACAAGGACAGCGCAAGAGAAATGGGGGAAGGGAAAAACGCACGAGGATTAGCTGCGTGTGTTTCTTTCCTCCCCTCCGGCCTCCTCCAGACTGTACGCGACGTCGCGTCGGTGGGAGCGAAAGATGAGCTGATCCCCTGGTGCACGCCCCTCCGCCCCTCCGCCCCCCACGCTAGCAGCACGACCCCCAAACGTCGCCAAGGATATGTCAGCAGCTGTAGGGAAATCAGTCCTCCTAGCTCCTCCTGGGTCCCCATAGGGTTGCGTGGCCCCTCCCCCCCCCCCCCCTCTCCCTCTCTCTCCCTCTCTCTCTCTCTCTCTCTCTCTCTCTCTCTCTCTCTCTCTCTCTCTCCTATAACCCCCGGGGCGAACGGCCCACCCCTTCTCTTCTCCCGCTGACATGCATCCTGTGGGTGCGGCGGGCCTCTCGGCAGGGATCGCTCTTTCCCCCCACTCCCCCCCCTCCACCTCCCCTCTGGGTGATGGTATGGTGGCGCGAGCGAGTGACACCCTGCCGACGCCATTGCCCCCGCCCGGCCTCGCCCCGCCCTGCCCCGCTCCGCCCCGCCCCACCCCGCCCCGCCCCGCCCCGCCCGCCGGCCTGCCACTCGGAGCAGATTCCACGGGCTCCCGCATACCGCTGTCGAGCCGACATCACACACGCGCGCTCGCCGCCTGGTCGACCAAACACTATCCATCCATCCATCTATCCATTCATCCACCCACTAACGCATCCACGTATCCATCCATCCATTACCACTTGGTATAAAACGTACGTTGTACTCATGCTTACTTCACTGTATTTTATCCAACTAGTTGACGACAGAACAAGCGGAAGACAGCAGGTGTTGCGTCAAAAATGATATAGAAACGCAGAACGAATGAGGAGCAGTAGCAGCGCGGCATAAGCGCGTGGCGTTGCCTCGCGGTGTAGTAGATGTGTGTGTGTGTGTGTGTGTGCGCGCGTGCGCGCGTAACGAAGATAAATGACAAGCGCCGCAGAAGTAATGAAAGGAAGCAAGGCGCCTGGTCCGCAGTGCCGTGCGGTGCGTAGCGCTGTATGCTGACGGGCGCGCGGCGGGTCCGGCCGGTCCGGCAGGTCCGGCGTGTGTTTGCAATGGGACTGGGCGGGGCTGGAGCAGGGGCTGGGGCTGGAGCTGGAGCAGGGGCTGGAGCAGGGGCTGGAGCAGGGGCTGGAGCAGGGGTGGAGCAGGGGCTGGGGCTGGAGCTGGAGCAGGGGCTGGAGCAGGGGCTGGAGCAGGGGCTGGAGCAGGGGCTGGAGCAGGGGCTGGAGCAGGGGCTGGAGCAGGGGCTGGGGCTGGAGCTGGAGCGGGGGCTGGAGCAGGGGCTGGAGAAGGGGCTGGAGCAGGGGTGGAGCAGGGGCTGGGGCTGGGACTGGAGCAGGGGCTGGAGCATGGGCTGGAGCAGGGGTGGAGCAGGGGCTGGAGCTGGAGCTGGAACAGGGGCTGGAGCAGGGCCTGGAGCAGGGGCTGGGCCTGCTCCTGGATTAGGCCTCCTGTTAGTTCCGTGGTCCAGCCCTGCCTCGCCGTAGCCTCGCTCTGCCTCGCTCAATCAACTAATGACGTACTGTACTTGAATGAGAGACCGGCCGCTGCGGGGGGCGTTCGACAGCAACAAAAAGCCCACCCGGCCCTAACAAAAATTGGTCGTTGCCACAATCACCACTGGGAAAACGAGGACTGTAGTTTTGCTTTATTCCTGTATTTTTTTTTATTTGGGTCATATTATTTTTTTCCCTCCTTTTTGTATTTTTGTGCAAAGTGGTCGCGGCCTGCTGGTTCGTGCGAATAAGCTGGCCGTGCGTTCGGTGTTTTAATGTTGTCATCCGTCTCGCTGGCGGCTGGTATCATTTCTGCACTGCTGCCCTAATGCGACTGCTCGCACTCCCTCCCCCCTTTCTATCTGTCCCTTTCTCTCTCGCTTTCTCTCTGTCTCGCTCCCTCTCTCTCTCTCTGCCACTACTGTCGCTGGTCGTGTCCTAAACGCTCCGTATAAAGTTTCGCGCCGTTTCACACCGCTTTCGTTCCTCACTCGTTCCTCCGAGCTTATCCTCTTGTTTATTTTTCTAGATAAACAGTTTATACGCAGTTCGAAGGCGGGTATAACAATTTTGTTGCGAGCCATCTTTATTCTTTGGTGGTGAGACCGTGTGTACGTCGTTTCCGTACATCACTTGAAAAAAAGAAGAAGAACTGTTGGTCGCTGCTGGCGTGGCGGGCGCTAGGAGGTGTGTCCGTGTACACGGGCGCAGCAAGCACGTTACCAGCAATTTACAAGCTCTTGTTTGTTGCCTTGTCACTGCCGCCGCCGCCCCGTTCTACAAGGGTCCTTTAGGCCCCTGTAACGCACTCTCTTTTTTTACCTTGTACCACATTTTTTTCCCCTCTTGCTCCTCGCCACCACACGGCAACTTAGCCCTCGCTCGGCCCTCCCCGCCCCTTCCCTCGCAGCAGCAGCAGCCCCAACATGCACTGACAGTTACATTGTGTTTCGTTTATTTGTTTCCTCCTCTTGTCGATGGCAGAATAAATCATGGAGCTTAGGACGGCGTTGGCTCGTGTCGCGGCGCGGCGAGCCGAGGCGAAGCTGCCTTGTTATTAATTGCTGTGAGAATGGGTCACGATCCGGCACACATTTTCACGTGTGACAACATGTCGTATGTTTGCGAGGAAAACATTGTGTTTGCTGTATTGTTTCTGTTCTGATGGCCTTTTTTTTTTTTTTTGGTTGTTTCGTCTGCTAGCGTTGTCCTGCAGCACCCCAAACCGAGAGGAGATTATGCTTTACGACTTTCCTCGCGGGTTTCGCTCGTTTCAGGCGTTTTGTAATGCCTTCAATCCTCTACTTTCCTGCAAGCTTAGGAGCCTGTAATAGTAATTAGATTGATTTATAGCCGTCTGCGTTTCATCTTGGAAGCGGCAGCCCAGCCGGCACCACATCTCATCGTATCTCCATCCATCCCCTCTATCCCCCCCCCCCCCCTCCCTCTCTCGCGCAGCTGACGCGCCACAGGGTTTGAATGGGCCGCCGCTGGGGTCTTGTCAGGTCAGGATGCGGAGGTGACGTGAGGGCGGCGGTGCCGGTGCGCGGAAGGGAAGGGGCAGTGTGACGAGGGGTATCGACAGCGGGCCGGGGTGCAAGAGGGCGCGGAGTATCGACATGAGCGGCACTATGCGAATATGGACAAGTGAGGGGTCAGCAGGGCGAGGTATGGCCGCGGGGAGGGGAGGGGAGGTTGGGTCGGAGAGCGCGGCCTACCGATAAGGGAAGCATAGTGTGTTGACAAGAGGGCGCCGTGAGGGCGCGGAGGGAAGCGGGAGGGGCGGTATCGGCGAACGTATCCGCGCGGGGTATCGACACGGTTCCGCCCATCCTGCGCAGCAGCTTAGAATTTTCTGGCGGGCGTGTTCTCTGAAATCGCGGAGTATTCACGGAGACTGGTGGAACCTGGGAGAGATACGGGAAGTGCGGCGGAAACTGCTGCTTCATCCCTCCCGCTGTAGCGAGTTCATCCCCCCCACCCCCCTTCCCTACCCCCATTCCCCTTCATTTTCTCTCCTGATATCTTCCTTCCATTTTTATCCTCTTTTATTTCTCTCCCTTCCTCCTCCGCCCGCTGCCGCCGCCCACGCCCTGTTCCTCCAACCGTTATTTCACGTTCTAAACAACGAGGCATGGGGATTCCGGCAAGTAACATCCTCGGCCGCCGACTGCGTGCAGAATAGACGTAGCCACGCGTGGAGCCCTCCCCTTTCCCGGGAGCGCCTCGTTACCTCTACCAAAATTACCTCTACCAAATTTAATGAATATTTAAATTGAATATTTTTATTCGATGGACCAATGAAAAATACCTCTACCAAAATAATATAAATATTCAATATAAATATTCAATATAAATATTCAATATAAATATTCAATATAAATATTCAATATAAATATTCCATAAAAATATTCATTTTTAAAAAAATGCTGGACACGCGTGTGTCACGGGCGGGCGGCCCGGGAGACGCCGGCTCGACCTGAGTTAGGCAGCCGCGCCGGGCACGCGTGTGTCACGGGCCCGGGAGACGTCTGCCCGACCTAAGCTGCTAGGGCTCTTCCTTTAGTACACTGTAAATATTCAGAGGCTACTGCGGAGTACGGTGACGCTGTACCATCAGATATATCTCGTTTTAATGGTACTGAGCGAGAGAACGGCTTCACCGTTACAGTGGCGCTGTCATCTGTGCTCGGTACCGAATTTCAGATGTGTGCAAGGCAACGCCGTTTATTCAAGTACAGAAGCTCCTGGAAAATAATTAGCGGTACATCCCGTACTTTTCCCGTCATTTTTAATGCTGTGAATTCTTGCTATGCACGCGCTGATGAATCGCGGGTCCACCACTCTGCGCCCTGGGCTGGCTCTGTGAATGCTACAGCGCGGTTTTATGAAAAAAACAATTTCCTTCACACACAGCGACTTGTTATAAGTAGAGAAACATCGTTTAATCGCGCAACCTCTGCTGTGCTGCGAAATGCTGTGAAATGTAGGAACACTTGCTACAGCTCGGTGCGCTATCAACATTTCTGTACACTTGCTGTATATTTAAAGTGCGAGTGCCGTCTCACGAGCACACTATTCATTCACTGGGCGAGCTAATCTCCTCCCATGCGTCTAGGTACCTTCGAACACCATCACTGTGACGCATTCTTTTTCCAGTCTCCCCCGCCGCCCCCTTCCACTTCTCACTGTGCTACGAGAGGTTCGTACCGTCCCGTCGTAAGTGTGGGCTAAAAGCTGCTTAAAGTGAGGAATATAAATATTGAATATAAATATTGAATATTTATATTGAATATTTATATTGAATATTTATATTGAATATTTATATTATTTTGGTAGAGGTATTTTTCATTGGTCCATCGAATAAAAATATTCAATTTAAATATTCATTAAATTTGGTAGAGGTAATTTTGGTAGAGGTAACGATGCCATCTCCCCTTTCCCTCTCCCCCTGCTACTGTCTGCCTCCCTCCCTCCCCCTCTCGCCTCTGCGGAGAGTCGCAAGAGCACCAACGCGAATAATAAAACGTATATTTATAGTAGTCAGGAGGGCAACGGCGGAGTGCTACTCCCCGCGCAGTAGAACGAATCTATCTATCTATCCATCTATCTATCTGCGCTAGTGGGGTCCGCTTCAAGTTTTCCCTCCCCCGCTGCTGCTGGTGCTTGCGGTGCCTCCCGCGGCTGCCCGCTCGCTGCTCTTGCTTTTCCTCCCCTTGCCCGTCAAGCCTTCTCTCTTGCTCGCCACGTTTCTTCCGGGGCGTCTTCCTCGCGCTCTACTTGTTCCGCTTCCTGCTCTCTCTCTCTCTCTCTCTCTCTCTCTCTCTCTCTCTCTCTCTCCCCCCCCGTATCCGGTGTGTTGTTATTGTTGTTGTCAGTTTACGAGTAACCTTCTGGGCCGGCCGCAAACTGCACCCGCGCGCACTGCTGCCAACTGTTGTCGTCAGCACCGCTCCCTCCGCACATTACTTCTGTCGTCTTTCGGTTCACCACCACTAAAGTTGTGCTCCACATTCGTGTCCTCCTTAGTATTATTGCTCACTGCGTTGGTAGGGCACACCGTGCAACCGATCTGTTTTCACTTTTAAATTCGTTATGTAGTTTGTTTCTGTCTTCTTCTTCTTCTTCGGCTTCCCCTTCTCTCCCGGGCCACCCCTTCCACGTCTCTCTCTCTCTCTCTCTCTCTCTCTCTCTCTCTCTCTCTCTCTCTCTCTCTCTCTCTCTCTCTCTCTCTCTCCCTCTCTCTCGCCTCCTGTGGTGCTGCTGGGGAGAGGTTTGTCGTTATGAGATTCAGAACCGATACTGTCGTAAGTGATGTAGGGTCCTAGCGCGGTGCCGGCAGATAGCAACACGTCTGTCTCCTCCCCCTCCCCCTCCTCTCCTCTCCTCTCCTCTCCTCTCCTCTCCTCTCCTCTCCTCTCCTCCCCTCTCCTCTCCTCCCATCTCCTCCCACTCCCTTTTGGTCCATCCCTTACTTTCCCTCCACACTGCTCTTCGCCCCCCAGTCGCCCCCAGTCACCCCCTGGCTGTCCACGCACTGCTCCCCTTCCGATCGGGCTTGCTCGCCGTTCCATGGAGTGTTTTCTCGCTGATCACACCGCCCCCCTGTTCCTTTGCGGGAGGAACGCGAGTAGAGGAATTGTGTCACTCTCTGCGGCATTCCGAGTCAACGGCTGCATTAGCCAATCCGAGCAGTCGCTTTGTGACCAACTTTTCGAAACATACGGGAGTGAAATTATGCGCCATAAAGAATCATGGTACATACGCTTAACATACAAGAGTAAACTAGATCGAGATTTTACAAAGTAAAAGTCACCGCAACTCATTCTTCCTTTCTTGAAAAACCACACTTGTGTTTCGGGAGTTGGATGTGTTGACTGCACTCTGCTCTCGACTCATTAAGCCGCACAGCGCTGCGCGCGGCGGGAGAGCGTCGTCCGTATTCCTCGTGTGGCGGGAGCCATGCCTCGTCGCGCAACACCGTTTGAATGGGGCTGCCCGGCCCACCCTGTGGCGTGCACTGGGCTGCGGTTTAGGAGGGCGGACATTGGTGCTGGGGGGGGCGGGGCGGGGCGGGGCGGGGTGGGGGATGGGGGGAGGGGGTGCAATTGGTCAGCGGGTTGCTGTGGCACTGCGCTCTGCTGCTCCTCCCAATGGACATTCCTCTGATAACTCCTGCTCTCTCTCTCTCTCTCTCTCTCTCTCTCTCTCTCTCTCTCTCTCTCCCTCTCTCTCTCTCTCTCTCTCTCTCTCTCTCTCACCCACACTCTCACCCTGCCCCATACGACGCCAGACGACCCCTGCTCCGGTGGCTGCTATACAATACTCCCGCCGTCCCGTGGGACAGGGAAGTCCTCCTCAATAGGATTGGAATAATAACGCTAGTCGGCCCCGCCCGGTGTATCTCTGTGGACATGAGGTGGGCGGTGGAGACCAGACTTCCTCGTCGCCGTCTCAGAATACAGTAAACCTTTTAGCTCCTTTACACCTTCAAACAAAGTCACTCAAAATCGCACTCCGGAGATAACGATGTTTCTTCCAGTTTAAACTGAATTCATATTCTACCAATTCCGGTGACATTTTTTTTCTTACTTTTTCTCGTCCAAGTCGAGGACTGTGAAGAGTTGAGGGGGTTTGAAAGAGTGCACACGTCCACATGCCGCAGAAGGCTCGGTGCCATGCCTCCGCGCCCCCTCCCCGTAGTTTTGTCTTCTAAGTTTCGCCCTGACAGTCACACACCACCACGCCGCGCCGCGCCCTTCTCTTACATCTTTTTCGGGTTTTTCTCCTCGGCGCGCACGGTCCCCTCCCCCACCCCGCCCCTTACACGTGCGTTTTGTCCCACACGCCTCCCTCCCGTTTTCCCCCGTGTGCGCCTCCCGCGCCCCGCCCCGCCTGCTCACTTCTAGGCTTATGGTGTTACATGTTCTTTGCATGGCCTCGTCCGGAACACGGTATGTCCCCGGGCGAGGTACAGGTGGAAGGGGCGGGGGGGGGGGGGGGAGCGACGACACGCGGAGTTACCTGGCCGAAAAAGTTTGTCCCGCGCGGCCCTCAAACAGCAGCAGCGGGCGGATTGCTTTTCGCTGCCTGTCTACCTCCCTTCCTCCACCGCGCCGCTCCAAAGTTGATCCCCTCATGGCCCTTTTAATGCGCGCCGTTTTCATACGCTGCACAAGGTATAATCAATTTTTAAAAATATTTTTTTCCCTAATTTTTTTGATGAGTGTTATTGCTGATTTTCCAGAGGCCCTCTGCCCGTGTTTCCGAACGTATCGGCTTGTTGTGTGTTTTTGCACGCAGGTACGTGTGTTGCTCGCCCCCTGTTGCTGTCCGCAGGCCAGGGGGCGCGCCGTGCGGCTAGTAAGCGAGCCGCTCTTAGCGTTTAGAAGTGAAAGTAACTGCGTATCGCAAACAGCGGGCCTTATGGGCTGTTCTCTAAAATGGTAAAAAAAACGAGAGGAGTTCGGTGTTGTTTGTTTTTTGTTTTTGTTCTTTTTTTGTTTGTTCCAAAGCAGATTTTTACCGCCGGTTTCGCGCGCACGTATTCAAGTGGACAAAGTGGAGGTGGCGGGCGGGCCCGCGCGGGGCGGCTGGGCGCGGCGCGGCGAGGCCGGCAGAGCTTTTGTCCGAGTTTATCCGCGCGCGCCGCGCAGGTGGCCCCGAGAGGGGAGGGGAGGACTATATGCGACGCGAGCGCACTCTACGGCAACTTCTGGGAACTAAGCCTACTTGCAGAGTCTCAGCATGTCTCAAGGATTCCCAGCCCTAAGCCCCGGGGCGGGGGCGTGGGGGGGAGCAGGGCGCTAGGGCCGGGGCTGGCGGCCGCGGCGCGGCGATCCTATGGCGCCCCCATACCCCCCCCCCCTCACGCCACCGCGCCCTCTGAAAATATTTTTTCGCGCCCCGGTGCCAGCGGTGCGCCCCTGGGGGCCACCAGGGGACAGGTTCGTCAAGCCGGCCGTAGAAAAATGTTTGCGTTATTTCAGCGCGCGCGTGTGTACGTCTTTGTGTGTGTGTCTCTGTTTGTGTGTCCACACCCCGTGGTCAGAAAGCTCAATTTAAAAGAGAAATAGGTGTGAAAAGGGGAGGCAGAGTGGCAAAAGTAAAATCAGGAATGCATTCAAACGTTATAACAGTACGTTTATAATTTATGGTCGCAATTTTTCCGGTTATTACCTCGAAGGCGAAAAACACAAGCAGAAAAAGTGAGGGGGCACAAAAAAAAAGGGAGAAAAAGGAGCTAGGGAGGAGAGGCAGACACGTAAAGAGGTAGAAAATTAGGAGGGGCAGGGGTCCGAGCGCGGACAAAGGTCTTAGCAGTTTGAAAAGTTTAGAGATCCTGGAGCGGGCGGGGCGGGGCGGGGCGGGGCGGGGCCGGGCGGGGCGCTTCCGCCTGAGGATCCGGGCCGGACCAGGACCAGACCGCAGGCCGCAGGGCGGGCCGGGGCGGGCCGGGTCTCCAACGGCTCACCCGACAACTTACCCCCAAACTAGGTTTGCGCCGGGGATTTCGCCCTCTCTTCGTTTCTAATTTCCGTTCCTTTTCTTTTTTACCCCGGATCGACCTGGTTGGCCGCCCGGCAGGTATGCAACCCCTCGCCATCCGTGCGTGCTGGTTCGGAGAAGGCCTACCTCCCAGGCGCTCGACCGTGGCCGGTCCGGGCGTCAGTCTCCCTGTCCGTCCTGTCCTTTGTGTCTGCCGTGCCGCTAGCTGCGGACTGCCAGCAGCGCGGTCCATCTGAGGAGCTTTCCGCGAGGCTGTCCCCCTCTTGAAACTAGTCGCATTTTCACACTGTCGGTCAAAGGGGAAACAAACCTAAAATTTTTGTACACCTTATAATTTTTAAAAAAATCAGAAAAAAATTAGAAAAGTTCAGGAAAAATCGAAGAAAAAATTGCACAAAATTCAATTAAAATTCACAAGAACTCATGAAAGTTCAAGAAAATTCAAAACAATTCACGACATTTGTACACCAAAATTCAGAGTTGTCTCCCCCTCGGTGTAGGTTCTGCGGCGCAGAGTTAGCCACCGCGGGGTCGGGCGGGGCGGGGCGGGGGAGCACCGGGTCGGTCAGGTGGCGGGGATGGGCTCGTCTCGGCACGCTACGCTCCGCCACTGCGCAACAGCGAGGTGCGCCTAGGCGCTCTCCGTGATCCTCAAGGCTGGCCGCCCGGGCTGTGGTGACTTGGGGGTCGGTTCGCGGCGGGGCGGGGCGGGGCGGGGCGGCGTGGGGTGGGGTGCGGCAGGGCGGGCAGCAGAGGCAGGCGGTGCCCAAGGGTTGGAGGGAGAGGTCTCCTCCCGATGGTTCACGAGCCGAAATTAGTGTGGCCTTTCGTCCCTGAGACTCTCGACTGAGAGAGAGAGAGAGAGAGAGAGAGAGAGAGAGAGAGAGAGAGAGAGAGGGAGAAAGAGAGAGAGTGTTAGACATAGACAGAGACGGAGAGAGGAGGGGTCAGAACCAGGGGGAAACTGGCAGACGTCTGGCTTCTGCCCCTCGTGGTCAGGTTGAGCGTCGGGAATGTCTCTGTTTCGCCCCCCCCCCTCCCCCTCCCTCTTCTTGCCCACCGGGCCCAGGAGTTCTTCAGGTAGAAAGACATCATCCAGACGGAGCTCCGGATGCGGCGGCCTGCTGTTGCTGACCGTTGAGGTGGTGGTGGGAGGGGGTTGGGGGAAGGGGCCTACCGTAGACACTGTTATAACAGATTGGGGGCGGCTAACTTTAAAACACTGTGCAGCAGTAGGGCGACCCCAGCCCCAACCCCACCCCGCCTACGGCAAGCTGCCGCCGCCCAGGTTTTTTTTTGCTTACAGCGAGGGGGAGGTTAAGACCTTCGCTGCGATGCACACGTGTGTAGTGGCGCCCGCGCCGCCCCCGGCCCGCCCCCGGCCCGCCCCGGCAGCGTCAAGTGGAAACAAACTTTTTATTAAATCTAAGTTGGTACACAGCCGCTGGTGCAGCCGGGCCCCCTGCCCCCCCCCCCCCCCGACCCCCCTCCCTCACAGGGCGTCGCTGCAGTGTGCGCGCCGAAGTGTGCGCTAATGCCTCTGACATACCCTTTACCTCACCCCTGTCATTTTGCGCCCCCCTGGCTGTACGCGTTTGTGGTCTCTTGTTGTCCCCATTCGGTGCCCGTAAGCACCCTTGCCCCACTTCGCTCCCTACCTCCTCCTCCTCCCTTCCCCCCACCCACCCGCCAATACCCCTTGCCTCGTATTGACGGTTCTAATCTTCCGTGGCGTCGTGTTTATCCCCCTGTAAGAGGTCTTATGGCCGGCGCCGGCGCCTCCGAGGGAGGACGGACTGCGTCCAAATTGTCGTCTCTCGTGATGTTAGGCGGCAATAACGTTATACAATCAGTCGCAAACTTAAGATATCTTAATCTTACCTCCTTAAAGTCGACAAAATTGTGTTGTAAAACAGTATGTGAAAATGCGTTTCAATTTTTTTTTATGCGCGAAGTACTTTATCAAAGATTTTTGTCTCTATTGATTGCACTGCCGGCGGCAGCAGACTTCTCCGCTCCACTCTGGCTCGGCCGGGGGTTTTTGTTTCCGGCTCGACTTATTTCCTCTCCTCTCCCCCTGTTGCACTTATTTCCCTGTCGCGTTTGATCGCGACGCAATCTGTAGCATCCTGATCGGAAACTACACTGCTGGGCGGGCTGCCTGGCGATCTCATCTCCCGCCCCCGGATTCCTCCTGCCCCGGGGGGGGCGTGGCGGGGCGCGGCGTGGCGGGGCGCGGCGGGGCGCGGAGTGCGTTGCGACGCATGTCGGGGCCCGGAGCGCCCGGAGCGCAGCGCGTGTAGGCATCCGCCCGAGTGGAAAATGCCTGTTCCTGCGAGCGGGCTTCTCAGGAGCGAAGGGAGAAGGGCGGGGTGGGGTGGGGCGGGGCGGGGTGGGGCGGGGCATCACGTGACCGCCCCGCGGTGTCACGGCCTGACGGTGTCGCTGGTTGGACTCGGTCGGCCGCCCTCCGTACTCGCGCTCGAGAGATGTGGGATGTGGGTTCCCGCCCCGCCCCGCCCCGCCCCGCCCCACCCCGCCCCGCCCGCCCCACCCCGCCCCACCCCGCCCCTCCCAAACTTCATCCCACCCGCGCCCATCTCTCAGCCTGGTATGTCTGGTCTCTGGAAATCAAACGTTGGACCAGACCAGAGCAGACCAAACGGACAACGCCCAGGACCTCATCTCCCGACCAGGAAGCAACTAATTCGATCAGTTGCTGGGACTGGGCCCGGCCGCCCAGGGTTTGTTGGGTTTGGGCAGAGACGCGTGAGCACATCCCATCCTCTCTCCCTCTCGTTCCCTCCCTCTCGCTCTCTTTCCCTCCCCCTCCCTCTCCCTCTCTTTCCCTCTCTCTCTCTCTCTCTCTCTCTCTCTCTCTCTCTCTCTCTCTCCCTCCCTCCCTCTCTCTCTTTCCCTCCCTCCCTCCCCCTCTCTCCTTCTGACTCTCCTCTCCGCTCAGCCCGCGGCCCGTCCTCTTCGATGGCTCATCCTTCTGGGGGCTCCTCCATGGTTGAACTCCTTTTGACGTCATAGTCTTTGTGGGTGGAGCTGCTCTTGCGGATGTGAAGGGGGGCGGAGATAAGCTTATTGTTTAGGTGACACCGAGCGTGCGCCGCACGCCGCGGTCAGGGGGAGAGGGGGGGGGAGGGGTAGTCGGGCCGGGCCGGAGTTGGGGCAGGACCTGGAACGTGATTTAAGCAGGTTGGCATTATACGTTAAAAAAAAAAAGGATCAAGTCTCGGAGACAAAGGGGGAGAGGCTCCAGCTCCAGGCTCCAGCTCCAGTAGGCAGCGTGTGAGTGCGGTAGGACCACAGTGCGCCTCTCTCTCTCTACGTCAGGATCAAGTCCGCGGTATACAGGGGTGTACATTCAATCCCATGCTCCAACACGTCCAATAATTATAGATCGAAATAATAACCAAGGGCGATTGGGCAATTTATCTCGATGGAGAGGATTAAGAAAGGAGGACGCTGCAAAGGGGCTTAGGATTCAGTGATGGATTTACCTACCCTCCTCTGCCCTGCCCTCCTCCCCTCCTTATCTAACCCCGTCCCCCTCCCCCCCGGCCGGTCATAATGGATCCCACGGACTCATGGGCTCCGGCCCGAGCGCGCTACCCCTTCCCTTCCCTTTCATCACGTTGGTCTTCATCGCCGCCATCAATCAAGACAAATTAGATGTGCACAGCACCGCAGAGTTTCTCTTTTTCTTACCAGTCACGCCACTGCTTGGTTGCGACCGCGTGGTTCCTTCCGCGAGACTGCAGTATACTATAGTTTTGCTTACGGTAAATCCTTTCGAAGGAGCTCTGCTCGCATCGCGAAAATTTGTTCGTATTGCAAAATAAAATTGTGTGCTATGCAGAAAATTTCTTATTGAAAAAATATTGTTCGCCTTGCGAAGGATTTGTTCGCATTAAAGACTTGGCTGCTTCGTAAGCTAACAAAGAAATTCGTTGGCTAGTGCAAAGGATTTCGTTCGCAATCAGACTATTAATATTCATTTCCGTCGGATAGTTTCCCTGCGCGTCGTGCATTGTAAGAAGGGCTGCGTCTCCCCTCATCTTGTTGGATTGTCCCGGCCGCTGCTGACGCCACGGTCCTGACCAGAGCAAAGCGCGCGGGAGAGAGGGAGACGCGGAAGTGAAAGGGAAATATGATTAGGAATCCGCTTCGTTACGCAGTTAGGAAATGATAAATTGCGATACTTTCTTCGCCCGCTGGCTCGGCTCGTCGTCGGCGCCCGGCACGCCGAGGTTTCTGCTGCCTCAACCCGCGAAATGGCGGACGCTGCGACAACGGTGAATAATTAATGGCGTAAGTCAATCACGCGCTTATAGAGAGGAGCTGAGCCGGGCGGAAAGAGAGAGAGAGAGAGAGAGAGAGAGAGAGAGAGAGAGAGAGAGAGAGAGAGAGAGAGAGAGAGAGAGAGAGAGAGAGAGACGGAGGGGGTGAGGGAGATGAGGGCCAGGGCAGGCCGGAAGATTCCAGCGCCGCGTCGGCCGCCGGGCCCTTCTCAGCGACAGGCAAACCACGCAGCAGGGATAAGCCTGCCTGTCTTCTGCCCTCCAGGCGCGCCGCCCGCCCCGCCACGCCCCACGCCGCCCCGCCCCGCCCCGCCCCGCCCCGCCCCGCCCCGCCCCGCCCCGCCTCGCCTCGCCCCGCCACCCCCTACCTCAGCCTCGCCCAGTTCGGCGAAGCGCCAAGCTGTTATTAATCTATTAAGGGGGTGGCCGGACTGGCGGGGGACCTGTGGGCCGAGGCGCGGGGTGCGGGGGCCACAAGCTCAGCTCTAGCTAGTTGAGCACCTTCGTTCTGGGGACTAGTTTGCTCTCGCGTTTTATTAAAACAATGCCCCGAGGAAAGGAATTAGAATTTTCAAGCGTAAATTAAATTGTATTTCTCGAGGTACATCGTAATTAACAAAATACATCGTAAACCTACAGGGACATTTTTCACAGTGTTATTTTTCGGCAACAGTTTTATTATATAACGAGTGGTGCAGCGCTGCGCTATGCGGTCGTAGTAATGACGACAAGTACCAGTGCCAGCGCTGCTATGTCGGGGCGGGGCGGTGCGGGGAGACTCGCGCTCGCGGCTCCTTTCTCTCTCTTTACAAGGCCCCGCCCCGCCTCGCCTCGCCCCGCCCCGCCCCGCCCCGCCCCGCCCCGCCCCGCTGTCTCATTGGCGTGGGAGCATTTGCATAAGATAATGTAAACTGGCGCGCCATGTGCCGCTGCCGCCGCCGCCGCCGCCGCCGCCCGGGCGGGCGCTACGAGGTGAGGCGCTGTGGCGCTACTGTACCGCGGAGCTAGGGAAATGTCTACGGCCTCGGAACTCTCTACCCGTACCTACGCGCCCGGCCAACAGAGTCGTCTACAGGTCCTACTGCTACTGTGATTCTAAGGCAAAACAAACGAACAATTGATGATGCGAACAGAAAATTTAGGACGCTAGGTGTGGCAGTCTGCAGCCCTAACCTAACTAGAGCGGGGCGGGGCGCACTCTCCTGGCCTCGGTGAGGCCCGGTCCAAACTCACGACGGCCGGGCCGGGCCAGAACAGACCAGGATGCGCGCAGGGCCGCCGCAGCCCACCCCGCCCCCGCCGCCTGCCGCCCCCGCCGCCCCCGCCGCCCCCTTCACCCCTACACCCCTACTCCGACCAAGTCGGAATTTTCTCTATTCTGTTTACCTAGGACCTGCCCTGATTTGTTCGTCCCGGCCGCAGGGCCGCGGTGGGGCCCCGGCGACCCCCTGTGGGGCTGCCCTCCCCCCCCCCCTCCCTCTCCCACCCCCTCACTGCGCTGTCCGTGTGCTCCTTCACCGCCGAAATTGGAAAATTTCCATAATGGCGTTGGCCCTTCCTCTCATCCCCCCTTACGTAATGTATAGGTACGATCTAATTCGGAAAGTGAAAGGGTTTCGGATGACCCTCTCCCTTTTCCCTCCCTCCTCCCCTCCAAATGAGGCGGGGGGCAGAGGGCGGTCACCTCTGCGGGCCGCGCTCGAAGGGCTCGTGTCTCTGCGGCGCCGTCTCCGTCGGGGCAGGAGGTGTCTCTGGTCGGGTGCGAGCGAGACGGCATGCACCCCAACACATGCTGCTGCTGGGCCCGGCGGCAGCGGCAGCCACCCTATTCGTATTCAGGCGCCGCGCTGCCCCGGGCGGCTGCTAGGGACATCCTCCCCCTCCCCCTAGGTTACCCCTCAGTGTTACCCCCACCCCCTCCCCCGCCCGCACTCCTAACCATTTCCTGTTCACCCCGCGCTGACTCCCAAATGATACCCGTCCCTTTTCCAGCGACTGGCGGGGCGGCCGCGCGCGCGCGCGCCGACTATAGCAGGACGCGGGAAATATTATATTGTGATGAAAAAAAAAACGTGTGTCGATTGGCGATGCGTTAGGGCGTAAATACTGTGTGCCTTTTTATATCTGTCTCCCCGAGCTAAGGCAGCGTCGGTAACGCGCGCATTCATTTTGCGCGAAAAAGCGCGGCGCGAATACACGAGCATTCTTTTATTTTAAAATAAGGTGAAACGCGCCAAAATCTTTCTCACTGCGTCTTTTCTTGTCGGTGATCTCCCTCCAGTGACGTAGCGAGCAGTGTCTGTTGTGTTTTTCGGGGCGTTGCGTGTGATTAAGATACAGTGCGTTGTTAGGTAGGACGTGCTCAATCCTTGTCGAGGCGAGGCGGCTGGCGGCACCTTGCGCGCGGCGAGAGGCCTGGCTCCACGCCCCGCCACGCCCCCAACGCCCCGCCACGCCCCCAACGCCCCGCCACGCCCCGCCACGCCCCGCCACGCCCCGCCCCGCCACTCTCCGCCACTCTCCGCCCCTACCCAGGCACAATTACGGCGCACAAACTGCCCATCTGGCGTCACGCAAAACACGAGGAAGAGAGGCCAAGGATGAGGGTGCAAGGTGCTCCCTTCAAAATTCAGTCTGACAAAAAAAAAAAAAAAAGGGGAAGAGGGGGACGGAAAAAAGAAAGAACAAAATACCAAGCATAAATACAAGCTATTGTCCATCATTTGTTTTTTTCTTCTTAATCATGTTATACTTCTGGAAGCAAATGTTGAAAATTTTAACAGTTTCGTTCAACTCTTTTTGGTCTGTCAGGGCATCTGACTATTGCACCTCGCGGTCTGGTGCACCCCCGCTGCTTCCAGATGTATTCTAGTCTGTGGGTTTCCTCGGACGCGGTGCAGCCCCCCTGCCACGCCGGGCGCCGCAGCTGCTGTTATGTGTTTGCTTTGGACTCGCGCCCGTGGTTCTCTTGCTTCTACTTCCCTTTTTTTTTATTTATCTCAGAACATTATTTTTTCCGCTTTGGTCCTCCATATGCCCACCACGAAACACACACATCACAAGCCGTGCTGCCAGTACCTCCACTCCACTCCGCCTCCCATTTCCGTGCAATAAGACGTCGCGCATGATGTTTGCGAAAGCAGCAGCAGCAAAAGCTTCGACCGCTGGGGGGGAGAACAGAGCGGTACGAGAAAGGGATGGGGCAGGGGGAGGCAGAAGCTCTTTTTAGAACGGGCTCAGGGGTGCCGTCCCGCCCGGCCCAGCCCGCTGGACGCTACGGCCCCACCCTGTTGTCTCTCTCGGTCGCTGCCGCCACGATCTCTCACTCTTTCACTTTCTCCTCTCTCTCTCTCTCTCTCACTGGCGAAAAGCACACGTTAGGAGATGCCAGGCATTGCGCCATGCTAATTTCACGGTTGGTTTGCGCCTAGTGGCCCCCCTATCACCCCACACCCTCTTCGGCCTCCTCCCCTCCCCTTCCCCTGCCACTCGCCGCCCGGCCCACCGAGTGGCCATCCCCTACCCCGCCCCGGCCGGCAGGGCTCTGCTACCATTCCAAATCCCTCCTCCCCCACCCCCCTCTTTTTTTCCCGTGTGAAAGGGAGGATGAGAGAGAGAGAGAGAGAGACAGAGAGAGAGAGAGAGGGGCAGCAGAGACGAGAGCACGGCTCACTCTTTGGTGGCCGCGGCGAGCTTGTTAACAGGCTTCTACCACCTGCCTGCCTGCTTGCTATATCCTCCTCCTCCTCCTCCTCCTCCTCCTCCTCCTCCTCCTCCTCCTCCTCCTCCTCCTCCTCCCCTCCTCCTCCTCCTCCTCCTCCTCCTCCTCCTCCTCCTCCTCCTCCTCCTCCTCCTCCTCCTCCGTGTACCCCTGTGTGTGTCTGCACTGCTGTTCCACCGATGCGTATCTCTAGCGCGCCCGCCTGCCTCCCGTCCCGTATCGCCGCACTCGTGTTGACTGTCGCTCTGGGCGCGCTACGTTAGGTTGCGTTACATCACGTGACGTCACGGTCTCGGCGGTGCGCGCCAGACTCTATCGTTACGGCCTCATTTCGCCCTCACATGACGGGACGTGGCGCGTACACTTATTTTTTTCCAGAAAGTATTTTGAAGTATCTTTTTTCGAACCGCGTCTGACGTGAGATATTGCACTGCACGGACGCCCCCCCACCCCCCCTCCGCCCCGCGGGGCCCCGACTGACGTCGGCTTGGCCGGGGAGGCGTTTGTCTTGTGCCGGGCCGGGGAGAGCCAGCCCTGTGCCTGCCGTGTGGCGCCACGCCACGCCACGCCACGCCACGCCGCCGCCGTCCTCACAGGCAGAGTCCTCCGGCCCGGCCCATCACGCTCTCCCCGCCCCGCGTGCAGTGGGGAGAGAGGGGCGCACGAAAAGAAAGATGCCGATTTCGAACGTCGTTCTGTTGATGTGGCTCCACGCCCCTCCCCGCCGGGCGCCACGCCCATTTCGCGACCGTATAAAGAGGCAGCCAGCGGCACAGAATGATGTGTTGCTGCAAAGGGCCGGAGACCCCCGTGGCCAGGGCCTATCTATCTATCTATCTATCTATCTATCTATCTATCTATCTATCTATCTATCTATCTATCTATCTATTTATCTATCTATCTAGTAGTAAACGTGGGATCAAAATCCGCAACATCAACTTTACTTCCATTGCCAAAAATTCACTAGATTTAACCATAGGCTTAATAGGTACTATCTAAACCACTAATCCACTCGTCGTCTCTCTCTCTTATAACGCCCTCCTTTTCCTTCCGCAACTTTGTTTCTACTGCTCACATTGTAAAGCTTCACAAAAAAAACGTGTGCAGATTTATTCCGAGTACTTTGACGCGACGACTCGCTCGCGTGCTGAGGCAGCAGCTGCCCCCTTACGACGTGCCCAGGGGCAGCTGCGTCGTCGTGACGAATGAGAGAGAGAGAGAGAGAGAGAGAGAGCGGTGGGTGGGAGTAGGGGGCTCTGAATTATCAAGAGGATCCTCCTCAGCGGCAGTAGTTGGGCGTGCGCCTGCAAATGCCCTGCCCCCTCCCCCACCCCCAGCCCTCCCTTTCCTTCCCTTCTTGACTTTTTCACCGCACCCCCTGCCCTTTTCCTCCCCTGCTGAACCACCCCCTCTATCATGATGTCCTTTCTGGCAAACGCGCAGTTCTTCACATCATTCTCTACTTACGCCTCAGGGAACTCGCACACCCACCGCCTGCCTGCCTCCCGCGCTCATTCTCCGACAAATTCGTTCCCTAACCGCACAAAGTTCTAAAATTTTATTCAAAGAGCTGCTGTTCTTATTTTGGTTGTCTCCCGTTTCTCGCTCGCTCCCGCTGTCCCGCCTTCGCAGCAGCTCCCTATTTTTTTTTGTGTTGTTATTTTTTTAAAGTGAAAGTTTGTTTAAACAGGGGAGAAAGTTGGCTCTTGGACGTTTGGAAATCATCATGGATGGAATTATGATGAGCGTGAATAGTGTTGATAATAATAATCAAGTGATTGGTGTGGAGGGCTGTCGCTGGGTGGTGCCGCGCGGTCTGGAGTGGCGGGGCGGAGCGGGGCTGGGCGATGTTCTTTGAGGGCCCTGGCGCCCTGCCGTGCCTCCATCTGCCCCTGCTACGCAAACACTCCAGCCTCTTGCTCCAGTTGTTTCAAACTTTGGCGCCACGATCGTTTTCACAGCCGTGCTGCCGGCGCCTCCAGAGCGACGCGATGCTTGCTGCCCCCTACCTTGTCAAAAATACATAATTTGAAGTGGTCTTAAAATTTTGACAATTTTCAGATATAATAATATCTCAATTGAGTATAATTAGACGAACATATAGTAATTTTCTTCATGATTTCGTGTGCCCCTCTCAGGTTGCCAGACAAAGACTATGGCACTGCTCCCAGTGGGGTGGGGGGGGGGGCGTTAGGAACAAGGTCATCGCGGGAGAGTTCCGGAAACATCTCTCCCGAATTCAAGAGGGGTGAGGCAGGAGGGGGTGAAGCCCTTGAGTTGAATGGATAATACATCGAGGACGAGCCAAGTTTAATTCCTTTCAGGGGACGCGGGGGAGGGGGAGGGGGGACTCGGTAAATTCTCATGCAGGAAGTATGAGGTGAATAAGTTCTCGCAGCGTCAGTACTCACCGCCGCGCCGGGCCGGGACATTGTGAAGGGCGAGGCGGGGTGGGGGTCGAGGGACGCCGCAGAGGCCCGCCGCCTTGTCTCCGTCAGACTATTCTCCTCTGCCATTGGAGTCAGGCCACAAAAATATCCAAAAAGGGTGGTGGAAACAAAACGGAATGGCTGTCATTTGAAAAAAAAAATCGTGGTGGAGGGGGGAAGGGGGATGTGGTGAGAAAGAAAGTTGGCACTTGGAACCCTGGACACCCTTCGGAGGGGGCAGAGGTCGGCGACGGTCTTGGCTCCGGCACAGGCCCGGGCCCCGGGGCCCCGACATGCTCTCTGATTGGTCCGGTCATGCATATTCAGCCTCAGGGGTAGAGCAAGAAGAAGAAGAAGATGAATAGGGGGTCGGGATTGGGGTTGGGGGTTTGGGCGCGCCCCTTAAACCTCTCCCGTGAGGGGTGGGGGCTGGGCTGGGGGCGCTTTGTTACAAGGATGGGAACGGGTCAGATCTGGGCAGGGTGGACATCGTCCAAGCCCCGTGTACACACAGACTGTTGCCGCTTCGTTAGTCGCTTGCAGGAAGACCCTCCTCTCTCTCTCTCTCTCTCTCTCTCTCTCTCTCTCTCTCTCTCTCTCTCTCTCTCTCTCTCAGTGTGGGCCGAGCTCTCTTGAACCTTCCCCGTCCATCAGTCTCCGGAGCACCGAGCATGGTGTATGTAGGCAACCCACTGCCCCCCCCCCCTCCTTTCTACAGGACTAGGTAGTCCCGGGCCGACCCGGTCCCCTCGTCGGCCCAGCCTCGAACCGAGGCCAAGGTCATGTGTGTGTGTGTGTGTGCAGGCGCAGAGAGTTATGTGGGCGTAGGTCAGTGCTACGAACCACGCAGCTGCTCTGCGGAAACGAAGGGACGGAAGTACAGATTCACAGTTTATAAAAGTAAATTGGGATTTTATTGGTTTTAAATGTGGAATCCTGCTGACAGTTAGCACAAAGGATCCTTTGTATGAGCAAATCGGAGGAGATCTCCACACATTCCACAATTTTTTTTTACCGCAAAATCACAACTTACCAAAAAAAGTATTCATTATTTTAAAATAAAAACGTGGAGTGAGAGACCCATTCTCGTTCACTTTCGTTCGATCTCTCGATCAGCGCCGTAAATACCACTTACTTAGTATCACCAGGCCTCTCTCCCCTCCACCGTCCCCATCACCTTATCTCCTGCACTCTTTTTCTCTCTCCCTCTCCCTCCCTCTCCCTCTCCTCTCCTCGTGCACGGCCCAGTCTCGGACAGTATCTGCTGGCCGGTCCGCTCCAGTCGGCCGAGCGCTGTGTTGGTGCGCGCGCGCACACAGTCTCGCGGTGCAGTCTAAGTTTTCCTCCGGCCGGACGCCATGCTCGCCAGGATGCTGGTGTTGCGCGCCGTGCCGCTGCTCCTGTGCGTGCGCCTGCTGGCGCTCGCCGAGGTGATCCACGTGGACTTTGAGGACTTGCAGGACTGGCTCGCGAGGCACGAGGAC
Organism: Frankliniella intonsa; assembly: GCA_033675135.1. Lineage (NCBI taxonomy): Eukaryota > Metazoa > Arthropoda > Insecta > Thysanoptera > Thripidae > Frankliniella > Frankliniella intonsa. Next base: position 9,098,532 of record CM066255.1, on the reverse strand, counting down.
GTCCTCAGGGAGATCGCCCTCAGCTACGATGACGACGGTACGGTACGCGAATCTAGCAATGCGTTTCTTAAACTGTCGACACGGGGAGTGATGTGTGTGTGTGTGTGTGCGTGTGTGTGCGTGGCCCCTGCTGTACGGCCCAGCGGAGCAGAGAGCTCATTCGTTATCGCGCCCGCTCCCTTGCGGACCAGACCTATACTCCGGGAAACATACACTGTTAAAAAAAAAGAATGTATACAAAACGGCCGATAATGTTTTTTGCCACGTTTTTAAACGTATGAATTTTTACCAACGCTGAACCGTATTTAATCTTACAGTGCGCACTGTCACAATCTAGACTGTGTCAGAATACGGTCCGACCGTATTTAATAATTGTACGATGGGAAATTCACTCACCTACACACCGCCATGATACGCACTGTGCCTAACGCTTTCGTCCCTTTTCTGTGATTCCAGGTACGCCCCGGAGAAGCCCGTGATGTATGAGCAGGTGGCGTGGCGCCCCGCCCGTACCGCTTGTCGTTGTCGTGAGTAACCTCCCGGCCCGCCTGTCGGCCGGCGGGTAGGCAGCGCGCCGCACACGGCTGCCCGCGAGCTGCCTATCCCATCCTGCCTCACCTGGGAGGGGAGTGAAGGGATGGAGGGGAGGGGAGAGAGCAGGGCGGAGGCCTCCATGGCGTCTACCGGCTCCAGCGGCGCTCCGCAGAGGCGCCGCCACGGATCGCAAACTAGTTTCGCTCGCCAGGCAGCCAAGTAGTGCGTCCGCGGGTCGACTCGGTTCGCCGCGGGCGACGCATATCCAGGCTGGCCGCCCCGCCCCGCCCCGCCCGCCCGTCAGCCGTCGTAGCCTAGCTTATCCGCCCGCGCACTAGCTCAGCTCAAGTCGCACCGCGACTGCCTCTCTCTCTCTCTCTCTCTCTCTCTCTCTCTCTCTCCCGTTCATACCCTCCTTTCGCCAAGGCTTTTCTCTTCTGCTTGAAAGCACGTCGTTTCTTCTGCCTCTCTGATTCTGGTTAAGCGCTCGGAGCAGATATAATTCAAAAGTACAGCACCGCAACGCTCAGCGCACTCAGTGCACATCGCCTACTACTACCCCATCTCGCTCCCCTTCCATCCCTCCTCCCCTCCCCCCCCCCCTCCATCCCTCTTTTTCTCTCGCTGTATGTCTCCCTGTCGCCTTCTTACACTCAGACGCACTTATAAAGCTGGCATATCGCTATGTGAGACAAGGGTTGCGTCTTGCCGACGTTATTTACCGGGTGTGCATTTGTCGAATCGCCATGTTTATTTACCTCTCTCCCTCGACGCTTCCCCCCCCCCCCCTTTTCCCCCATCTTTTCTCCCCGCCCACGACAGCCCCGTTGTTACCGCGCAGATTATTTCATACAACTTAAATGACTTCCAAGTCGCCTCGCCTGGCTGCCGGAGGCGCGGCACGTGGCATGGCGGGGCGGGGCGGGGCGGGGCGGGCGGAAAGGTTGCCTCCTACCTCCAGCCCGGCAGCGCGCGTACGTTTGTTATTATTCGTAAATTCGTCTCTTGATTAAGGCAAACTTTCTCCACGCGCTGTTTCCCGCTACCGCTCTCCTCCTGCTGCTCTCCTCCTGCTACTCCTGCTTGGCTTCTCATTACTCTCCCACTGACAAACCTTTGTCGTCTGCTGCAAACGTGAAGAGTTGTTTCCTCGATTCTCTTTTTTCCCCGCAACTTTTATTAAGTTGTCAGCTAAAACCAAAAAAAAAAAAAGTAAAAAATGAAATCGCGCACTGGTGCAGACCAGCCCAGCACAATAGACACTCTTGTATGACAATTTTACTTTCATCCGAACAGTTGACAGAATAATAGCGCAGGACGAGCCGGTCGAGTAATAGGTAAAACTCAACAGCATTACTAAAGTTAGTAAGATCTAGCTACGGCTAAAAAATTAGCAAACCGCCGAAGTCTCTGACATGCTTTGCCGTGTGCGCCGTGCCGCTCGTGTGTTTGCGCTCGACAAACAGCAGAAGGCGATGCAATGCCGAGATGTGTGCGTCTGTGATAGGGAGACGGACCAGGCGGTGACAGGCACCCTGCCGACGACAGAGAACGAGCGCGCCGCGCGGCTCTGCTCTCTCCCTCTCTCTCTCCCCTCCCCCTCCACTCTCCCTCTCTTTCCCTCCCTCTCCCTCCCTCTCCCTCTCTCACTCGTTGTGAGCTCGCCGGCGGCCGGGCCCGGCCGGTGGCTGTAATCACCACTTCGGCTACGTCGATTTCCGTCTCCTGTCCTCTTTCAGTTTTGTTTGGCCGCCTGCGCTGCGCTTCAGGGGGAATTCCACGGCGAGTCCGACAGTCCGGCCCGGCCCAGCCCGGCCCAGCGGGCGCAATCGAGTTGAGAGCTTGGCTCGGTCGCTCGCTGCAGCGCCTCGTCCCGCCACGCCTCGCCACGCCCCAGCCCACCCCGCCCGCCCAGCTCCGCCAGGGTTGGGGTAGTCGTTCGTTGAGCTCGAGAGAGAGAGAAAGAGATAGACTTTTAAAAAAGGGCCAGCCGCCAGCCGTGCAGTTGCCGTGCAGTCCAAGTGGAACGCTCTTAATTATTCATGGATTCTGAGATTGGATCCAGAAGAACTGGAAGAGTAGAGAGGATGCGGTGGGAGCCGGGCGGGGCGTGGTGGGGCGGGGCGGGGCGGGGCGGGGCGGAGCGGGGCGGGGCTGCTGGCTGCAGCCGAGGTGCGTCGCGCTCTCTCGCACTCAGAGTCGATGGCTCTATCTCGTCTCTCAACGGTCTCGACCTATCGGATCGTTTGCGGGTCTTCTCATTCGACTCTTGTTGTACAACTTTGTAAGGCGGCTATTTCTTTCTTTTTTTTTTTTAAATTGACACGATCCAAATGTCTTCAACCAGTACAGAACGCGCCGAAAAGAATTTTTTTTTCTCACCTCGACATCTCTGATATATCGTTAAAGTTGTCCTTCCGCCCAAACTCTGGCCGTATTTTTTCTCCGCCGCATCGGGCGCGTGAAACACCTCGCTAAGTTACACGCGTTCCGGCCGGCGAGAGGGGCGGGGCGGGGCGGGGCGAGGTGATTCAATCCTTTCCTCCTCCTCCTCCTGCCCTGGAGCGCGCTAACCAGACATGCATGCATGCATGTACAGTCGGCTCGCGGTAACGTGTGTCCTGGAGGGCGCCGCGCCCGGCTAGTTTGTTTGAAAATGGGGTGATTATGCGTAACGTACGGCCGACATGGCCAACCCCGTAAAACCCCTTCCCTTCTCTGGGAGCCTCCCCCCACCCTGCAGGCCAGCCCGGCCCGGCCGCACACACATGCATCACAAGCGGGTTTAGTAGGCCGTATGTCAGCGGCCGCGCCGCGCCGCCCCGCGCCCCGCCGTGCGAACGGTACGGCCCGGCGAAGGGCGTGCGGGTGCCGCCCCGCCCCGCCTCACCCCGCACGGCCCCGTCCCGCCCCACCACGCCCGGCAGCTGGCTGGAGTGTCCGCAGCTGTCGCACCGCCCCACGCCCGCACCGCCACAGCGAGCTGGGAGGTTCTCTTCTCTCCGCTGTGCCTATGGCTCTGTGCCTAGGAGGGCGCTGTACATAGGAGGGCTCTGTGCCTAGGAGGGCGCTGTGCCTAGGAGGGCGCTGTGCCTAGGAGGGCGCGGAGGCTGGAGTACCTCGCGGTCGAGTGAACAAATCTGTAATTGTCTGTAATTATTGTTGTACTGTAACTTTTTCAACGCATGAATTCGCCGTCATCTAAAAACAACATACTCCGTAAGATATCCGATAGTGTGCATACAGCTGCAATAATGGCGGTTCATGCGGTACGCTTGTGCGGTGCGCGTTCCATTCTGAGTTATGCCCTTCCAGATGCGTTTTTTTCCTCGCGTGTTTGTTTTAGGTGAGTGTGTGTGTGTGTGTGTGTGTGTCTCGGCTGGGCGGTATATGGAGCGACGCGGCAGAGTGCGCCAGGAACAGCAAGTGTGCAGCCGTAGAGGGAGAGGGAGGGGGCAGAGGGTAGGTGCGGTCTGTGAATGGCGTTCAGAACGACCTTGCACACACACACACACATTCACAATCGCACAGGCCAGAGCCGCCGCGGCGCGTCAGTATTAATATCACTGGCACACACAATACAGTGTGACGTGCCCTCCCCACACACACGCGCGCGCGCTCGCACACGCGGCTCATTACGCGTATCGGCTGCGCCATGAATGCGCCGACGCTTTTAATGAAAATTCCTCGCCATTTGGAAAATGTTTGCGCGGCGTGGCGTGGCGTGGCAGCGGGAGTAGCTAAGCGAGTGAGCTCGCTGCCTGCGGGGAAGGTACGGGGGTAGGAGGCGGGGGAGGGGGGAGCACAGCTTGGTCCAGCTCATGCTCATAGCGCCAGCAGCATCACTATACCCTCTGTCGACTCGATTCATTACGCATGGAAATATTCTTTCTCTACGTGGATGACTATACACAATTTTCCCAGGCCATCGTTCGTTTAGTGCAGCCGAGCCTGTTCTTTTTTGCCTTTCTGCCAATTTTATTTTATTTTATTTTATTTTATTTTATTTTACTCGCAAATTTTGCCGTGAATTCCGTTGTAGAATTGTAAGAATGGTGACTTTGTATTCAAAGAGTAATAATTGCGCTGGTTGTCATTTTCCCGATGTAAAACACTTGCAATCTTTGGCACTGTACGCACCCCCACGTGGCCTGCCCCGCCGCCCGCCCCTTTCAGATTTGCAGGAGCGCCACGTCCAGACATTACTCGCATGCTGGTTTAATGGCAGCCCCCGCCTCTCCCCGTGACTATCTCTCCCAGTTCTTACTCCTCCCCCTCCCCTCCCCTACCCCTGTAACTCGTGGGAATTACTCAACCTCCTACATGACTCCGCTCCGCAGACCTGTCTCTCGCTTTATAAGGGCTGTCAAACGTGACAACGTGACAGTTCTTGCCTCCTCCTGGGTACCCGCTCAACTCCTTTTGGTTGAACGGCAGCAGGTTATAGGTAGAAATACCCACTGATTAATAAGACTCTGTGCGGCTCCCCGCTCCACCGCGAGCCACGAGGGGGAGCGGGACACCGAGAGAGGGCGGGGCGGGGCAGGCCCGCGACCCCGTCGCTGGGTGCAAACTACGAGGAATTGGATTACCCGAGTTTGAAGCAAGTTACCGTGGGAGCCAGGGCAGAGAGGAGAGGGGGAGAAGGGGGGGGGGGGGGAGGAACGGGATCTCGGTGACACGCCGCGCCGCCACGCCGCCAGCCACCCCCGGCCTCTCGAAGAAGGGTGGTTATGTTGCAAACTTGAGCGGGTGATCCCGGTCTGAGCCGGGATCGCCTCGGTCGGTAGGAGTCCCCCGACCTGCCGTCCGCACCGAGGGGCACCGCCCCGCCCCACCCGGCGAGCACACCTTCACGCCACTCCATACGGCCATTACATACGACGGCTGCTTGTCCAGCGTCCGACAAAATCATTGTTCCATCTCTGCGGTTTAAGTGAATAAGGCCATCAGCGTCATTTTATCAAGAACTGGTATAAAACTTATACGGCGCGCCTATAGTAATCGCCTTAACTTGCACTCCAGTCACATTTTCGTCGTTAACGTTTACGTCGCGCTACACCTGTTGCCTACCCACCCGGGGCTGTAGGGGCGTCGCGCAGGGCAGGGAGAGTCAGGGGGCTGAGGCCCATGATGAGAGAGAGAGAGAGAGAGAGAGAGAGAGAGAGAGAGAGAGAGAGAGAGAGAGAGAGAGAGAGGAGCACGTTCTGGTCATAGTGTTGTTGTACCCACTATGCCGGCAGCGGCCCCGGCGCCCAGGCTGGCGCGCGTGCGCCCCCGCGCTGCCGACTTCTCGAAATGCCGAATGCCTCCGTCAGTCCCAGAATTAAATTCCACTACGCCCCGCCACGCCCCGCTATAGGCCCCCGCGCTTTGTGGGCCCCGGGTGCCCTGTTGTCGGGGGCGTTGCGAGGCGTGGCGGGGCGTGGCGGGGCGCGGCGGGGCGCGGTGGGGTTGGGTGGGCTTGGGGATTCGGCACCCTCCAGTCCTCCAGCAGCACGGCCCCGGGGGTGTATTGTCCGGGAGGCTTTTCAATCTGACGGACACGTTAACCACCCCTAAGCACAGCCCCTCCCTACCCTCCCCTCGGGGTGCGGGCGAGACCCACCCCTGGGCAGTATGCACTCAGGGAGCCGTCCGAGAGCACTGTCAAAGTTTTAAGTCGTCGCATTACGACAAAGTCAGTGCTAAATTTTACTCTGGAAAGTTTCGTCACAAGGGGTGAGGGGTAAGATAAATGTTGAATGACAAATGGTTCATCGCAGTGTGACGAATGTTGGAGGTGATGTGACGAATGTTGCATGTGATGTGACTTGAAATTCACCGTTCGCTCCACCTGCTTTCGAGACCCGCTCAGACTCGCGCGCTAATACTCGCGAACAGTGTTTTAAACACAATTACGTTCGGAACGGAGGCTTCTTCTTGCTGCAGCGCGGCTGTTAATAATTTAGTTACAAACACAGCGGCCCTCCCCAACGCCCTGTTTACCGCTGTCCTCCGCTGCGCCCTGCCGTGACCTGCCCCAACAACGTCGTCAACAACGGCCCACCCCACTCGTAGGAAAGTAACAACACTGGCGAGGCATAAAACAAGTCGTTTTGTCCGCCGCCTCTCTCTCTTTCTCTGTATCTATCTCTCTCTCCCTCCCTCTCCCTCTCTCCCACCCTCTCCCTCTCCCTCTCTATCCCTCCCCCCGTTACGATCAATGTAGGCCCAGTCGACGGAATAATTAATCGTGCGTTGCGTAGGTCGGCTCCGCTCTTCTCTCTCGGTCGTTTTTCGCTGCCTATTTCGCACCTGTACCTTGCGCTCCAGACCTCGCCAACGTTTTGTCGTTCGCCGTCTCTCTTCGACATGTATCTTATGCGGACAATTTTCCCGTGACCCTTACAAACATTTCTGACAGTGAACAGAAAGAGACCCGATGCGATGCCTTGTTCTCCCCCGCCCCCCCTATTTTTCCCTTTTTTCCGTGTACTTGCTCTAGCCAACGAGAATCGCTCTGCTTCCCCGTATTTGTCGTAGTTCCGTTTTATTGAAACGGCCAGCGGCCAGGGCTCTCCTCTCTGTCCCTAGCTGCTGGTTCGTTTCGCCGGGCCGGGCCGGGCCGGGCGGGGTTGGACCGGTGGAGAGGATAAGGACGGTCGTGTGCACGGCGGGCACCAGAGTGCCCAGCGTGAGCCGCTGTGCTGGGCGGACGGGACGGGACGGGACGGGCCGCGCGCCGCCCCGCCCTGCCGCCGCTGTCGGTAAGAAATTAAGAGCACGGCGACGGCGAGGTGAGGGGGTGAGGGCGTGCGCGTGGGAGGGAGCGAGCGAGATGGTCGTGCAGAGATAGACAGGTGGGCCCCGCCCCGCCCCGCCCCGCCCCGCCCGCCCCGGCTGAGGCTTGGGAGGGGCTGCCGCAAGGCTGATGGAATGCTTGAGCACACAGCAGAGCTCAGAGCTACCTACCTCGGCTCGGACTGGTTGTGTTTGCTGGTGTTTGCCCCGGACTGAGCTCAGTAACTGCGTGTGAGTGCGTGCCTGCGCGTGAGAGAGAGAGAGAGAGAGAGAGAGAGAGAGAGAGAAAGAGAGAGAGCGGGGGGGGGAGGGGGGGAGGCATCTTTGCGTCTGCCTGTCGGGGGCGAAGTTTCCAAATAAAGTAGGAACACACTCGGCCTGGCCCCCGCGTGCTACAGCGAGCAGCGTTAGATAATCTCATCCCCGGGACCAGGACCAGGGGGGCTGCGGCTCCAGCCATGCATATGCCACGAGAACCAAACTTTTTCTCTCTTTTTTCCTCCGCGTGGTTGTTGTCTGGAAATTTTGTTTTGGTTTGAGTGTGTAGCGCCGAGCAACAACCTATCGCCCGCTGCAGCAGGCCCGTACAAACGTTTCACTGGAAAAACTAACGTGACGTGCGTCGCTTTAATTGTGATCAGGTTCGGTCACACTGGGTAATGCGACCTAAATTTACGTCGCAGCATGTGATGTGACGCCAACTGAAAGTCGGTGTACGCCAATACGCAATTACACATAGGAGGTCGCATGACAGGACGTGACCAATACTGCACACACCATATCGTGCGACCACTCCACGCGTCACATTTGCACTCGTGACGCAGTGGTGCATGTCACAATAGTTTTGCCAGTGTTCGAACACTTGGGTGTGGCGGGTGTCGATACCGCAGAGAGTTTTGGGCGTGAAAACTCTCTGCGTTTGTTGTGTAAGGCCCGATCTGCCCGGCCCCGCCCCGCCCCGCCCCGCCCCGCCCCGCCCCGCCCCGCCCCGCCCGCGGCACCGCGCCGCGCTGTGGTGTGGCGGCCCGCACGGTTAACCACGGCGCCTGCGGTCGGGAGGGTAGGCAGGCCCGCCGCGCACACCTGCCGCGCAGGACTGCATAGCACCCTGCCGACCCGCCCGGCCCCGCGCCCCGCCCCACCCCGCCCGGCCGGCCGCTTGCAGTCGGCAATGTCTTGAGCGGCTATTTCTGCAATAATGATGACACTAGAACTCATAGATGACCCAAAGGCCGCGGAAGAAAAACCGGGTGGCTATATCCACGGATATCCCCGCTGGAAAAAAAAAAATTGACCGAGATGAATGCCTGCGACACCGGCGGCTGGTGATCGGCCGCTGTAACCGGACGATTCGACCACGTGGCTGTTGGGCGTCGGTCGAGGGCGTTCCTCCTCGACTCGACCTATCCGAAACAGAAACAAATCACAGCTTGGCTCTCACTCGTTCAGCGGGCAGTGCAGCGCGCCAGCCGCCCCGCCCCCGCCCCGCCCCGCCCCGCCCCGTCACGGCCCGCTGTTGGATTTAGATTTGGGACGTCCATGCTCTCGGACGACCCTTTGTGAATAATGGAGGGTTAGGACCTTCCTGCTGGGTGCTGAGCCGCTGTGGAGGGGGGGGGGGGGGTGGCATTATCAGATCAGCCGCCCCCCCCCCCCCCGGTACCCCCTACCCCTCCCGCTGCCATTGTCCCAGTCCGTACCGGGGGACCAAGGCCCGGCTTGGGAGCGACTGGTAGCCTGCTGGTGCTGGACCACAGTGTTGTGCTTTTGGGAGCCGCGGTTGTGTTAGTGTTGGTGTTAGTGTGTGTGTGTGTCCGAGTGTGTGGTACAGTGTGAGGGGGAAAACAAGCAGGCCTTTGGTTGGTGAGTGTGTGTGTGCGCGCGCGCACGAGTACAGTCGCTAGGATTCAATTTCACAATTGCTTTCGGTCGGCGGGGCTCACATATTAACATGTCGGCCGCGGTGCGGTACGGTGCGGCGCGGTACGTACGTATCCACAGGGTGCGGGGCGCAGCGCAATGCAGCGCTCCACAGCCGCCCCACCCCGCCCCGCCCCGCCCCGCAAGGCTCGTAATGTGCACCCGAGTAGGGAAGAGAAGGCCCCGCTCTGCTCCGCGGGATGTAATAGAGCCCTGCACTAAAAGCTTACGGGGAATTCCACCGCAGGCTACGCGGTGAACCCTGCAAGGCCTGTAGCTTACGGTGATTTTTTTTTAACCGTATACCAGGTGTTTCAGAAAAGATGCAGGTGCGGGCGGGTTTGCCTACCCAAGGGGCCATGGCGCCTATCACGGGCAGAACGAATAGGCAAACCTGCGTCTTCACTGGAACACCCGGTACTTGTGGCTGGTAAGCTACGTTGAATGTCACTGTTATCTGCTGTAAATCTGTGTGCATCACCATAGCTTCTACAAGGACAGTCAACGTAGCCCACGGTGAAAATTCGCCGGAAGCCACAGAGCTGCGGGGTGCACCGTAAGCGTAGAGTGTTGCCCTGCCCCGCCCCACCCCTCCGCCCCCGAAGAGATATTCCGCAATATCCCGGCAGGGCTGCCTGCCTGGCGCGGGCCGCGCCGCTACCGACGCCGATGCCGACGCCGACGCCTGCTGGCCCGGCGCGGCCCGGGTGGCGTCTCAGCGGCGGATTAAACCATAAATGTTTCCCACTTTCACTACTGCCGCGCGCGCCAAAGTTTGAGGGTGCGCCTTGCGGCCCCGCCCCGCCCCGGCGCAGTGCCGTGCCGCGGCAGCCTCGCCACTTCACCTTTCACCCCCCTCTCAAAACAAGCTTAATATATGCTCGTTTACATACATCCTGCGGGCGTGCCTCGCGCCCCAGCTAAAGTGCCAGACCTGCCGCCACGCCCCACCCCGCCCCGCCTTGGTGTGGTGTGGTGGGGCGTTCCTAGATGCGCTAAGCGGGCGCGCGGCGCAAGGGAAGCCCGCTTCTGTCAGGAATGCTGAACGGTGGGGTGTAAATAGCAAAACAAAATCAGGGTTACAACGGCGTTTCACGCACATGCTTGTCGTTTTTTTTTTTTTTTTTTTGTTAACTATTCATCGTTTATAAAATAACTAGCTTTTTTTTTCTGTTCGGTAGGACACTGCCCTAGCTCGCGAAGACGCTCATCTTGAGCTTTACGTGGCCCGATTTAGACCCGTTAAGATAGCGCGGGTCGTCCTCCGCATTCACCTCGGGCAGGTCGCGTGGTTGGCCGGGATCTGACCCGCGCAGCGCATCGCCAAATCCATCGCGTATTCGAACCACGTTCACCACTACGCCCAAGGGCTGCCAAATGTGAGACAAGCGTGTGTGTTTGAGAGAGAGAGAGAGAGAGAGAGAGAGAGAGAGAGAGAGAGAGAGAGAGAGAGAGAGAGAGAGAGAGAGAGAGAGAGAGAGAGAGAGGGGGGGGGATATGAGCAGCGCAGCAGGGTAGACGGAGGGAGAGGGAAATATTGGCGCCAGGCAGCGCCATGCCAATCGGTGAGGCTATAGATGAATAAAATATGTGCGTGGTGCTAGCAGTGCGGAGCAGTGCCTCTGCGCCCCGCCCCGCCCCGCCCCGCCCCGCCCTGCTGCTCCCAGTTTGGCCAACACAGCAGCGCGGCCGGGCCGGGCCGGGCGGGGCGCCTGCAGCTGCAGCTGGAGCGAGGTCTTCCGAATACTGATTTCAACTTTTTTTTATTATTATTATTTTTAGCTTGGGTGCTCGGGCTAGAGTTAGGGATGGCCGCTCTCGGAAAGAAACATGAAATATTTTTGGAGAGCGTAATTTATCGAGGACCGTGAAGGTAGGGAAGGGTATTGGGTTGTTGCGCTCCCATTGCGGGGTACAGCTAGAGGTGGACCTGTACTGTGTGGGGAACAGAGGAAGGGATGGAGAGAGAGAGAGAGAGAGAGAGAGAGAGAGAGAGAGAGAGAGAGAGAGAGAGAGAGAGGCAAGGGTAGGACACGGGCTTAACCGAGCGGGTAACAACTCGGTGGTACCGGCTGCCTGCGGTGGTGGCCACTGGGACAGGTAGACAATGCGCAGTGGCGGCGGCTAGTGAGCGTGGGAGCTTTGTGATGAAGGGAAGTGGAGCACACAGCCAGAGAGAGAGAGAGGGAGAGGGAGAGAGAGAGAGAGAGAGAGAGAGAGAGAGAGAAAGAGAGAGAGAGAGAGTTGAAGGGGCCTGCGCTTACGCACACCATGGCGGTCTTTGTAGGCGTACTTAATTGGGTCCAAAAGCAGCGGCTGCTGCGGTGTGTGAATGTGATTTTACCACCCTGCCACTGCCCCTAACCCCAGCCCCTACCCGGCCCCTACCCAGCCCCTACCAGCCCCTCTATTCTCACGCGGCCGCCCTGTGACGTCAAATTACATCCCCCTTGCATGTACCTCGTGTGTACGCCAGAGAAAAACGGTCAAGTTTACAAGCGAGGCAATGCAGTATTCCTGATAGCGCGCAATGTGTGCGGGCGAGGTGGCTTAGGGGCCTATTTTCTCACTAACGAAGTCCGGTATAGGACTCCTAGGACTTGCTATGTGTTTTTTGGTCCCAGAAGGAGGTAACCTGTGAGTTTGGTCGAAATCCGAGACAATTTTTTTCGACCGAAAATCGCAAAAACGCAAAGGCTATAGCCTTTGCATTTTTACGATTTTGGGTCGAATTTTTTTTCTCTCCAAATTGACGGGGGTTGTACAGGGGCGCTCTAACGTACCTCTAGACCAACCCCCAAGGGTCAGTTCGTCCAGAAACCCGGTTTGTCTGCGAGGGAATGCAGTATTCCTAATAGCGCGCAATGTGTTCGGGCGAGGTGGCTTAGGGGCCTATTTTCTCACTAACGAAGTCCGGTATAGGACTCCTAGGACTTGCTATGTGTTTTTTGGTCCCAGAAGGAGGTAACCTGTGAGTTTGGTCGAAATCCGAGACAATTTTTTTTCGACCGAAAATCGCAAAAACGCAAAGGCTATAGCCTTTGCATTTTTACGATTTTGGGTCGAATTTTTTTTTCTCTCCAAAATGACGGGGGTTGTACAGGGGCACTCTAACGTACCCCTAGACCAACCCCCAAGGGTCAGTTCGTCCAGAAACCCGGTTTGTTTGCGAGAGAATGCAGTATTCCTAATAGCGCGCAATGTGTTCGGGCAAGGTGGCTTAGGGGCCTATTTCCTCTCTAACGAAGTCCCATATAGGACTCCTAGGACTTGCTATGTGTGTTTTGGTCCCAGAAGGAGGTAACCTGTGAGTTTGGTCGAAATCCGAGACAATTTTTTTCCGACCGAAAATCGCAAAATGTTTCTCTCTCTCTCTCTCTCTCTCTCTCTCTCTCTCTCTCTCTCTCTCTCTCTCTCTCTCTCTCTCTCTCTCTCTCTCTCCTCTCTCTCTCTCTCTCTCTCTCTCTCTCTCTCTCTCATTCTCTCTCCCTCTCCCTCTCTCTTACACTCTCTTATGCTCTCGCGTGCCAATGCTCCTGTTTAAAAGGCGATAATGATGCGATAACCCCAATCACTGTCACCCTTGGCTCCGACGCCCTACCGACCGACGACCGACCGGCCTCTGCTTGACAAGCGGGGCGGGGCGGGGCGGGACGGGGTAGGGCGTGGCGGGCGGGATGGGCCCATCAGCTGATCTCCGGGCCGGCTGCGGCTGCGCCAGTAGTTCGCTCCCGACCACTCCACTCCCTTGAGACATGGCGCCCTACCGGCCGCTGCTGCCGCTGCTGCTCGCGCTGTGCATCGTGGACTGCAGCGCCAGCGCCCCGGGGCCCAGCCGGCCCGGCCCCGAGGCCCCCGCAGCCCCACGGCCCCCCCTGAAGGGCCCCGCGCACGCACACGCGCAGGGCCACAACTGGTTAAAGTTCACTGGGGTGGACGACGGGCCAGGTTGGTGAGATACGCCTCCATCTGTTTTGTGTAGTTCTCATTCTGGTGCATAGTTTTTGGTGGTTTCCGGTCCGTGTTCCCGGTCTACAATACCCTGTAGGTGTAGGTACGCCGTGACCTGGGTATGGTATTACGGGGTAATACGCGTAAGGTAATACCAAAAAAATTACAAAATCCTCTAAGATGCTAGAATTTTTCATGTAACACCTCGTAATACGGAGAACTCTGTACAAGTTTTCTTGAAGTGAATAGGCCTATCCCCTCGGGTATCCGTCGTGAGCAGGTCTCGCGCGAGGGGGAATGTGCGGGGGGGGGGGGGGGGGGTATTTGCGCTCCCTTTATCGTTCTTATTACTTCTGCTTGTCCCTCCTCTGCCTTGCCCGCCAGTATCTTTCCGAATGTCAAAACATGATGATTAAGTCTCTGGGAGTAGGGCCGGGGGGCCGGGCCAGGCAATGGGCGAGGCGGGCGGGCACCTTCCCTCATCAGCCTCCATTCTCGCGATGCCTGTCTAGTTCCACGAGGAATGAGAGACACGTCCGACACCCTTCTATATTTTGATAAACACTCCTGTCACCATCTCGCTGTCAGCGTTATTGCCTGAAAAGTAGGCAAACATTTCCCACGATACACCTGTGTGAAGTGGGCGGTATCAACGCCTGCCAACTAGGCAACCTCTCCACATGGGAGAGTTTACTTTGCCTAGTAGGCAGGCGTTGATGCCGCCCGCTTCACACAGGTGTCTCGTGGGCAGTTTTTGCACACTTCTCTCTGGCAACACTGCTCGCTGTAGCTCTTCCCTGCGCGACTGTGGCCCACGGCTCACGAGTCCCGGTAGTGACCTTATTGTAAATTTATTTCGACCCTCGGCCCGTTTTAGGATCCCGAAAAAAGAACATGTTTTAATGTTGTTGCTCAGACAGATCGTCCTTCGCTGGAGTCGCTGCGCTGCTAATCTCTGAGAGCGAAAAGGCGTAGCAGCAGTTGACTTGGCCTGCCTGCCTCGGCCGGGTGCCTCTCTGGGCGGCGCTGCGTACTTAATTGTGCCAAATAAGAATATAAGATTCCTCTCATTTCTCGCTCGCGTTTCTTCTTGTCAGGCGAGAGGGATTCCTCTCTCGCGCTCGCCCTCCCGCGCCACTCCCGTCTCGACCATTTCCTCTCCGATGCGTTTACTTATTCATTCATATTCCGACGAGCGTTGCGGGTTGCCTCTGTGGCGTGCGCCGCGTACCCGCACCCGCTGCTGTAGTTTCATGTCAAGTGACGAAAGATTCATGTCAAGTGACGAAATGTATGTCATGTGACGACTGTTTTGTCATAGCTCTTGTGACGAAATAATTCGTAGCAATATTTATCGTCACATGACAATTCGGTTTAACAGTGTGCGGATACTACTGTACTCACGCTCCCCCTCTCTCTCCTGCGCAGTGGTGGGCAGCCGGACGTGCGCGCAGTCCGAGTTCAGGTGCGCCAACAGCCGGTGCATCCAGGGCCACTGGCAGTGCGACGGCGAGCCGGACTGCACCGACGGCTCCGACGAGGACCCCGCCGTCTGCGGTAAGTGCAGTATAGTATTACCTCACAGCATGTCTCTTGCAGTTTTATATGACTTTCCGAATTACTTGCCTTTTATTGTCGGAGTGACTTTAGCGTTTCCACCCAGAGAAATGTTTGGCTCTGCGGCAGGCGTATCGCATTTAGCTCAGGGAGCACCATAAAGTGATGTCGAATCCGGCCGAATTTCACCCCAACTCTATTTTATGCTGTTTCCTGATGTGGCTATAATTTGGTTACAACAAACAAACATTTCTCGGGGTGTCTGTCGTTCGCTTTTTTTTCCTTTTTTTTTTAAATATTGCACTCGCACACACAGCCACGCGCTGCAGCCACGGGCAGACGTTCTGCCCGCCCGACAACTGCATCCCCTCCACCTGGGTCTGCGACGGCAAGAAGGACTGCGCCGACGGCTCCGACGAGACCTCGCCCCTCTGCAGAAGTGCGCGCAATCGCAAACACAACATCATTTTCAGTTTGATGGGGCTCGACGGGCCGCACTGCCGGCCAGGCACGCGGGACCGGCGTGGCAGTGCAGCGCTGCTCGTAAAGTGAATGATGATGGTGGTGGTGGTGACTGTGATGATGATGGTGATGATCGAGGGGGTATTCACTCTTATAATCTGTGACCCGATTATTACGTCTTTTACGATGTTTTACGCTCCGAAATTGTACCAATTTAGAGAAAAACAAAAAACGAAAAGAGCCCGAAACAACCCCCCCCCCAAAAAAAAAAAAAAAAACGTCAAATTTGTAAAATGTTGGCTAATACGCTCCTATTACGGTTCTATTACGCATACTATTACGCCTTTATTACGGACAGAGTGATCCGACTATTACGAGAGTGCATACCCCCTCGATGATGGTGATGATGGTGATGATGATGATGTGATTGCTGCGGGAACTTCCTGGAGGTACTATGCACCGTGTAACCTGATGGTCCGCAGGAAGGGCATGCCTTGGTTCACTCCCAGCCCCAGCATGACGCCGCCGCCCTGGGGGTTGCCTACCCTGCCCCTGCCTGACTAACCCCGCCCGGCACTCTCCTCCGCAGGTCAGAAGACGTGCTCCCCGGAGCAGTTCACGTGCCGCTCGGGCGAGGGCGAGTGCGTCCCGCTCACCTGGATGTGCGACAACCACCCCGACTGCAGCGACGCCAGCGACGAGAAGGCTTGCAGTAAGGCGGGGGGGCCCCCCAGCAAAAAAAAAATCCACTCCCTTCTTTTCCGTCTTTTCTTCTCACTTTTTCTTCCTTGTCTCCCCTTTTTCCTTTTCTTCGCTCTCTCTTTCTCTCTTTTTTTCTTCGTTTTCTTTGCCTTTTTCCCTTTTTTCTTTTACTCTTCCCCCTCTTTTCCTCCCCGTTTTCCTTTTCCTTCCTTTTGCGTCTTTCTGTTCTCATTGTATCCTTGCCTATAGTGTATAGACTCGGCTTATCTTTAAATTTATGCAAGTATAACATTTTTTAAATAAAAAAGAAGAAAAACGGATGAAGAAACTACGGTTTCGTGGCCCTTGTGTGGTGCGGTATAAAGCCTGAAGTTTGATAATGGTCCTTGGAGGGAGGGGAGAATTAAATTATTGCATGCTGCTTGATTTCGGTTGCACCTGGGGTCTGCACGGTAAAGTAATAAAGAGGAGGTTCGATGGGTCGGAGGATAGGCAGGCAATAAGGCGCCCAGAGACAGTGGAGAAAAGCGGGCTGCATCTGCGCCTGCCTACTATGTACACACACCTGTGCTAGGGTGCTGCCTGCCTAGTGTGCAGGCGCAGATGCAACTCGCTTTCCTCCGCTGTGTTTGGGCACCCTATTGCCTACTGTTCTGGCGCACGGCTCGCGCTCGCGCTCACGCTCACGCTCCGCCCCCGCAGACGAGACCTGCCGGCCGGACGAGTTCACCTGCGGCAACAGCCGGTGCGTGCAGAGCCGCTGGGTGTGCGACCACGACGATGACTGCGGCGACAACTCGGACGAGGCGCACTGCCCCGAGCACGTGTGCAGCGCGGACCAGTTCACCTGCGCGTCCAAGATGTGCATCCAGGCCCGCTGGCGCTGCGATGGCGACGTGGACTGCCCCGACGGCTCGGATGAGAAGGCGAGTAGGCCTAGTGGCATTTACGAGGGGTTCTGACTCGACCTCGACCTTATTTTGCTTTTGGTTGTGCATAAAAATGCACCCTTTCGCAAGCATGACCGCAGGTCTTCGACTTTTTTTATTTTTTTTATTTTTACAAGTGACCTTTTTTCTATTTGTTTCTGAAACCAGGGATGTCCATCGGTTCAAGGAAAGATCCCCAGTCTGTGTTCTGATCGCGAGCACATGTGTAAGGACCGCCTGACTTGCGTTCAGAAGCTATGGCTCTGTGATGGTGACACAGACTGTCCAGATGGTGACGATGAGTCTCCTGATATCTGTACCAACGTCACCTGCCGTGCAGATCACTTCCAGTGCAAAAATCATGAGTGTATTCCTGGCCACTTGCAGTGTTCTGGTACTGCAGAGTGTTCTGATGGGAGTGATGAGGAAAATTGTCGTGAGTATTCACTTGGCAGCTCTGTCTGTATCTGCTGTAACTCGCTTACTGTATTTGTATCATTAATTAGCACAAAGTTACACAATCAAAGTTTTGGCACAAATTTTTGTGTTGGTTTGCACTTTTTTGTGCATGTGCATTCTTGTGTACAAACTTGTATGAAATGATGCATATATATAACTTTTCTCTAACATTTGCACAAAAACATACAAATACAGTTAGTGTGTATATTTTCTGAGTTGTCTTGGTGTTTTCCCCCTTTTTAAAAATGGATTTTATTTTATTTATAGGAACTCCTCTGAAGAAATGCGATCCTAAAACTCAATTTGATTGTGGTGGTGGAATGTGCATTAACCAAAGCATGGTGTGTGACACGAAACCAGACTGCCCTGCCTGGGAAGATGAACCAAAGGATCGATGTAATATTAATGAATGTGCCAACAAGAATGGAGGCTGCTCACATATCTGTGTTGATATGCCCGCTGGATATTACTGTGATTGTCCCTCTGGGTACCATCTAAACGCCAACAACACATGTGAAGGTAGAGTATTTTTTCATTGTCCCTCATAAAATCCTAAAAATAATTTTGAAATTGAAAAATTTTAGTTAATCAAAGGACTACATTTTTTTTATTTTAGATGTTAATGAATGTGAGATGCCAGGTGTCTGCTCTCAGATTTGTATCAATGAGAAGGGCAAATTTAAGTGTGAATGTGTTCATGGATACTTGAGAGACCCCCGTGATCTCACAAGATGTAAGGCAGCTGAAGGTCATGCTTCACTTCTATTCACAAGACGGCATGATATCAGAAAAGTTTCCCTTGATCATCATGACATCACTGCAATAGTCAATGACACTAAGTCCGCTACAGCATTAGATTTTGTATTCCGGACTGGAATGATTTTCTGGAGTGATGTTAGTGACAAGAAAATTTACAAGTTAGTACTTATTTTCAATATTTTTAGTTTTATGAGCATTTCATTTGCATTTTAAGTAATATAAGAGCTCACAACTTTGTAATTTTCTTTTTTTTTTTGTTTTGTTTTGTAGGGCTCCAATTGATGAAGGCAGCCAGAAAACAGTTGTCATAAAAGATGACATTACTACATCTGATGGTCTTGCTGTAGATTGGATCTACAATCATATTTATTGGACTGATAGTTCCAAAGACACCATTCAGCTAGCAAACTTCGAGGGAAACATGCGGAAAACTGTGATTAAAGGAAAGATGGAGGAACCAAGATCAATTGCTGTTAATCCTTTAGATGGGTGTGTTTTCTAAACAGCTCTAATCTTATTATTGGTACCCTGCACATCTTGTTAATAAATAACTTTTTATACTACTTTGTAGGTGGTTGTACTGGACAGACTGGGGTTCTGTACCAAAGATAGAGAGAGCTGGCATGGATGGATCTCACCGTGAGGATATTGTTACTCATGACATCAAATGGCCCAATGGCTTGACTTTAGATTTAGTTGGGCGGCAATTGTATTGGCTTGATGCACGATTGCAAACCATTTCCTCCTGCAATTTTGATGGATCAAACCGGAGAGTTGTATTGTACTCAGATGAGTACCTACTTCATCCCTTTTCAATAACTACATTTGAAGATTATTTGTACTGGACAGACTGGGAAAAGCACGCTGTATTTAGAGCTAACAAATTTAATGGCAATGGCATTGAAGCTATAACTGCAGTACACACAGTAAGTACTTTCATTGCCTCTCCTGTAAAATACTTTTCTCTTCCATGTCACATTTTAAACATTTTTAATTTTTTAGCTTCAGAATCCGATGGTTGTTCATGTATATCATCCATATAGACAACCAGATGGAGAAAACTTCTGTACAGCTGTAAATGGGCACTGTTCCCATCTTTGCTTACCATCTCCTGTACTGAATTCAAAATCACCTCGTATATCTTGTGCGTGCCCTGATGGGCTCACTCTGCTTCCAGATGGGCTTATGTGTGTTGAAGCAAGTGAGTATATCTCTCTTTTCCATTGTGCTGAGGTGCTTGTTCCCCATAACTTCTACTTGATTTCTAATTCAACAGCACCAGAATCCCGAGACAAGACTTCTGCAACACCTGCTGCAGAAGAAACTGACAGTCTAATGGTTACATTGATAGTTATTGCAGTCATCAGTATCATTCTTCTTCTAGCTGGTCTTGTAAGGAAAATTTTAAGTTCTACAAATACTGTAACTCTCAAAACTAACTATTGTTAATCAAGATAAAATTAACTTCTCAATATTTTTTACAGATTATTTTTATTATTTACCGCCACTACATGCATCGAAACATTGCAAGTATGAATTTTGATAATCCAGTATATCGTAAAACAACAGAGGATCAATTTGCTCTGGAGAAAAACCAGTACCAGCCAACTCGTGTATTTCCGGCCACAATAGCCGAAGAGGTAAGGGCTTTGATGTTAACTGTACCCCCGGAAACCAATTGTATCCTGCGATAAAACTTAAAGGATTAATTCTCAGTTAATTGTTGTAAGTACTTTAACTTAAGTAACATTTAAATCAAAAAGTGTTTTATCTTCACTGGTTTCACCTTGTAAGATGTTTAGAGGCTGGTTGCCATTTGTCAAATCACATCTTAAACCTAAATTTACTGTATTCTGTGTCAGAAAACTTACCTGTACAAAATATAGGCACTATGAATTAGCTATAAAAGAGAATGCTGTGTTCCACATCTTTATTGAAAACTATCAAAAATATGGCTTAATACAGCTCAACAGCTAAAAACCATAGAATTCTTTTTTAATATCCATATATAAACAAGAATGTAATATATTGTATAGTTTCCAACAATTTGGTTTACTTTGGAATTCTTCAAAGGATGTGTTTGACTAGTCACTAATTTAATGGGATGAGAGATATCTGTAACTTTGCATCTTTTGTTTGTCTTCTTTGCTTACTTTACTGGGGAATGTCAGGCGGCCTTCAAAATAAATTCTTTATATCCATGTTATGGATTGTTACATGGCTGTCGAGATGAACAGGGCATGAGTGATAATTCGGTAAGTGAAGACTATAAGATGTATAGTAGCCTTCAGTATCATCATAGACAATCAATTAAGTGTTCCCACCTTGTGCATCCAAGCATATTCTGTGCAATTTTTGTTCCCTTTTTTTCTTTGTAATTTTTTTTCATTGTTACTATTTTTTTTATTTGTATTTTTGATTTTTTGGCCGTTTTTTAAATAATAGTTTGTGAGCTGTATCTACCTCCTATTTTATGTAGTTTTGAAGTAAAGTCATAGATTTTTGGGGTTGATTCTGTAGGGCCCTCTATCTGTAGAATGCCTCCTGAATTTTTATAATTTTGATAATTATTATTTTAAAACTTATTATTAAAAAAATCTAGGAGGGACCCTACAGACAGAGTATCCTACAGATGTTTGCTAATAACATCATTATTTTTAGATACTGAAGACATGACAAGTTGATTATTGATTTGATTTAATTTTTGTTTGTTTGGTTTTTTTTGTTTCAGGCTCAGGAGCCATTAACTAGTCCAGGCAGCAATGATTATGTCTAAAGTCTGAGGCAGATTTTCTACTGATTACAGTAAATGATTTCAATATCTCAGTGCTGGGTGGGTTATTTACACATTGAGTGCGGTGTTACCACTATGTGGTCACGCTCCCGTGTTAAATCATAGGGGCTAAATGGTCCTCACTGAATGTGTTAAGAATTTAAGAAGTAAAGTAAAAGAGAGGCCTTCATCTTGAATGTCATACCATCAGCTGCATTGTTGCAGAACAAAGCTTACTTTACTCTCTCAACTGTTATCTATCCATATTGAGCAGCTAGATAATGTCTGTCCAAATCTGAATCTCTCTTTGGATTTGTAAGGTGATTCGCCTGGATTAACCTGTTTGCCAATGAACTAATAGGAGACTTTGAGTGTGATATCTTCTTTGACATAGTCATGGAATTATAATTTAAACACTATTATATCTTCAGCTCAATTCATTTTACTGAGTGATAGTCATATATTTATACTTGTGTGAATGTAAATGCAGATATTTTACCTTATCTGTTTTAATTTAAGAAGGTAAACCAACAAGGGCACAGAAGTTTTACTTACTGTAGCACATTGACCTTTTTTATGTAATTGTTTTGTGTGTAAGCTAATGTCTGAGTAAAACTGTAAGAGAGAAATTTTGTGAATGAATGGGGGGTAATTAGTTGGAAGAGCAGTAGTAGTTATCTGTTGATTGTCAAGGGAGAAAGACGTAGGCGCTCGACCACACGCTTAGATATTTGTAATTCATACAAACATGGGGTGATGTACATTTAAAAAGTCTAGTCTTCATGCTGAAAACATTCCAGCAGTCAGGATAAGGGTAAGCAGTAATTTTTCAAAGTAATGAACACTGTACCATAATTGAGTGTGCTGGTACCAAATCGTTTTCTCACAAATGTGATAAAAGTTGTATACTGGCTGCACAACCTTATTTGATTTCACTTGAGAAAATATCAGTATTCTTACTTTCAGTTTTATACCAATCATGCCAGCTTTTTTTAAAATTTCTAGTTCTTGCAAGATGAAAAGTCTAATCTCTGTTTTGTCTTATAGGTCAACAAAGTAATGTCAGATATCTGCAGATTGTTTTAGTTAAGAATTCATTTGATGACCAAATAAGAAAATGGTATTCTAAGCAGGAATTTAGTCTACTGGTATGTAGATGTGCATCAAGTGAATGCTGCTAAAACATTTACACTTTTTTCCTGGACAAAATCTTGTCAATGCATATTTATTATCAGTAGAATATACAATATACTGCACAACAATTATAGTCGATTTATTTTGTACATATGCATAGGTAGCTATCAAATAGTGTCCTGTGAGACTGTTGTTGTTTCATACAGCTGAATTGTAGTGATCAGTGTTTAATTTTTTGTTTGCTTTTAATGGTATTTTGTTATATTTGTGCCAATGATTCTTTTTATTTCCCAAACAACAGAATAAGGTCACAGTTATGTCACTGAACATAATTTTGACCAAAGTATGTCAAATGAAAGTACTTGACATTGTTCAAATAGATGATTTTGTTGTAATTGGACTTCATTATGACAAAAGGGAGGGGGATGACTTAAATGGACCGATTTGTGATGGTGGCTTATACGATCATCATTATGTCAAAACACATCATGTAAGTAAACATGACATTGTGATACAAAACTTAGCGCTTGCTGATGAATCCCCATGCCCGATGAGTCAGATACCAGAGACAAGGCAGCATCTTACTTGGTGCTCATATCTTTGATGATGCACATTTTTTGGATTGAAGGCTAACAAGTGCCCAGAAAAGGCATTATTGGAATAGCAAAATTTAAAATTGGAGGTGTCTAATAGTTTTTGGTTGTAATTAGTAATTACCAAAGTATTTTTCATTTTGATATCAAATTACATCAGTTTCCTATCAAGGAATAGTCATCTTCGTGATCTGGTTTGATGTCATTTTGCTTTTAGCAATTTTTACATTTTTTTGACATCAATTTACTTCAGAAGGACATTTTTCTGTTATTGGGTTTAAATAAATATTTAGTTTCCATTTACAACAAAAGTGTCAACCATAGTACAACTCATTCATTTGACAACATTAAATTGGCATTTGTGCCCTACAATTTCTACCTTGGCCTGATAATTTCAAGATGCCTCAGATACCTGAGATCCTATTTGTTTATCTATAGAGAAATGAAGTTAATAATTGATGACTGAAGTCAAAAATTAACAAAGTTTTCCCCATACTTCAACATTGACTCTTCAGACTTTACTTTTCACCAACTTTCATATGAGAATTACTTCTAGAGTGCTTATGGCTATGACACTAACTTTCTAGTTCACATTCCGTCCCTATCTTTATTATCCCTAGAGATAGTTTGTGTATTATACTAAACAGGGAATTATGATGTCATAGCATTGATGGTAACTCAGTGAAAGTCAAACATTTTAAGAGTAAAAGGTAACATTCAATATTACTGCACGGAAGGTGAATCACTATCACAGTGTTTTTCTTGTAAAATAAGGTGGGGAAACCTTTGTTAACGTCTGTATTGCAGAAAGTGATGCAAATGAAAACATGGATTAGTCTATTTATGCTCAGTACTGCATGAGATGGACATTGTAAATGGTTATAACCAAATTTTCATGGTTTTTAAGTCCTCTCCTGCTTTACATCAAATGTAAGATATTTTCTGTAAGTATTGAAAATAGCTTATCTGTAATTTATGTAAATTTTGAAATTTAGTTTGTTTTCTCTTTTTTCTAACTTAAATGTATATATTATATGCAATTCAAGGAGTCTTTCAGATGAAGATTTGTAAATGTCCTATTGTCTTTGTGGTTTATTTTAGCTTTTTTGTCATATTTTCTTTCAGGCCATTTTTTGTACATGAGGAAATCCTGTAGGTATTTTAAAAATTGTTTTGTTAAGCTGGTAATGTACCAGAGGTATTATATTTAAACTTTTGAAGTATGGTGCAAAAGAGAAAAGGACAAGAAAGGAGTGTACATTATTTACTAGAAATTATGTGTTTGGTTAATACTAGGGAAATTTTATGTTGTTTGATGTACAGTACAGTGATATTAGGAAGAAGGACAATGTTCTCCAAAGAAAAAGTTGTACCTAAATACCAAGAAGTAGTTATTGTTGTAATTATGGACTTGTCCACTCTGGATGCAGTTACTCATTGTCTTCATTAGAAAAGCAAAAAATCTAAATAGTGGCATGTTATTGATGTGACTGTGGTCATTTGAACTTGCTTCCTTTCAGTCATGAAGACATTTAAAATTATTCCTTGATTTAAACATTTCCCCCTACAACGTGGAAAAATTCCAAATGTAATCTAAGCTTGTTTTGAATTGGAAACATTACAGTGTTTGTATAATTCTTCTTTAGTTCCTGAACTGCTTTTTCATGTCTAGAGTTCTATGTGTCAGTCCATGGAAATATTTTCTCAAAATAATAAAAATGCTTTAGCCAATCTACATGTTTTTTACTTGTTCTTTACCACCCACCTCCACACCTCCACCTACTTGGTGGTAGTAGAACAAGTATTGTTT